>JAZKJV010011323.1:0-542910 GCA_037367405.1 Ottelia alismoides | reverse complement strand
TATACAAAATGGAAAAACTGATGAAGAGAATGTACAGGCTCAATGAAAAAACACAAAAAAGATGATATGAACAACATCACTCCCCCTATACTTAGGGTAGAGTATCCTTAAGTATAAACAATGACAAGAGTGATGAACAGGATGAATATGAACAACACAAATCATTCACCCCCTATACTTAGGATAAAGCACATCCAAAGTATAGCACACAGATATATACATACAAGAGGTGAATGATAAACGGAAGGAGCAAATCAAGATGAAACACATATACACAAGGTAGACATTGTTGAGGTGCCTCTCAACAAGCACCAGATTTTACGCCCCTAGTTGAGCGCAAAGGCTAGGACAATAAAGTATCAAAGTTCAGGAGCATCATCTGTAATGTGAATACCGTATTGTTGTTGTTGTTGTCTCGGTGTGAGAAAAACAACATGGTCAACAATGCAAACAAGGACACCCAGATAAGTAGTCAGGCGAGTGTCTACTACTAGATAAATAGATGTGCAAATTTAATCGGGTATCGATAACACAAAAGAAATTTTCAACTCATGGTCAGAGTGGAGTGAATGGTTAGAGCTGAAAAATGGAACGTGGGGAAGGAAGGATCTGTCATGAAATCCTCCACGTCAATCACTATCTCAAAAACATATAGAAGGTCAAGATCAGGAGACTCAATAAGAAAGCAGATATCCGATGCATGTAATGAAGAGAGATCAAGTATATCATCGAATAGCTCAATGGTTGGCTCATCCTCACGAGGGTCGTCGAGGAGAGAAGAAAACACAAAAAGATTAGAAGTATCAAAAGAATAAAAAAACTTAGAATAATCAAGAGACTCGATCTCATCATCTGATAGATTGAATGCACAATCATGGAGTGAAACCGAGTACAGTGTACACACTGCCCCCAGATAATTCTCAGGGAGGTGGGAAGAATTAGGACAATTCGAGGGAGAGAACGAATGACTATATTCAAATAATGGGTTCTCTCTCGAAGTAAAGGAAAATCATCCAATGGATCAGAATATGAGGCTCAAAGAAATTATGGTCAAGATCAAAGAGATCATTGTTCTGCTAGCGTGAAGGGATCTGAGCTTGGGAAATATTGGACAACATTTGACCCTAAGAGTTAAGGGTGAGAGGGAGGGAAAACATGAATGATGATAATTTTTGTTTTTTAGTGATTGCTAATGATCATGAGAAAATGATCGTAATCGACTCAACACCAAGGACACACAAACACGATGCAAACCCCTGATTCACCAACTCAACGCAATGTAAAGATCGTGAAGGTCGGTCAATTATCTTGTCAATTTTAGAGTTAGCTGATCAACACAAAGTTGTACAAAACATAGATTAGCTTATGGGATTTGGGCACTAACCTTAATGTATACGCGAGCAATTTAAAACGAATACAATGAGGGGGTTTCTCTCTCAAAACAATGATGTGATTCAATTACATTTAATTTTAAGGGTCAAAGTGATATTAGCAGTCCCAATTTTAAAATTTTCGATTTCCACTTTTCTGCTATTTTTGAAAAAACACGTCTAACGAATTTTTCGATTTCTTTTATTCTTATATCCACAAAATAGAGGGAGGAAAAATAAAAAAGCTGATGCACGATTAAATACAATGATGCATGCATGGGTTAAAAGATGCATACCTTGTTGCCAGCAACCGCATGCAAAATGATCCACGTAGAATTTAAATAAATAAAGTATTCTAACCTATATGATGCAAGTGAACCGCCCTAGATGTTAGCTTCTATTACGGGAAGAACAATTATTAACTAATCAAAAGAGCGACATGAGTCAAGTCTTGGAAGTCGCACGGTGTCTGCTACAATGGGCCCTGCTAGCGCTGTATGTGAATTCCACGGTGCATGGTTTCTAATCCAATTTAGTTAACTTTTTATTTGACTAAGTCCAAACGTGATCTATAGGAACATATATTCTAATAGGGTGTTTGGACTCTAGTTAATTACCTGTCTCAAGCAAATTAATTAAAGCAATCAATTGATAGCTCACAAAATCTGTGTGAAACAAAGAAAATAAGGCGATGAAAACAAAACCGGTGAGGTCCCCCAAGTGCACCCGTACTCAGCGAAACATACCCACAACAAATGAATGCTCGTTTACAAAGAGTTCAAATGCTAGAAATAAAGAAAACAAAGTCTAATTTTTTGGATCTCCTTCAATTCTTCTTTTCTCCTCTCACGCTCTCATGCAGCTTTGAGATTAATCAAGCCGCCTCCGCTTCGCTTGGGTGCTTTGGCTCTTTTAGGATCGCCTCCTTTGCTCCACGAGCCCTCGTACGAAAAAGGAAAAGAAAGAATGTGTAAGAAACATAATTATCAAATATAAGCAAGAAAAATGAAATAAATACAGTGAATATGAATAATGAAGTGAAAAATATAAATAAATATTTACAACCAAGAATAACATCTCAAAAGATAAACCTAACTACCCTTGTCGTGCCTCCCCGGCAACGGCACATTTTGCTGATACGCTTTTCATGAGTTTTAATTAGATTAATTATGAACAAGTCATTGCAACCCAATCAAGCATCAACAAACAAATTTATTTTTTTCTTCTTCTCAAGCTGAATTAATTATAGAAAATAACGTAAGCAAGAAAAATTTTGTTATTCAATTTACCTGTTTAGCAACAGGATCGAACTCACGGAGGCTACAAATTCCAAGGGTTATTCGAATAATTGAAAATAAATTAAAGGAATCTCAAATGCTAACTATCTTGGTTTTGTGAAATTATTTTTTTAACTACTTAAATTTTTATTTCTACTTTTCTATTTTCTGATTTTCGAAATTTTAATGATTTTACTTTTGCAAATTTTAATTTTCAAAAATATTAATTTTCAAGCAAGTTTATTCACAAGAGAAAAGAAACCCTTTTTTGGATTTTTTAAAATATAAAAAAAATGCAAAAAAGTTCTAAAGAAAATCTTGTTGTATTTTTATGAATTTCTACTATTTTTGTAATTTTTCAAATATTTTAGATATTTTTTAGGATTTTTATAATGAATAAAAATAGGAGAAATTACAAACAATGAACAAACACATGACTATTTCACAATTTATAAATATGAAATGAAATAAAAAATGCGAAAATTATTTTTCCTATAAACTAAAGGAAATTTTCTACACACAGGAAGTGAGATCACATTTTTTTTATTTTTTTACAATTTTATACGATTTTTTTTAATATTTTTAATATTTTGTATTTTTTTGAGTTCTATAAATAATTATATGTGAAAATTTGATAAGAATTAAAAGATAATAAAATAGAGTAATATATTTTTTTAGAATTTTTGAAACAACATTCGAATTTTATTGATTTTTCAAAGTTCAAATAGTTAAAAGTGTAATGTTTTTGATTTTTTTAATAATAACAAATGAAGATAAAATGAAATGAAAAAATGCTACAGATAGAACTACTAAGTAGGAGATAACACTAATTTTTGCAGAACTTATTAAACCCAAATGCTATTTATTTCGATGAGAAAGGCATGCAAATAGGAGCCTAGATAACATGAATAAAATGCAAATGTTTAATGTTTTTGCATTGAATGATAACAAGAAATAAATAGGATGAAGAAATCACAAATTATCCAGTATAAATGTGCGATGCACGTGACTGCGTGGAGACGACAAGCCTTTTTGCAATTTTGAGAACTTTGGAGGGGCGTACACACAATTTTTTCGAGTGAATTATTCTTTTAAGGTCCACTGCTTGAATGAGCATTCTAAAGAAACTTCAGTTAGTAGGTCATCCTTTCGAAAGCCAAAGGGGATAGGGGACGTCGCTGCCCCTTTCTTCTTCTTTTCCAAAGGGCAGGAGACGTGCGGTGAAGGGCTGTTCCCCATGCAAAGTCGCGGTGGATGTGCGACTAGGGCAATCTGATGACCTGCGTGGTGGGCTCGCGGGATGATGATCGATGGTGATGGAGAGAGGTGACTGCAGGGTATTAGTCGTCGACGGGCGCACGGTGGATAGTTCACAGGTGCTCCAACGGCGGAGGGATGGTGTCAGCGGAAGGCGATGGGTTCCAGGAGGTGCTGGTAGTTGCAGAAGAGGTGGTTTGCGCTGGTGGAGCAAGGGGAGGTGCGTCGTTGACAAGCAGTGACGAGCTCGTGGCTGGCGGTCGTGTGTTGGGGAGGAGGCTGAACAGGTGGCTGGCTGCCACATCCATTTTTTTATTTTATTTTTTAATAATTTTTTGTATTTTTTGACAAAAAATAGTTGCAATTTTTTATTTATATTTTTTTTATAAAAAAGAAATTGATTTTTTTTTATTTTTTTGAACCTGCACAAAATAAGGATAATTCGACTCGAGCATGATGACTCGATCAAAGAGATATAAAAAAATAAAAAGAAAAATGTGAGTGGTTGTGGATCCAGCAGTTATGATAGATCGAATCCGTGTCTCCTGCTACCATATGCAACCGGAGTTGGAAAATTGTGTGAGATAGAACGTGAAGTGACGAGATCGAGAAAATGAGATGAAAAAATCTGAATCGAGGGCCAATTAAATCGTGATGGGAATTCTAAGATCTATAAAAAGAATGACAATAAAACAAAAATAAAAAAGTAAACTATGATTATCCTAGATTAAGAACAATAGAAGAAAAATGGATCTCACCATGGGAGCATAATAACGCCGTGATGGCCTCGACGAAGGCCGACTCGCTGTCTCCGGACGGCTTGGATGTTAGACACCCTTCTACGACAAGATGACTATCGAAGAATAGGATCCTCTCACCAAAGATTGATCAAGTGAGAATGAGGGAGGGGGAGCCAATAAAATAGAAAAATAATTGTGAATTTGTATTTTAAAAATAATAGAGATATAGAGATAAGAAAGAATTTGAAACGAGATAACAATAAAGAAAGAAATTAGTTTTAAAATTATTTGCAAAAATTATTTTTTTATTTTCATCACTTTATTAAATTAAATAATAAATGTTATTTTTTGTTGTTTTTTGGTATGATTATTTAAGAGAATTGATTATATACAAATACTATATACATATGGTACATTACATATATAGTTAAATAAGGGAGTTAGCTTTTTTTTTGTTTTAAAAATTTACGTTCTCTTTTATTCTTATTTTTTTAAATAATTATTAGAAAATATTTGCAATTATTTAAAAATACAATATGTACAAATAAATGACAAAATTGCATAAACCATCCCAGAAAATCGTCGTTCAAATCATAACTCCAAAAATTATGAAATCCCAATAATTTTAAAGATAATTTAGTTAGAATACAATGAAAGTGATTTGGTTCAATTTAAGTTCATATTGAGCTGGAATTGGTCTTTCAATTATCACTTTATGGCTTTTTCTGGATATGGTTACTTTTATTTTGTACATGATTTTATTTTACAAATATTTTTATTATTTAGAAAATATTTTTATTTACAACGTTTGTTTTAAAAATTATTTAATTTGAGGGCAATTTATGCACAAATAAAATAGTGTAAGTATACAAATATTTACAACACATTTTTTGGATTTTATGATTAAGGACCCTATCTCCCCCTACTTTATTCCTGATCGATCAGGTCAGGTCTTGACCTTCTCGTGAGGTTCGAGTTAGCCTGTATCTATTATATATAGTCATTTTTCTTTTATTTTTTTCTTTTTCCTTTATTTATTTATTTAATTTAGGTTAAAATAATAATAAATGTACAATAGTTACACACAGATGCACGTTGGTAAGAATATGGAGTTAATATTATATATAGGTGCTTTATAAGGGATTTTAAGCTAAAATAAATGAATAAAGATGATGAAATGCATATTCATCCTCCTCCTATGCTTTATCTTTGTTAGTCCCTTATCAAATACTTATTTGAAAGAATAAGTGAATAAAAGAATAAAGAAAGGAAAAATATAGAAATTAGGATAATATTGAGTATTAAACTTTTCTTCATAAAATTATAGTATAGAGCTCTCTTAGACCTTTGGCTTATCAGTGTAGAGAAACCTTAATGGGAAATGGATTTAAAACCTAACAACCTCTATGTTCCACAAGACTCCTATTCAAGTCTCCTTAACAATTAGATCAGAACAAATCTACATACACAAATTCTTATGATTATCAATTTTAATTGTACGGTGTAAGTGAATTATATCTCCCCATCTCAAAAGTAGCAAAGAAACAACCTCCCTCAACAAGGTAACTCTAGTCCCCCGGTCTAGCAACTCTTTTCTCAAGGAGCGGGGATATTCCCTTCTAAGTTCAAGTACAACTAGATCAAGAAGAGGGGATGGAGAAGAGAATGGACGGTAACCAGTATTGCTACTTATCCTTAGATGCATGACCGGTGTAGCCAAGTTATCCGCTGCAAGCTTACAAAAATTTGACTTTGAAGCTTTTGTTCACCTTTTCTTCACTTTTATATATACTTCGACAGACATTTTACTTTTCAATCAGAACTGTCCACTTTGGAGACTCTACATTTTTTCTTTTCTTCTTTTTTTTTGAAAATATATACAAGGTGAAACATTCACATAAGGAGTTTTTCCACTCGAGCTAGTAGACTATCCCTCTTTTGAAGCATTATTGCGGCCCCACAACATCTTATCTTTAGACCTCAATGCCACTAGACCAGGTTGAGACACACTTCCCTCCCTAAAGGAAGACGAGAGGTTCCGATAGATGTAGTACCCTCGTATGCTACTCCAAGCTTAAAGATTCTATCTCCTCACTACCTTCTCCATGAAGAGCTACATGTAGAGTGCTTGTCCAAGATAAGCTAAGGTATGGAAGAATCATGCATGTGTTGTTAAATATTCTACTTAGATTAATCAAGACCACATATGAAAATAGTCTTATGGACTCAAAGAATTAAGTCACTAGGACTTGAAAAGTCTTAATTCCAATTCTTATATGGTTCCTCTGAAATTAAGTGGATTAAGGTCCAACTAAGCCCTATTCTTCAATTTTATTCCAGATATAGTTTAAATGTCTATATTATCCAGAAAAATGCATATGCAAATGCAAGAAAATATGTAAAAATGCAAAAAAGAAAGCAAAATCTTTTTTTCAAATAATTTTCTAATTTTGATCTTTTAATGGATTTTGAAAAAATGATGCACTTGTGAAAGAAATATTTTTTTTTGAAATTATGAAAATTTTTATAGACTTTTGGTTTTGTAATTCTTAGGTATATTTTAAGGGAAAAAGGGTTATTAAAATATATACAAGTATATACAAGAAGAGTTTTTGTATATATATATATTTTGTATATTATTATTATTTATATTTTTTAATTTTTTGTTACTGTTTTTTTTTGTTTTTTTATTTTTGTGTGTTTTTTGTTTTTGTTTTGTTTTTATAAATGGTGACTAAAGTCTATATAAACACATGTATTTTATGAATTTATATACATATCTCTAAAATAATAATATTAAAAGTATGAGTTATATCTAAAGTACATATACAATATATACGACACCCCCATACTTAGCCCTACTATGTCCTCATAGTGATCAGAGAGTGGCAAACGAAGACATAACTCGTGTTAAGTATAGAAAAGTGAAAAGACCCCAATTGTACAATGACTCAAAGAAAAAAAATGAAAAGAATAGAAGTCGGTGGCCCCCCCATTACTTAGGATCATGTAATCCTAAGTATAAAAAACTATACAAAAGGGAAAAACTGATGAAGAGAATGTATAGACTCAATGAAAAAACACCAAAAAGACGATATGAACAACTTCACTCCCCCTATACTTAGGGTAGAGTATCCTTAATTATAAGCAATAACAAGAGTGATGGAAGGATGAATATGAACAACACAAATCATTCACCCCCTATACTTAGGATAAACTACATTCTAAGTATAGCACGTAGATATATACAAAAAAGAGGTGAATGGTAAACAGAATAAGGAAGGATAAAATTAAGACGAAACACATATATACAAGGTAGATATTGTTGGGGCGCATCTCAACAAATGCTAGATTTTACGCCCCTAGCTGTGCACAAATTCTAGGACAATAAAGTATCAAGGTCCAGGAACGCCATTTATAATGCGAATACCGTATTTTGTTGTTGTCTCAAGGTGAGAAAAACATTGTGGTCAATGGTGTGAACAAGGATACCCAGATAAGCAATCAGGTGGGTGTCTAGTACCGGATAAGTAGATGTGTAGATATAATTGGGTATCGGTAGCACAAAAGAAATTTTCGACTCATGTCAGAGTGGAGTCAATGGTCAGATCCGAAAAATGGAATGTAAGGAAGGGAGGATCTGTCATGGAATCCTCCACGTCAATCACCGTCTCGAAAACGTATGGAAGTTAAGATCAAGAGACTAAATAAGAAAGCAGATATCCGATGCATGTAATGAAGAGAGATAAGGTATATCATCGAATAACTCAATGGTTGGCTCATCCTCACGAGGATTGTCAAGGAGAGAAGAAAATACAGAAAGATCAAAAGTATCAGAAGAATCAGAAAACTCAGAATAATCAGAAGACTCGGTCTCGTGATCCGACAGATCAGATGCACAATCATGGAGTAAAACAGTGTACAGTGTACACACCGCCCGCAGATAACCCTCGGGGAGGTGGGAAGAATTAGACCAATTCGGGGGAGAGAATGAATGATTATATTCAAACAATGGGTTGTCTCTCGAAGTAAAAAGAAAACCGTCCAATGGATCAAGAATATTGAGCTAAGGGTGAGAGGGAGGGAAAACATGAGTGATGATGGTTTTGATTTTTGATTTTTCAGTGATTGCTAATGATCATGAGAAAATGATCGTAACCAACTCAACACCAAGGACACATGAACACAATGCAAACTCCATATTCACTAACTCAACGCACTGTGAAGATCGTTAAGGTCGGTCAATTATCTTGTCAATTTTAGAGTTAGGTAATCAACGCAAAGTTGTATAAACACTTAGATTGGCTTATGGGATTTGGACACTAACAGTAGTATGTATGTAAGCAATTTAAAACGAATACAATGAGGGGGTTTCTCTCCCAAAATAATGATGTGACTCAATTTTTTTAATTTTAAGGGTCAAAGGGATATTAGCAGTCCCAATTTTTAAATATTCAACTTCCTCTTTTTTGATATTTTTGAAAAACATGTCTAACGAATTTTTTGATTTCCATTAGTCTTATATCCACAAAATAGAGGGAGGAAAATGAAAAAGTTGATGCGCGATTAAATACAATGATGCATGTAGAGGTTAAAAGATGCGTACCATGTTGCCATCACTCACATGCAAAATGATCCATGTAGAAATTAAATACAGAAAGTAAACTAACCTATGTGATGCAAGTGAACCGCCCTAGATGATAGCTTCTATTATGGGAAGAACAATGGTTAACTAATCAGAAGAGAGATCTGAGTCAAGTCTTGGAAGTCGCTCGATATCTGCCACAATGGGTCCAGCTAGTGCTGTACGTGACTTCTCACGGTATGTGGTTTCTAATCCAATTAAGTAAACTTTTTTTATATAACTAAGTCCGAACGCGATCTATAGGAACATATATATATATATATATTATATTAGGGTGTTTGGATTTTAGTTAATAACCTGGCTCAAGAAAATTAATTAAAGCAATCAATATGTAGCTCACGAAATCCGCATGAAACAAAGAAAATAAAGCGATGAAAACAAAACCGGTGATGTCCTCCAAGTGCACCGACACTTGACGAAATAGATCCCACAACAAATGAATGTCCGTTTACAAGAGTTCAAATGCTAGAAATAAAGAAAACAAAGTCTAAATCTTTTAGGTCTCCTTCAATTCTTCTTTTCCTCCTCTCACACTCTCCCGTGGCTTCTAGATGAATCAATCCGTCTCTGCTTCGCTTGGATGCTTCGGCTCTCCTAGGATCACCTCCTTCGCTCCACGAGCCCATGCAAGAAAAAGGAAAAGAAAGAATGTGTAAGAAACACAATTATCAAATACGAGCAAGAAAAATGAAATAAATACAGTAAATATCAACAAGGAAATAACGTGGCAAAATATAAATAGATATTTACAACCAAGAATAGCATGTCAAAAGAGAAACCTAACTACCCTTGCCGTGCCTCCTAGGCAACAACGCCATTTTGTTGTTACACTTTTCTTGGATTTTTATTAGATTAATCATGAACAAGTCATTGCAACCCAATCAAGCGTCAACAAACAAATTTATTTTTTCTTATTCTCAAGCTGAATTAATTACAGAAAATAATGTGAGCAAGAGAAATTATTTCTATTTAATTTACATGTATAACAACATGATCAAACTTAGGGAGGCTATAAATCCCGATGGTTATTCGAATAATTGGAAAATAAATTAAGGAAAAAGGAATATCGAACGTTAACTATCTTGGTTTTGTGAAATTATTTTTTTTAATTTTTTAATTTTTATTTATACTTTTTACTTTCTGATTTTCAAATTTTTATTGATTTTAATTTTACATTTTTTAAAATTTCAAAATTAATTTTTCAAGCAAGTTTATTCAAAGAGAAAAGCAACCCTTTTTTTGGATTTGTTCAAATATAAAAAATTCTAAAAAAATGTGTGAAGAAAATCTTGTATTTTCTTTTATGAATTTTTACTATTTTTTAATTTTTCAGAGATTTTTAGATATTTTTTAGGATTTTTACAATGAATAAAAACAAGATAAAATACAAACAATGAACAAACATGACTATTTCGTAATTTAAAAATATGAAATGAAATAAAAAATTGTGAAAATTATTTTTCCTATGAACTAAAGGAAATTCTCTACACGCATTAATGAGATCACATTTTTTATTTTTCTACAATTTTATATGATTTTTTAAATATTTTTTATATTCTACAATTTTTTTGAGTTTTATAAATAAATATTTGTGAAAATTAGACAAGAACTAAAAGATAATAAAATAGAACTAATATATTTTTTAGAATTTTTGAAATAATATTCGAATTTTTATGATTTTTCAAAGTTCAAATAGTTAAAAATGCAACGTTTTTGATTTTTAATAATAACAAATGATGATAAAATGCAACGAAAAAAACTACAGATAGAAAAACTAAGTAGGTGATAACACTAATTTTTGTAGACTTTATTGAGCACAAATGCTATTTATTTCGATGAAAAAAGCATGCAAACAAGAGTCACGATAACTTGACTAAAATGCAAATGTTTAATGTTTTTGCATTGAAAGATAACAAGAAATAATGGGATGAAGGAATTGCAAATTACCCAGTATAAATGTGCGATGCACATGACTACTTGGAGACGACAAACCTTTTTGCAATTTTGAGAACTTTGGAGGGGTGTACACACAATCTTTTCAAATGAATTATTCTTTTAGGGTTCACTATAGGTCGTTCTTTTGAAAGCTAAAGGGGACATGGGACGTCACAACCCCTTGCTTCTTCTTTTCCTAAGGGCAGGAGACGTGTGGTGAAGGGCGGTTCCCTGCATAAAGTCACGGTGGATGTGCGGCTGGGGCGATCTAACGACCTATGTGGAGGGCTCGCGGGCTGATGATCGACTGTGATGGAGAGAGGCGACCGCGCAGGTGCTGATCGTCGACGGGCACACGGTGGATGGTGGTTCGCGAGTGCTCCACTGACAGAGGGATGGTGTCGGCAGATGGCGATGGGCTCCAGGAGGTGCTGGTAGTTGCGGAAGAGGTGGCTTGCTTTGGCGGAGCAGGGGGCGACCACAGGGGCGACACACATATCCGGCAGTCGGCAAACGGTGACGGGATGGCGGCAGAGCGTGGTGGAGGTGCTACGTCAATGACACTCGAGGGCTGGCAGCCATGTGTTGGGGAGGAGGATGAACAAGCGGCTGGCGACCGCACCCCATTTTTTGTTTTTTAAATATTTTTTTGTATTTTTGACAAAAAAGTAGCTACAATATTTATATTTTTTGTAAAAATAGAAACTGATTTTTTTTTATTTTTTGAATCCACACAAAATACGAATTACTCGACTCGAGCACGATGGCTTGGTGAAATAGATATAAAATAAAATAAAAAGAGAAATTTGAGTGGTTGTAGATCTAACGGTTGTGATAGATCGAATCTGTATCTCCGGCCACCGTACGCGGTCGGAGTTGGAAGATTGCGTGAGGTAGAACGTAAAGCGATGAGGTCGAGAAAATGAGATGAAAAAAAATCAGAATTGAGGACCGATTAAATCATGATGGGAATCATAAGATCTATAAAAAATAAAAATACAATAAAAATACAAAAAAACTACGATTAACCTAGTAGAAGACAAATGGATCTCACTGTGGGAGCGGAATAATGCCGTGATGGCCTTGAAGAAGGCCGACTCGCTGTCACCGGACGTCTTGGAGGCTAGGCAACCTTCTGCCACAAGATGGATCTCAGAGGATAGGCTCCTCTCACGAAAGATTGGTCAAGTAAGAATGAGGGATAATGAGCCAATTAAATAGAATAATAATTGAATTTGAATTTGAATTTTAAAAATTGAATGGAGATAAAGAGATAAGAAAGAATTTGAAATGGAATAAAGATAAAGAAAGAAATTAGTGTTAAAATTATTTACAAAAATTATTTTTTTATTTTCTTAATTTTATTAAATGAAATAATAAATGTTAATTTTTTTATTTTTTGGTGTGGTTATTTAAAAGAATTGATTATATACATATATTATATACATATGGTATATTATACACATAGTTAAATAAGGGAATTAGATTTTTTGTATTAAAATTCTATTAATTATTATTATTATTATTTTTAATTAATTATTATAAAATATTTATAATTATTTACAAATACAATATATACAAATAAATGATAAAATTGTACAAACCATCCCAGAAAACCGTCTTTCAAACCATAACTCCACAGATTATGAATCCATAACCAATTTAAAGATAATTTAATTTAGAATATAAGGAAGTGAGTTTGGTTCAATTTGAGTTAATATAGAGCTGGAATTGATCTTTCAATTATTACTTCATGTCTTTTTCTGGATGTGGTTACTTTTATTTTGTACATGATTTTATTTCACAAACATTTTTATTATTTAGAAAATATTTTTGTTTACAACTTTTGTTTTAAAAATTATTTAATTTGAGGTCAATTTATGTACAAATAAAATAGTGTAAATATACAAATATTTATAACACATTATTTTGGATTTTTTGATTAAGGACCTTATCTCCCCCTACTTTATTCCTGGTCGATCAAGTCAAGTCTTGACCTTCTCTCTAGGTTCAAGTTAGCCTGTATGTATTATATATATACAATCTTTTTTTTCTTTTTTCCCCTTTATTTTTCTTGTATTTCTTTCTTTATTTAAGGTTAAAATAGTAATAAATATACAATATTTATACACAAATGCAAATTAGTAAGAATATTGAGTTAATACTATATACATGTGTTTTCTAAGGGATTTTGAGCTAAAATAATTGAATAACAATGATGAAATGAAGATTCATCAATAAGCTAGAAGAATGGGAAAAGAACTGTGAATGGATAAGTGTGGTCTTCATTCCCTTGTGAAGCAGGGTCGATGTTACCGAGTCTTCACCAAGAAGCAAGCTTTTTCCAAAGCTCATATTTTTGGTGGAATTTTTGGTGTAGGCTTCTTATCTGGATTTTTTTGATTTTGCATTCTTTTAATCTGCCCATTTTTTGGAGTTTTGGGAAAAGTTACCACCGTAGATCGTTCCTCATTTTTGAAGCATTGTCTCAATCTAGTCTCCAGTCTTTATATATCATGGCTACCCAAAGAAGAGGATTAGAGTGTACTAGTTTTGACAATCCCCAAGAATGATTCCTGAGCCACCCTTGACAAAGTGGCCTAGCATTTTCCAGACTTATACTCCAAGATCCTTCAACAATCCATTTGAGTTGAACTAAGTGTTAAGTACAGGATTTCTAGTCAAGCCAATTTGTCAAGAGTCTTGCTGATGATATGATGGGTTCTAGTGAGACACAATGAATCGACTCATGAACATAATTTCATGGAACCTAAAGAATCATGTCAAGGCGATATATGGGTATCCCAATTCCAGTTCTTAATGAGTTCCTTTGAAGTTAAGTGCATTAAGGTCTATACCAAGCTCTAATCTTCAAACTTTAATTCAGACTTGTTCAATTGACTCAATCATTCTGAAAAATGCAGATGATATGTACAATACAAGAGAAAAATATTTTTATTAACTAATGTTCTATTTTGAAATTTTAAATAGATTTTTGGAACAAATTTTGCAAATTTTATGCAGATTTTCAAAAAGATTATGCAAATACTTTTGGATTTTGATTTTTGTAAAATTTGAGGGCTTTTTCAATAATGGTTCATAAAAGAAATATGTACAATTATTTACATGGGAGTACATTTATATTTACAAAGATTGATGTGTATTTTACATGTGAATTTACAAGTTGAATGCTAGTGAGTTTATTTACAGGGTTTATATATACAAATTTTATACAATCGGTCTGGATTTTATATGAACCATTATCTATACACGGCTCTTAAAACATTTGAAATCATTTTTGCAAATATTTTGAAAACTTATTTTTACAAATAATTTGATGAACATTTTTACAAACTTTTATGAAATTGAAAATCATTTTACAAATATTTTCCAAATAGTATATATAGATTTTTCAAAAGATTTTATAACT
Organism: Ottelia alismoides; assembly: GCA_037367405.1. Lineage (NCBI taxonomy): Eukaryota > Viridiplantae > Streptophyta > Magnoliopsida > Alismatales > Hydrocharitaceae > Ottelia > Ottelia alismoides. The sequence goes on along the minus strand of JAZKJV010011323.1, from coordinate 528,256 downwards.
ATTTTTCAAATCATTTGCAAATATAATTCCAATAAGATAATTTACACAAATAAAATGAATTTTTACAAAGAAAAGCTTTTTACAAAGGTTTGAAAATATTTTACAAAAGTTTTCCAAACAGTTTTTAAAAGGTTTTTCAAAATATTTTCAAACCAATAATTTTTTAATTTTGTAAAACTTTTAAGCCCAATTTATTGCTTGTATTTTGTAGAGAATTCTCATGTACTTTATTAGTTAGCTATATTTTTGAAAATACGAACGTACGAGTTATGGCTAAAGTATATAGAACGTATATACGACCCCCTTATACTTAGGTTGAGATTTGTCCACATAGATCGGAGAGAAAAAAGGAAGTCATAACTCGTACTAAGTAGAGAAAAGCCTATACAACAATGACTAAAGAATCAGTGAATGAGAAGCTGACCATCTCCCCTATACTTAGGATGAAATAATCCTAAGTATAACATATTGTACACAAGGTAGGGAGGATAAAGGGAGGTAATGTACAAACTCATCGGCTCGACCTATCTTCCCGTATACTTAAGGTAAAGTATCCCTAAGTATAGATAGAATATCAAGAGTTGAGAAGACATGTGAGGGATCATAGAATGAACAACTCGAGGTGCTCACCCCCCATACTTAAGACAATCTATGTCCAAAGTATAGCTGTAATGAAAGGGATGGAAACCTTTTCGGTAGTAGAAAATGGAAAAGGAAATGAAGAAAATAAGAAAAGAAAAGATTAGAAGAAAAGAAATTATTTTTGTGATTTTCCTCTCAGATGTTTGATCCATTGGACTCTATGAGCTCATCTTGAAATACGACTTCAATGGAATCGACAATGGACATGAATGTATGATACTCTACATACAACTTCAACAACTGTCCGTTGACTACAAAAGGTTGTGCATCAAGTGACAATTCGGATATTAGCAAGCTGCTATTGTCACACACAATTTCCAAAATGAAGGGCACAATCCACTTGCTTTTCAGTTTGCTTGAAAAGATTTTCAACTTCTCATCGAAGAACCACATCTTCTGTCCAGGCTCGAAAGTCTTCCCGCGGATGTGTTTATCATGTCATTTCTTAACTTCCTCCTTATACACCAGACTGTTGCCACACACATAGTCTCTAAATTCAAGAAAATAGTTCATATCAACTTTGCGGTTTTTAATGCTTTCTCGGAATCAATGTTGCACATATTTGATACCCAAAGTGATTTGTGAATTAACTCCACGGGTAGGTGGTATGGCCTGGCATAAATAAGGCGATATTGAGACATCGATGATGAGACTTGTACGTTGTTATATATACCTAAAGAACCGAATCAAGAAATTGTAACCAATTCTTTATGTCCGGTCGTACAAGTGTCTACAAGATAGTTTTGATCTCTCTGTTGGAACATTCAGCTACGCCATTGGATTGAGGGTGGTATGATGCTGCAACACGATATTTGATGTCGTATTCTTTGGTCAACTTTTTGACCTCTTTGTTAATGAAGTGGCTCCCCCCATCAGATATGCGAATTTTGAGAATCCCGAGCCGCGATATGATGTTATCCTTCAAGAAGCGACAGATGGTAGAACTGCATAATATTAGGGAATTAAAACAAAAAAATCATGATATATATATTTCATGCTCATGTAAGTCTCATTCCCAAAGCTATAGACTTAACCGTAAAATGCAATTAAAAAAATTTAAATAACACATGATTATATGTGGAAGAGTTGGGGATGATCAGTATAATAAGTGAAATTTAACCCGTGATTGATACAGAATCATGTGCACAAAAAGCACCATAGATTCAGAAGAACAAAGCAAAACAACCCAAATATCGTAGCAATGGTCTAACAGTATTGGCATTTTTGACTTCATGACGGCTGCAACTTGTAAGAGCCTGAAATTGATGAGAAACTACCTCCATCTCAGTGGCAATTAATCTACATCCTACCTCTCATATGTCCAGGTAGTAAGGAACACAGAATTTCCCAGTGTGTTTAGACACATTTGAATAGGACTAAGGAATACTAACCTATACTTCAAGGACAATCATCATTTTCCTCCACTGTATGAACAATTTTTGGAGGCCCATTTATGATAAGGATTGTCCGATTCCAGTGGGGCAATCCAACAGGTATGAACTATGAACCATATCCTCAGGGCCGGCCCTGGGGGTTGTCCCGAAGTGCAAACGCCCAGGGCCCACGAACTTGGAGGGCCCATTTTTCTTCATTTTGTTAAATCTGATAAAAGTCTCTTAATAAAAATCTCTTCCTTTTCAAGGTTCCCATTGCAAATTCCCCAACATGGACCATGGACGTTATGTCTTCCCATGAATCCCATGAAATCCTCAATCCTCAACGGCCACTTTTTTCCTTTTTAAGCAACCCTTGGTCCCTTTAATCCGTCACTCTCTCTCTCTCTCCAGCCACATCTTTGTTGTTCATTTGTTCTACAGCCTGCAGGTTGTTTGTGCGGTTGTGCAGGTGCCAATCGATTATCGAGGCTATTTTGTGTCGGCGAGGCGGAGGCGTCCGTCGAGGGCCTCAAGGCTGAGGGGGGATAGCAGACCTTGCGGTGACTGGTCAAGGAAGAACCGAAGAAGGAGACTATAATCTGGTAATATTTTTGTTGTTATTTGTTAACTTGAATGTATATGAAGAAACATATATACAATATGCAAAAAAAATGGATCGAATTTAGAGATAATCTGGTTTTGTAGTTTTCATGCCCATCTATTACCCAGTACTTTAGAGATAATTTTGAGAGGAATATTAATGAGGATAATGGATCTGCAGTTTGCAATATCATCTTTATCCACATACTTGTTAATAAGAGAAATAATCGAATTGTTGATATGTCTATTATTTTCTCATCGAAATTGTCAATTTGAAGGCAATCCACCATCCTCATGAAATCAAGTTTAATGACCCACTAAAAACGTGGAAAAATTCAATGATGAATCTATGAGGGCCCAGAGTTTAATGAAATCAAGTTTTGTGTATTTTGAAGTTCTTTACTACTGTTTTATCTTTGGAATTTGGATGAAGTAAAGGGCACAGCAAAATCAGAGTAACTCTCCATTTGATTAACCAGTTCACTATCAGTGATAATATAAGCCAGGAGGAATTCTCTACTGGAGTCTATAAATAGATATTTGAAGTAGTTTATAGAAATTCTAGAAACTTCATTTGTGCTTGAGTGTATTTGGACATTTCCTTCTTTAACGACTAAATTAAGTGTTTATCTCTGATTTTCGTGGAGGCAATATGGAGGAGTTCCCTATTCTTGTCCCCATCTTCAAGCCACATGATCTTGGCATGCTGATCGCAACACTTTAGTTCATCCTTAGTCACATTTTTCGACTTTTGATGAAGTTCCTTTCATAATCTTATATCCTCTATATTATTTTGATCCAACTGATTTTAATGCATTTTTATTTGATCAACCAACCATTGTTTCTCCTATCCATCAGTGGGACATTCTTTCCCTTTTAAACCAGTATTGCTTTTTTAAAATCCTTGGCCCTACTTGCCTAGATATGAAAGGATTTTCGGAACGAACAGTAGTAATCTAGACATCCTCAATTGGTCTGTCTAAAAACAAACTAATCTACTCTCTCCTCTCAGATGGAGGGGTGAGATCTGCTTTTCACAAGAAGTTATGGGTCGACTTTTGATCCGAAAGTATCCTACTTCCTTTAGTTACTAGCTCACAAAAAAGTGATCACACAAGACCTCTTAAAAATTATTGGTTAACTTTTTTGTTGTATACTTTTTAAACTTTGCTTCATTAAGTCTAACTTGGAATTGTTAATTGGCAGATTATGATCAAGGGCTCCACTGAGTTTGCTAAGTTGTGGTCGTGAAGGTGTAATTGACCAAATTATTTGAGCTTTTGTCAGGTGTTGTTGTTCTTTTCTCAATTTCTTTATAGTTTTACTTAATTTTTATACCATGTTTCCAAAAAAGCATTTACCTGGAAGTGAAAAAAGGAAAAGGAAAAAACACGATGAAGAGTTAAAAAAATCACAACAAGGTGCCATTGATAAATTTATTTTTAGAGTAGGAAATTCTAGTGAAATTTTGAATAGTAATGAAACTTTACCTTATATTGTCAATATAAATGAAAGTGATAATTTAGATAAAGATGTGATTGACAATGAAAACTTACATAATTGTATCAATGAAACAGATGAAGTAAATAATACAAATGAGGCTATTAATGTGCAAGATATACCTAATAATGAAAATATTAACATTGATAACCATCAAAATGTTTGGTCTTTGAATATGTTTGACCCTAAAAATTGGGAGAAACTTGATACTAAATCAAGAGATATTATTTTAGAAAAAGGACCCATAAGAGAAGCAGATATTGATTTTCCCTTGGATAGTTGTAATAGACATTTTTCTTATTCATACTACTCTAAAAAGTTGAGTAATGGTGAGCTTATTAATAGAAAATGGTTAATTTATTCTAAAAGTATTGATAAAGTCTTTTGTTTTTGTTGCAAATTATTTAAATGTAATATTAGTCGAAGTTTGTTGGCAAATGAGGGTTTATGTGATTGGAGGCATATTAGTGAGAGACTTCAAAAGCATGAAAATAGTACAGAGCATATGATTAATATGAATAAATGGAGTGAATTCATAAAACGATTGGATAAAAATCAAACGATTGATAACAATTTGCAAGAAGAGATTATGAAAGAGAAAAAACGTTGGAGAGATGTTTTATTTAGGATATCCTCTGCTATAAAATGTCTTGCTAAACATAACTTAGCTTTTCGAGGATCGAATGATAAACTATATCAAGATAGCAATGGTAATTTTTTGGGATTAATTGAAATGATAGCTGAATTTGATGTCGTAATGCAAGATCATATTAGACGTATTCAAAATCATGAAATTCATTATCATTATCTTGGACCTAAAATTCAAAATGAGTTGATTTTACTTTTGGCCTACAATATTAAAAATATTATCATTAAGATTATTAAAGATGCTAAATATTTTTCTGTAATTCTTGATTGCACTCCCGATATTAGTCATCAAGAACAAATGAACCTAATATTAAGATGTGTGAATTTGTCAAATCTTAAGATTGAGGAATACTTTTTAGAATTTTTAAATGTTGATGATACATCTGGACGAGGACTTTTTACTGTATTATTAGAAGTCTTAGAATCTCTTGATCTTAGTGTGCATGATGTGAGAGGCCAAGGTTATGATAATGGTTCAAATATGAAAGGGAAACATCAAGGAGTTCAAAGCCGATTTCTTGAAATAAATCCTAGAGCGTTATATATGCCTTGTGCTTGTCATAGTTTGAATCTTATAGTTAGTGATATGGCACATTCTTGTGTTAAAGCCATCTCATTTTTTGGAATTATTCAACGTATATATTCATTATTTTCTAGTTCTACTAAAAGATGGAAAATTTTGCTTGATAATGTTTCTGGATTAATCGTAAAATCTTTGTGTAATACTCGTTGGGAGAGTAGGATCAAAAGTGTTAAAGCAATCAGATTTCAAACTCCACAAATTAGAAATGCCTTATTAAAGTTATATGAATCTTGTGATGATGCAAAATCAAAGAGTGAAGCTGAGAGTTTGGCTAATGCACTCAATTTTGAATTTCTTCATGGTATGGTAATTTGGTATGACATTTTATTTTCTGTGAATATGGTGAGTAAGAAATTACAATCTAAATCCATTTGTATTAATTCTATCATAAAACAAGTAGGAGGTATTTTATCATTCTTTGCTAAGTACAGAGAAGAAGGTTTTGCCACTAGTTTAGAAATTGCTAAGAGAATTGCACTTGAAATGGATATAGATCCAACTCATCTAGTAAAACGACGTATTATTAGAAAAAAAAACGATTTGATGAGAATGATGAGGAAGAACAAATTCAATCCGCTGATGAGTTATTTAGAGTTGAGTACTTTTTAGTTGTTGTAGATATGGCGATCACATCTTTAAAAAGTAGATTTGAGCAATTAAAAGAATTTGAAAATATTTTTGGATTTTTATTCAATTCAAATACATTAAAGGCATTGGATGATAAAGAGTTAAGAGAATATTGTGTTAATTTCCACTCCAAGTTTTCTCATGACGATTCGTGTGATGTTGATTTCAATGATTTTTATTCTGAGTTAAAGGTGTTACAAATGACTTTACCAAATGAGTCAATGTCTGCTATTGAAATTCTTAAGTTTATAAAGTCCGCGGATTGTTATCCAAATATTTTCATTGCATATAGAATTTTTTTAACTATGCCTGTGACAGTTGCATCAGCTGAAAGAAGTTTTTCAAAGTTAAAATTGATAAAAACTTACTTGAGATCATCAATGTCGCAAGAAAGATTGAATGGGTTGGCAACACTATCAATTGAGAAAGATTTATTAGAAAACATTGATGCGGATGTTATTATTAATGATTTTGCATCCCGAAATGCTCGTAGAAGTCATTTATTATAATTTTAAATTAATTACTTATTGTTTGATGCTTTCCTATCAAAAACATCCATAGTTCTTTGTAATATATTAAGAACTTTATTTGTAAGAAGTTTATAAATTTAGAAAATTAAATTTATTTTTATAAGGGCCCATTTTTTTTCTTTTGCCTAGGGCCCATGAAATATCAGGAACGGCACTGCATATCCTTGAAGGAATCTCTCGACAACGAAAATTTTCTGGAAATTATTTTATGAAATAACGAGGATAATGAAGCAGAAGCTCCCGAGAGTAAAGGCATCTATCCAAGATGGCTAAGCATTTGAAATCAGTTGATCCTGGTCAAGTAAATTCGGTGTCCTTGTCCTGCAGTTCTAGAAGACCTATGTCATTAATCCAACGATTGAATTTTTTATCGTATTTCTTGAGTGGATTTCCAGAGAGACGATCTGATCGGAATCTAATAAGATTGAAGTCACCCATAAACAAGGTGGGATAAAGAGAGATATCAATCAAATGAAGCTGGGTGAAAAATTCATGTTTTTTATTCTCAACGGGAGGACCATAGATATTTACAAAATGGATAATTAGGTTGGTATTTACAATCTGAAGATCCAGTATCGAAAAGAAATCCAGATCCTCGCAGTTTATCAAAGAGAAAATTGAGTTGCACCAGCTAGTTAGAATACCCCAAGTCTTGCAAATTTGATTTGAATGCCATTTGAAATCACCCCATAACCCTACAAGTTTTCTGGTATTCGTATCCTTGTTTCCTGGAGGAAGATTATGTTTAAATGTTGAGATTTCCTTAAATTCCAAAGACGGTCCCATTTAACAAGAGCCATAGCACCTCTAATTTTCCAGGATAATAAATTATAGTCCATCACAACAAAATTCCGAAATGAGTATCTTAATCAAGAAATTTAAGAGCAGAGTGAACTCTCTTCTAGTCTTAATTTGAAACCTTCAACCATCATCACACAGGGAGGATTTACTGGAAATTAAATTCTTGATAAATATATTTTTTCACTTGAATTTTGAAAACCCAAATGACCAAAATTAGATACTTGATAAAAACTATCAAGATTGCGCATTATAAACTAGAAATATAAACAGTTCCGTAAGCAGAAGGAAAATTACGAAGCATGGATGAAGGAACCATCGAAGAACAAGTTACAAAGACTATCTATGTACGATCAGTCAGCATCAGAGTGGATGGTAAAAATTTTCTACCATCAGAACGGTTCCAATTACTAGGCAGTTAGCATATATTATAAACCTGAATTTAAACGGAGGTGTTAGCAGAATCATTCGATACGAAGATGCTGGAGGAATATTCAGCATCAATGTCAGGTCCTGATCTTTCCTCCAGAGACATATATGGCTTCGGAGGAATGCCCAGCCCATGAACATTCCCCTCCAACATGTCCACAGCTTCGCTCATGGAAGGACGAGAAACCGGCTTCAGTTGGATGCACCAGAGACCAACCAAAATCATCTTCCTCACAACTTCCTCGCTTCCGGGCGTGACGCCGCAGGCTTTTAGGCCACATTCTTGATCCAGATGCTCGCGAATCCAATGCGGGAAATACACTTCACTTGCATTCCCAACTTCGGTGCTCAGATTTCTTCTTCCTCCAACCATCTCCAGCACCAACATTCCATAGCTATAGACATCCGACTTGCTAGAGACAACTCCAAAATTCCTAGAGAAAACTTCAGGAGCAATGTACCCCATCGTCCCCCTCGCATAAACCGTCGAGAGGACGCTCTCGTTGTCCTTGTAAAGCTTTGCCAGGCCGAAATCGGAGATCTTCGGGCACAAATCTTCATCTAAAAGAATGTTGTGGGGCTTTATATCAAAGTGAACCATGGGCGTGTTGCATCCAAGGTGCAAGTACTCCAGACCCCTAGCAATACCAAGAGCGATATTGTGCTTTTGTTCCCATGTGAGTGAAGCACTTGTATTTGGATCATCAACAAAAAGGAACTTCTCTAGAGAGCCATTGGGCATGTACTCGTAGATGAGAGCTCTTTTCGTTCCTTCGGAGCAGAAGCCGAGGAGACCGACGACATTGACGTGATTCGTTCTACTAATGCTTGCTACTTCATTTATGAATTCCTCTCCTGATACTTTTGTTTCATTTAGGATCTTTACGGCCACTGCAGTGCCGTCGTAGAGCATTCCCTTGTAGACGTTCGCGCAGGCGCCATGACCGATCGAATGCCGGAAGTGACTTGTCATGTGTTTAACTTCAGAGTACCGGTACCTCCTTACCGATAAATGCGTATGAATGGTTAGAAAATCCTCGACTTGTTGATCAGCATGGGATGAGAATCGGGGAAGGTTCCTCCAATTTAAATATATATACAGGCAAAAAGCAACGAAGATGAGGAACATCGAGACGATGATCACGTAGTCTGCAGGTGATCATAAAAAAGAAAGAGACCAACGTTTCAGCATCGAAGAAATTGGGAAAGAGTTACTGATATTTGTTGCATTTTTCCAGATGAAGAAGTTCGGTTTACCTGTTAACTTGAGCTTTCCCTTTCTGTGAGCACCCACTGGAACAAAGTGCAACGAAAGTATAGGATCAAATTGGGTTTTTTATCACAGAAAGAACTAGTCAAGAAATCGTAACTATAGTTGGAACTTCGAGCAATATTACTTGTATAATAACTGGTGCGTTTTACCTTCTTCCAACGTTGCGTCGCCATCTGGTGCATCCGTTCGGAATAGCATAGGATGGTTTTGCCCATCATCTAATGATTTCCTTCTTGCAAAACCTGGATAACAGGATTATTTACTTCCATTATTCTCGTAATTTCATTTATACACGGATAACATGGTTAAGATTGCAACTTTTTTCATTTGGATTATTAGAATTTTTTTTACCAGTCAACGAGCAAAGATATTTAGATTATTAATTAGAATTATGTTAGAGTTGGATTTCATGTAAACCTTGAATGGAATGCTTGTATTTGATCAAGTCTCATTATCTAGGGAGCAACACAATACTTGTTGGAAACATGATTTTCGCGGGTAAAGAGTTTAAGTTAGTGCAATTTCACATGTTTTGATGGGATAGTACTTACTACGTCTTAGAGTAGTGTTAGACGTGTAGATAAAAAATATGATTTCGATGGGAAAGGGATATCAAGATATTATTGGACGTGGGGTATTCAAAGCAAGTTAAGGAGCACACATGTTGACGAAAGGAACAAGGATGTCGAACATAGTGTTTAGAATTGACGGAAAAGGTTATTATAGATAATATGGATCCAAATTTTCCTTGGATGAGTAATATAAGGAGACAATAACAAGTTATCAGTATCTTTGCTACAAGAGCTCACAAGAAGGAGAAACAAGTTGTGGTTTGATTTCTTAAATTATAACAGCATACTCTCTAGTCGCGAGAGTTGTGTGGTGTTATATTACAAGGGGCAACAACGATTTTGTCAGTGTGTCAAAGATGAGGCACGTCAAGGGCATCTAATGTTTAGCTAGCAAAGAACATGATTACTAATGACAAGATAACGGAGATCAAGTTGCAATCATTTTAATGGAGTTACAAGAAGCTATATTGTCATAGAGTTGTCATGAACAACCCCACTGTTACGAAAAAGATAAAAGAATATAAAGACAAAGAGACCAACTATTCTTGCAATTTATTTTATAAAAGAGTTGAATTTTCAATACCATGCATATGCATAACATACACCTCAATCTCATAATAAGTTCTCAAACCTTTTCAATTGGCTGACCAAATATTCATTCGCTTGAATTTCGTTTACCTAACTGATGCTTTAGATCAATCAACTACTTCTTGATCAGAAATTGGTTCAATGACCACATAACCAACATCTACTTTTCGATAATTGACTCATCTATTGATTAACCGACTAAACTTGCATTTAACCATCTCAAGAAGTTGTTTAGTAGACTATGTTTTGGTGGTTATACTTAATTTGAACTACAATGTTTATTTTATCCAACAACCATATCCTTCTTTAAAATAGTGTCTCTTAATTACAAAATTAAATATAAATTATGCATTTATCATTAAATAGAGGTTTATTTGTTATCTATTTAAAATATTCATGTATTTAATAATATTTTATGTGCACAATATGCATATATTATATTTCAGATATTTAAATAAAATTTATCATATATAGGTTTACATATAAGGCTTCAGCATATCAATACCTATAGTTTTTTATATATTTATATAAATTTTTAATTTTTGTATTTTTATATGTTTTATTTTTAATCATTTTTTATTTTTAAGTTTATATATTTTTTTATAGACGTTTCATTTTTGTATTGTCAAATGTTTTACGCTTTATCTTTCTTGTTATTTGTATAGAAGGTAATATTCACAAATTTTGTTCAAAGAATATAATAATACAATTAAGGATTTTATGAGAATATTGTATAATAAGTTTCTTAGTATTTTTATATTTATTAGAAGTGTATTTTTACTATTAATTTAATTATGTATTTGCATATATTTTGATAAAATTACATCTATTGAACTTACATTTTGGGTGATTTATGTTGCTACCAGATTCAACATGAAATGTAATAGATAATAATTTTCCAGATCCATATGCATCAAAATAAATGCATTATAATTTAACATAATAAAAATCATGCATTTTCGATTCTTATCCCAATTACGACATGCAAGCAATAACAAACTAAGATATTGATACAACATATTAGGGTGAGATCTGGGAAAGGTAAAGCAATAAATATATTGCGATAAATGAAACAATAAATAGATTAGAAAAGAGATCATTGAAGCATCCATGTAATGGACCATCCTTTAAAAGATCACTCAAGCGATATGTCTGACGCCCAATCTTGGTGGCCTGCGGTATCCAACAAATCGGATCCGACTGTCGTTGTATTGGCACCTCTCTCGGCTCTCAACAATCAACTCAAGTATATTCTCAACAATTAACCCACAACAATGATCAAAGAAATAAATGTAGGTGAACCAAAATTTATTATAGTCTACAAAATGTATATAGTATGCAATTAGTAAGGGTCAAAACACAAAGAAGCACATGAGGTAAAGTAATGCAAATGAGCAGGCAACTTAGACTACTTTTCTTATTTTTTATTTTTAATTGTTTTTGTGGATTTTTAATTTTTATATAATATTTTTTCTATTTTTACTTTTACAAATTTTAATTTTTAATTTAACAAAGAAATATAAATTGATATATATATATATAAATATGATATATAAAGAAAAGGAAAAAAGAGACAGTTTTTTTATTTTTTAAATATAAAAAAATTAAAATTTAAAAAATATACTGGGGTTTATAGAATTTTCTATGTTTTTGATAATTTTGAGACTTTTTAGAAGGAAATATATAAAATAAATAAGCAGTAAATTAAGGAACTTGAAACAGAATTAATAAAAATCTATCAAATTAGATTGAGCCCAAATTTAATTTACCTAAATCTAGATACTATAAAGAAAATTCAAAATCTTAGAAAATTATTTTTGTAATATTTTTTTGAATTTTTAGAATTTTTATAAAGTTTTTTTAATTTTTTAAAAATTTAGGAGTTCTGATTAATATTTTGCACAAATAATTGGGTAGAAGGCTAAATATGACTAAATAAACACAGAGTATTTTTTGAAAATTAAATATGGCTAAATTCAAATACTCCAATCCCCCACAATTCATCAATTTGAAAAAAGAGATTCAAAGACCAGTCAAAGGACATCTATCGGCTGCCACACTTTTCTTTCATGAAAGGTACCTTCCAGTTTGGAACTCTACATGAAATTACTACTTTTGACTTAGTAGGAACGAAGTGAACTATGTCTTGAACTTTAGACCTTTTTGTTAACGTATACGATAAAAACAACAAAGTATTGTTCTTGGTATAATCTTCATGGTTTGTTCTCTTAAAAACCATGCACCCTTATCATGTTTAATGAGTGTAATCAGGAAATACCCTCTTCCTTTAACTACGATCCACAATAATACTTTCATAGGTGGCATTCTCCAATGATGCACTACTAACATCCTGCTCAAAGGCTTGAACTCATTCAGAGCCTATGCTCTTCCTAAACTTGCATCTTAAAGGACACTCATGCCTCCATGGATAAGATACTTATGTATAAGCATTAAAATAAGAGTGCCAACCTCCAAACATCTTTTTCTTACCACATTGAAGCTACTCTGTGAGATATCCGCTCAGATTGGTTGGGTTGCTTCTATGGAGGAACTCCCAATGGGTCTCTTCCCATCCCAAGCCTAGACTTTAAGATTAATGACTTATCAAGTCCCTTAGTCAACGAATCTGTTGTATTGTCTTTGGATCCAACAAAATCCATAGAGACAAAAAATTTTCAATCCTCGTCTTAAGTTTGATTTAATTGTGTCTCATCGTTTTCTGATTGAACTTCGAACTCTTAATCTTGGCAATTGTGGTCATGTTGTTACAATGTACTGAGATTGCAGGAACTAGATGACCTTCCATGAGAATTTCAGAAAGAAGATCCCTTAGAAATTCAACCTAAACCCCAATTATGTCTAAAGCATACTGCTAAGCCTTAAAAGTAGACCAAGCTAGAATGGTCTGCTTCACAGACCTCTAGGAGACTACACCACCTCTTAGGGTAAAGACATACCTAGTAAAACAATTACTCCCGAACTTCCCTATTTTTCATATCCAACTTGCACCACTATATCCTTCTAGTACAGAAGAATGTCGACCTGATAAATATCCATTCATTCACCTTTATTCTTTTATTTTGGATTTAATTCCCTAGATAAATGTATGTAAATATCTCTACCTTGCATGAATTATCATTCATATATCAACCTATAAATATTGTATAAATACTTGTATATAAAGCCAAAATAAAAGAATAAAGAAAATAAAAAGAGGGAAATATCAAAGATATTGACTGACTAAGGAAAGAATTGACTAGATCGACAAGGAATAAAGTAGGGGTAGATAAGGGCCACTTACTATATAGAAATATATTTAAAACCCAAATTTAATTAAATGCAAATAACTAATTCTTACACTAATTTATTTATTACTTTACACACTTCAAATAAATATATTTTTAACATGAAACTTGTGAATAATAATGTATAAAAAAATAGACAAGATAAATCATGCATAGTGTGACATGTACACCCATATGAAAAAGTTGCAAACCGAACATCACAGAATAATATCTCCTCCATCTGAACTCAAATTGAATTAAACTCACCTTTATTGTTCTTAAAATTAGACCATCAATCTAATGAAGATGGTTTCATAAAAATGAAGTTAAAATACAAAATCCTGTTGCAGGGTACTATTGTACTTGGTATCTGTATATAATATTCACGAATTTTATTCCTTATATCTTTATTCCTTTATATTTTTAAATAAATGTGTAATTATATAAAACATAATTAAAATATAAACCCAAAAAACTCATGTAAAAATATCATAAAATAAAAATGGAAATTAATACACATGTATAATATACTTATACCATATGATACTTGTAATTATTTATGTATATAAATACAATTATAAAAATACAACAAAAATTATAAATATGTATTAAAATATAATGTAAATAAATAAAATAATTAAATATAGTATTATGTTTAAAAATGACTAAATAAAAATATAAATACATAATTTATACATAAATAATACCTGCATAATAGTATATAAATAATTATACATATTAAATTTAGTTGTAAAAATAAATAAAAATTTTAATAAAATAGTTTATTAAATAAAATACAATTTTTAAGTTTTTAACTATTTTTAAATAAATTATTTATTATTTAGTTTTTAATTTCAATTCAGTCTTGTCATTTTGTGCATTGATGTAGACCAATGGAGAGTAGGTATTTAATGAGTTCAGTTAACTGTACTGCCTCCACCATCTTTTTGTCAGAATGAACACCCACCCTATATTCTCCAATTTCTCACACATGACACAAGGCTGAATTCAACTCACTTTCTTCATGAAACATCATCTCAACCCAATGCCCCATCATGCCCCTTCTTTTGTTTGTCAATCGAGCATCGATTCAAGAGAAATCCTAAGTCAAATCCTCTCATGTATATATCCTCACTTCCCACCATTTTTGGTTCTTGATCCTTCTTTGTGTACTGCAACCCTTAGATACACGTTATGATGCAAGGAGCTTGGTGGCATCAAGAGACCCATCAGATTTACAACAAGGACAAGGTACTGGAGAGTTATCCAAACCATTCTGGAGCACCTGCTCATGGTGGTTATGCTCCTTGGCTTCACCACTAGGTTTGTGCCCTTTTTATTGATTTCTAGTGAAGGTTTTTAATTCAACATTTCATTTTGAAATTTAGTTCATGTTTTTACTTTTGTTGCAATGTTTCTCTTTGTACGCTAGAGCTCTAGAGCTCTGGCCTATGTTTCTGCTTATCACAACCCCATTTCGACCACGCCTTCTCCACCATCATTTTTGCCTTCCAGTTCTCCACCTCCCGAGCCATCCCTTCACCTTGATCTGCCCAAGATCGAGTCTATTGAGTCTTCACCTCTGTCGCTCGTCGGAGCCCATCCGTGCACCACATCCACCATCTCATTCCACAAGATAGGAGGGCCAATTCCTTCGACTTCGTCCCCGTGTTCATTTCATTCAGGTTGGGGCATCAAGGAAACCTATCCAGGGGGTAATCGATCTAGCATGAAGAGCTTCTAGGTCGCTCGAACCTCTACAACTTCCAGGTCCCCACCGATGGGATCTAGACCTCTTAGTGCCTCGATTGGATATGGAGCACTCCCTGGAGTGCATAGATCACATCAGGCGAGCATGAGGCCACACGAGTTGCAAGATAGGGCTGACCGATGTGGTCCAAACATCACCTTCTTCCTTGTTCTTCCAGGGTCTTCATCATCATCAGATCATGCGCCTCTCCCAGGTTGAGCAGCAATCCTTTAATCATGCCCTCTAGTTGCCATCAGATCACTCAGATGAAATAATATTCATCGCCCATCATCGTAGCAACGTTGATCGTCCACTACGCACTATGTGGATAAGTGGATCCACATCCACCATTAGATGGAGTGTCCTTGGGGGTAATTTGCATAGACCTCCTTTGTTATTTTGTTAAATTAAGTAGTCCTGTATATTAATTATAGTTTAATATTTTATGTGAAAATTGCACCTCGAACCTCGAGCTTTATTGTATTCACAATTAAGTCCAATCTACGTCACCTCACATGTCGTCCCACGAGAGGTTGGAAATATTTATCCCAAGTTCTAGGATCTGTTACGATGAGAATTATATCTTTTTATAAATTGCATTTTGGTCCCTAAACCAGTGGCATTTTTATTTTGGGTATATTTATCCTATTAGATATTTTTCTTGCACCAAAAATTGTAGGAAAATTAATTGAAGTGCATGATATTGTGATTGACCATGACCTATTTTTATTTGGCTCTAAACCTAATTTTCCCATTTATTAAAAATACAAACACATGCTTTTTTTCCCTGTCTAAATATTAAAATGCATAAAAATTAGAAAAGACCTCTGACAAATCCCAAAAATATATTATCCATATAACCATATTATCTACTGCATATTAACAAAATACTTAAAATTACAAATTATAAAACCTAAAAATTACAATACCCCATAAACCTTATAAAAATTAGAAAAATTTTGAAAAATAAAAATATATCCTTTGTTTGTAAATTTTCTATAAAGCATATTCTATATATTAAAAATAACTTTACGTTAATTTTCGAGTTATTATTTTTATTAAACCAAAAACTATCTCGCTAGTTATTCTATACACTATTTTGACTTATTCAATACTTAAAAATACAAAAAACGAGGGTAAAAATTTTACAAAAATACCAAAAATGGAGAAAATATAAAAAACACAAAAACATTTTATTTATGTATTTTTACCACATTTATGAATATTTAAAATAAACTACTTATATATAATGCATATCTTATATATTACTTATATTATATATAATATCATTATTACACATAATTACATTCTTTTATTTTAAATTATAAAAATTAATTAAAAATATACAAAATTTAAAAACAAAAAATTTATTTTTTTAAATTATAAAGCAATCAATAACCATTAAAAATTAAATATAATTAAAAATCCATGTAAAAACAAGAAAAAGGCAGAAAAGGATAAAATCTGCAAAGATAATTATTATAATTAGAAATAATTATTATAAAATAAGTTATCCACCATTTACTCTTAGTGGTTTGACCTCTACTTCTTATCATTATACATATTTTTGTAGAGTTATAATAAATTTTAGCTAATTTCATTTTCATTTGATTTATCTATTATGCGTGGGTTAAGTGTTGCTGATTCGCTTGGGTTAGGCACCGCACGTCGTTAGAGCGACTGATACAAGGATTATCAGATCTGATCTATCGGACACCATATGTCCTCCCAGATCAAACCTTGATATCATGATCTGAGCGGCTTATCAAATGTTGTCGTTGCAGGGGAGCAACACATAGTATAACTAGTGTATAAAGCCTACTTATTTTCTTGTATATCTACTTCTTATTTTTCAATAATTGTTTATTTGTTCTAATCATCCTCTTTTGTGACTTTGTTGAGAGGGCTTGTAGACCGAGGAGGAATTCATAAGAGGACTAGAGCAACCTCACGAAGCGGAGACCGACCTATTCGTAGCAGGCCAACATGAGAGAGCTTCCAAGAATACTGAGGAGAGGAGTAGAGAAAATAGCATTAGCATAAATTTTATTTTTATTTTTGGTGAGAGATAGATATTATTATTATTGTAATAATACATGACACAGATTTGGACAATTGAACTGTACATGACTATTTTACCAAGTGTTTCTTCACTTGGGTGCCCGCGCTGTTTCATCATGCTTTCTCACCTTTTATCTATTATATCCCCAATTTTCTCTTTATTTTCCATATGCTTCTGGTGATTTGAGTTTTTCACCTCTCTTTTTATTTATTTTGTGTGATTGAGCCCTTCGTCTTGGATTTCCTTGACTGATTAATCTAGGTCCACAACCCTAATTATTTCATGTTCCCATAGTTCTCTAATATGCTTAAAATTAGATCAAATCAAAATAGTGCTTTATGTTAATAGAAATTCCCGTATTATGGTGATTTCACAATGTATTCGTATAGAATAGTTTCAAATCCTATTTAGCATCCCGTATGGAGAGAGATGGGAAGCAAGATGAGTCTTCTGTCTGAGCATTCACCATATTTTTTCTGACTTGCATTGCTTTACCGAATTCTCCCTTTGATTTTGATCACCTATGATACTAAAGGAATTGGAAGATTTGTTAAATGTTTTCTTTTTCAAAAAGACAAAAATTTTGATAACTAATAAAATTGGGGCTGCTAACCCCTTTTGAGGATAGAACACCTTTGAAACAACCTTTTCACACACATGCGCACACGATAGTTCTCACCATCCTACCTATAAAGGATGACCTTGTACAACCTTCTAGTCACCCTTGTGTACACAATGATTCTGGTATATTCCCTGATCAAGAAGAAATAAAAATGTAAAAAATGTTTTCTGACCCTGAAGTGTTAGCTGCCATTCGGGCCATCATTAAAACCCCACCTCATCAAGCCATGGACGTTTTGACTACACCCAAAAGAAAGAAGAGACATCATAGGATTGAGCGTCACATTCTTACCATGGCCACTGCACATGCTATCACACATCATCTGCCTAACAAGAAAAAATGATACACGTACACCCTTCGTTAGATGTGCCATGTCTAACCATCATTTTGATCACACTCTCATTGACAGTAGCACATCGATTAATATAGTACCTTCCTCATTTGTCGAGACACTCAATCTTGGGCGTCTCAAGAAAACTAGGATGATTTGTCAATTCAATGATAAATCAATAAAGAGGATAAAGGGTATTATTGAAAACGATGTCACTCAGATCTAAGGCAAGAACTACACTGAAGACTTTGTTGTATTGCTCATGGAGTCCTCCACCCCCATGGAGCACAACCTAATCATCTTGGGCCGGTCTTTCCTCTCTACTACGAAGGATGTTATTGATTACAAATATAGAGAGATACGCTTTTGCTCTCACAACAATAGCATTGTGATTGATACAATCACTGCATCAACTACCATCCAAAAACCCACTTTGATGTGAGTGTACCTTTTCAGTCGACTCAGAGGACTATGACCTAGCCATTGAGATCAGAGAGGTTTGTTTTACCATAGACTATACTGTGATTCAAGAATTCCTCTTCAAAGGGGAAGACTTGGAAAGCATAGACCTTTGTGTTCCTTCAAGGGGGAAGACTCAAACCTAGTTAGATCTATCCTCAGCAGTAGCGCAAGAAGGTAAACTTTATACTTTCTTGGAGACTATATATTCTTATTTTCTTTTATATATTTCTTTTGCTTCTTTCATTCCATCCCCAATTTCTCTAATCCACCTTGATCCATGTGTTTGCCTTGCTTAGGATGAGCTTTATCCTAAGTATAGGGGAAATGGAGGAATTGAGTGTTCTCTCTTCATTCTGTTTCATTGTTCCTTTCATTTCTTATACTTAGGGATCTCTTATACTAAGTACATGTGGCGTGATGTGTTCATTCTGTCCTTTTTATTTCATATTTTATTCTCTAGCCCCTTGCTTGGCTTCTCCCATGTCAATATTCTGTCTACTCGTAGGGATATTTTACCCTAAATATAGGGGGAGGGGGGACAAGCCGAGTCGTTCACTACAACCAAATTGAGCTACAATGACGGTTTTGAAAAAATCCGTCACTAAATTAGTCATTGTTAAATATATAATGACGATATTATTCGTTGTGAAATGAGTTTTCGTACTCAAAATTAGCAACGAATATCATATCCGTCGTTATATCATTAGCAACGATCCACATAGCAACGCTTATTTATCGCTATTTTTCAAAATATCAACTAATCGTCGCTATTTTTTAGTTCAAAATTTAGCGACGATTAATTAAAATTTTGAAAAATAGCAATGAATAAGCGTCGCTATGTGGACTCTTGCTAATGATATAACGACAGATATGATATTCGTTGCTAATTTTGAGTACGAAAACTCATTTCCCAACGAATAATATCGTCATTATATATTTAACAACGACTAATTTCGTGACGGATTTTTTTAAAACCGTCACTATAGCTCAACTTTTTTGTAGTGGTTGATTATTTCGTACATTATGATCTTTGATCATCCATGTATTAGTTTATCCTCGATATGGGGAGGCGATCGACTTCTCATTCTTTCAATTATTGTAGTATAGAGTTTTTTCTATACTTGGCACGAGTTATGTCTTCCTTTATTGCTCTTTGACCACTATGAGGATATAGTTCGAGCTAATTATAGGGGGCTATATATATGTATATGTATACGTTAGCCCATAACTCGTACTTTCATATTTTTAAAATTATAGTTACTATACTAGGTAAGGATATACAATAAATCAACTATAAAGAATACACTTGGGTAAATATGCATATACAATTTTGAAAACTCTTTGAGAAATTGGTTTTAAATAATTTTGCAAAATGATTTGGAATATGGTTGTAAAATATTTTGAAGAAAACATTTGAAAAATCTTTGTAAAATATTTTCAAACCATTTGAAAAATACTCTCTTTGTAAATGATTGTAGAAGTTTGGAAAAATTGTTTGTAAAAGTATTTGCAAAATAAGTTTTCAAAATGTTTGGAAAATGATTGCAAAATATTTTCAAGTTATTTTGAAGACTCTGTAAATAATAACCTAACAAAAATTCTTCAAATAAAAGATGTACACGTCTTTAGCAAATTATATATATATACTTGTGTATAACTTGTACAAAATTCTATGTTAATAGAAATAAAATTTATTATCAATATGTGAATACATTCACTCTATTAAGCCCTTCTCAAAAATCCCATAAAAATTTGTAAAATTTCAAAAATCCTAGAAATTTGAAAAAGATTATCAAAACTCCAAAATAATTTGCAAAACCTTTGAAAACTCCCTTCAAAAGTTCAAAAGCAAAAACTGGTGTCACAAAAGTATTTTCTTGCATTGCACAAGCATTTTTCTGAATGGTTTTGATAATTGAACTTGTCTATGTAAAATATGAAGATTAGAGCTTGGTCTATATCTTAATCCACTTAATTTCACAAGAACCTTACATGAACTGGAATTAAGACTTTTTTAAGTTAATTAAACTTGCTTCTTTAAGTCCACAAGACTATGTTCACATATCAACTTGATTAACCTAGGTAGAGTATTTCAAAGTGCATGCACAACTCTTGCCGATAATGACCTAACTTGAAAACCACACCATACACTTTGCTCAACTTTAAGGAAGTGGTGAGGGCATGATTATTTAGCTTGAGGAAATGCATATGTGGAAACATGCATAGTCATAATAAGTGATCAATGCCTCCCAACCCGATCTAGTGGCAT
Source organism: Ottelia alismoides (assembly GCA_037367405.1). Classification (NCBI taxonomy): domain Eukaryota; kingdom Viridiplantae; phylum Streptophyta; class Magnoliopsida; order Alismatales; family Hydrocharitaceae; genus Ottelia; species Ottelia alismoides. Next base: position 507,310 of record JAZKJV010011323.1, on the reverse strand, counting down.
GGATGGTTAAAGACAAGATGTTGTGGTTGCAATATAGCTTAAAAAAAGGATAGTCTACTTGCTCAAGAGGAATAATTCCTTATGTAAATACTATTGTATATAATATAAAAAAGCAAAATCAAAAAATCTAAAAAAAAGATGAGGAAAAGTCCAGATAAATTCTAATCCTCTCGGAGTATGTATGAAATAAGCACGACATTATGTTTCATAGGCATATATTTCGAGGTTGCCTGCAACATGAGACTTGGCTATACTGGTCAAGCTCCATATGATATGTGACTACATTGATCACAATCCGTTCTTCTCTCCACCTCTCTTTTCATAAGCTGGTTGCACTTAAACTTACAAGGGAATACCCCAATCCTTGAGGAAAGCGTAGCTAGATTGGGGAATTAAGGTTATCTTGTTTATCGAAACTGACCCTCGCTATTTCTAATGAGAAGAGCCACATCCACTTACACTATACAAGTAAGTCTAATAGTCATAAGGGTTTGCATATGAAGATACTTATTATGACCTGACTATTGAGGAGACCTGAATAGAGACTTGTGGAATATGATGGCTGTTAAGTTTTAGATACTATTTTCAACATGGTTCCGAATAAACTAATAATCCAAAGGTGTTAACTGATCTTCAAACTATTATTTTCTGAAGACAAGTTTAAAAAGCATAATCATTCTACTTTCCCTATTTTCCTTTCCTTTATATTCTCTTTTTGCATCACTTATTCTTCGAATAAGTGTTTGCTAGGGACTATCAAAGGTAAGTATGGGGGGGGGGGGTGATGAATACCCCATTTGTTCACCTTTATTCCTTTATTTTGGCTTTAAATCCCTAGATAAATGCATGTAAATATCTCTAACTTGCATGAATTAACATACATAAATCAACCTGTAAATACTGTATGAATACTTGTATTTAAAATCAAAATAAAAGAATAAATAAAGAAAATCAAAAGATAGAAATATCAAAGATATTGGTTGACCCTAAACTCCGAGACCAAGGTAAGAATTGACTAGGTCGACAAGGAAGAAAGTATGGAGAGATTAGGGTCAATCACTGTACAAAAATACACTCAAAACTTCAATTAAGTGTAAATAACTAATTCTTACACTATTTTATTTATTACTTTACACACTTCAAACAAATATATTTTAACATGAAACTTGTAAATAATAATGTATAGAAAATTACAGATTTTATAGCCAAAATAAATCATGCACAATATGACTTGTACAATACGAAAAAGTCATAAACTGATCTTCATAGATATTCTCCTCCATCTAAATTCAAATTGAACCAAACTTACCTTTATTATTCTTAAATTAAACCATCAATCTAATGAAGGTGGTTTCATTAAAAATGGAATTAAGATGTAAAGACCAGCTTTCTGGGATGCTATTGTACTGTGTATCTGTATATAATATTCAAGAATTCTATTCCTTATATTTTTATTCTTCTTATATTTTTAAATACTTTTATATATTACATAAAACATAATTAAAATAGAAATATAAATAATCATGAAAAGTGTCATAAAATAAATAATAGAAATTAATAAACAAGTATAATATACCTATAACATATGATACTTGTAATTATTACGTATATAAATACAAGTATAAAAATCTAATAAAAATATGTAAATCTGTATTAAAATATATTGTAAATAAATAAAATAATTAAATTTAGCATTTTGAATAAAAAATAATAAATAAAAATACAAATACATAATTTATACATTAATAAAATACTAAATGACAATAAATAAATAATTATACCCATTAAATTAAGTTGAAAAAATAAATGAAAATTGTAATAAGATAGTTTATAAAATAATATACATTTTGTATGTTTTGACTATTTTTAAATAAAATCACATATTATTTCTTTTTGAATTTATTTTTGAGTTTCAATTATGTTTTGTCGTTTTGTGCGCTGATGTGGACCAATGGGGAGTGGGTATTTGTTGACTTCGATCTATATTATGCCTTTGCCATCTTTCTATCAGAACGTCCAACCCTCCTCTCTCCTCCAATTTCTCACATTGGCACATGGCTCAATTCGACTAACTTTCTTCATGAAACATCATCTCAACATAACACCCCATCATGCCCCATCTTCTATTGTGTCAATCGAGCATCAATAAAGAGAAATCCTATGTCAAACCCCTATATGTATATATCCTCACTTTATACCTTTTTTTCTTCTTGATCCTTCATATCGTAACCCTTAGATCCACCTTAAGATGCGAGGAACTTGGTGACAGCAAGAGCCCCATCAGATTTACAGTGAGGACATGGTACCTGAGATTGATCCAAATCATTGTCGGAGCACCTACTCTTGGTGGTTTTGCTCCTTGGCTTCACCACCAAGTTTGATCCCTTTTTATTAGTTCCTAGTGTAGGTTTTTAATTCAGTATTACATTTCACAATTAGTTCATGTTTTTACTATTGTTGTAGCGTAAATTCCATTTATTTTCATACGTTGGAGCTCTAGTTCTCCATGTTTCTCCTTGTCACAACCCTATCCCGACCACGCCTTCACCACTATCATCTTTAACTTCTAGTTCTCCACATCAGGAGCCATCCCTCTGCCTCGATATACCACAGATTGAGTTGATTCGGTATCCACCTCCGTTGCTCATCAGAGCCCATCCGTTCATCTCATCCACCTACTCATTCCACCAGATAAGAGGTAAAAATCCTTCACTCTCATCTCCAAGTTCGTTCGTGCAGGTTGGAGCATCAAGGAACCTCATCTGGGGGTTAATAAATTCAACATGAAGAGATTCTGGATCACTCAGACCTCCACAATCTCCTGGTCCCCATCGATGGGGTCTGGACCCTCTTAGTGCTTCCATTGGATGTGGAGCATTCCTAGGAGCATGTAGAGCACAACTGGAGAGCGTGAGACCACAAGAGTTGTGTGAGAGGGATGATTGAAGCGGTCCAGACATCGCCTTCTTCATTGTTCTTTCCTGGGGTCTTCATCATCGTTGGATCATGCACGCTCCCAGGTTGAGAAGCAGGCCTTTGATCACGCCCTCCAGTAGCCGTCACATCACCCCGAAGACCTAATCGCCACCTCCCATCATCAAAGAGAGAATCGACCGTCCACTACGTGCCTTGTGGATAACTAGATCCACATCCACCGTAGGATGGAGCTCCCTTGGGGTAATTTGCTTAGACCCCCTTTGTTAAATATTAAATGTAGTGTAGTATTTGTGGAAAATTACACCTTGAACCGTAGATTTATTGTATTCATAATTAAGTCCAAATCCACTTCACCTCACATGTCGTCCCACATGAGGGTGGGTAAATTTACAATATTTATCCCAAGTTTAAAGACCTATTATGAAAAGAATTATAACTTTTTTATAAATTGCATTTTGGTCCCTCAATATATGGCATTTTTATTTTGTGTATATTTATCCTATTAAATATTTTCTTTCTCTAAACATTGTATAAGAAGAATAATTAAAGTGTCTGATATTGTGTTGACCACTCCCTATTTTTATTTGGCATTAAACTTAATTTTCTAATTTATTAAAAATACAAAAACATGCAATTTTGTCATGTCTAAATATTAAAACCCATAAAAAATAGAAAAACACCTCCAGAAATCCCATAAAGTATCTTTATATGCATTAATTTACTATCTACCACATATCCAAAAATTCTTAAAAGTCAAAAGTATAAAGTCTAAAAATAACAAAACACTAAAAAACGTATAAAAATTAACAAAAATGATTGAAAAATCCAAAACTAAATCTTTGTGTTTGTAAATTCTCTATATAGTATATTTATTAAAAGTAGTTTTAGATATGGATTATATATATTTATTAAACGTAAAACTATCTCAGCTAATTATTCTGATACAATGTTTTGATATATTTAATACTTTACAAATACATAAAAAGTAGTAAAAATCTACAAAAAATATAAAAAATATATAAAAAATATAAAAAACATAAAATTTATATTTTTTGTATGTGACTACATTTATCTTTATTTTAAAATATATTACCGAATATATACTATATATCTTATATATTCCTTATATTATATATAATATCACCATCATTATTATATACAATTATATTTTTATTTTAAAATTAAAAAGAAATTAACATTTATAAAAATAAAATATAAAAAATTAAAATTTTAAAAATAAAACAATTAAAAAATCAATAAAAATTAAGTATAAGTAAAAAATCCACATAAAAACAAGGAACACAAAAAAGGTTAAAAATACCAAAATAATTATTATTATTTAGGAATAATTATTAATAATTAAGCTATCCACTCTTTGCAAGCTACATTGAGCTTTCTATCACTTGTGAATGCCTTAGCTGAGCTACATGTAATCCACTCTTGTTATTGAAAAGTATTTTGGATGAATGAAAAGGAGTGCTTACAACTTTGCAATCTTGACATCCAAATTTCTCAAGTATCCTCTTAAATAGTGAGATTGAGAAACTACAATCCCATCATCTAACCTTGTTAGTTTTAGTCCCAAGATCATATCAGATCCACCCATGTCCTTCATGTCAAACTAGTTGCTTAAGAACACTTTAATCTCATCAATAATCCTCAAATATGATCCAAACAACAACATGTCATCAACATACATGCACAAGATAATACACTCATCTCCTTTCACCTTGGAGTAGGCACACTTGTTGGATTCATGAATCTTAAACTACATGACAAAATAATTTTGTCAAAATTTTAATGCCACTAGCTTGGTGCTTGTTTCAATCTGTAAAAGGACTTAAAAAGTTTACATACCTTTGCCTCATTCGCAAGGATCACAAGTCCATCAGGTTGATCCATATAGATCTCCTCCTCCAAATCGTTATATAAGAAGGCGATCTTCACATCACTCTGATATCAAAATAATTGATACATTTCTTTTGCCTAAATTCCTTAGCAACTAATCTGGCTTTATACTTTTCATGTGATTTGTCAGGCCAAGGTTTCTCCTAAACATCCAGTTACACCCAATGGTAGAGCACCCTCTGGGTAAATCAGCCAGTTCCTAATTTCTATTAACTATAGTGGAATCCATCTAGAATTGGATGGCTTACATCCATTGTTTTGCTTCAGATCAAGTCATGGCTTCCTTGTAAATTTGGTGGATCATCCTCGATCTAGTAGACAACAAAGTCATTACCTAGATCCATGGATATTAGTGGTTGATGAATCTCAGATTCATCACTCTAAATATCATTAATTAAGCTCTAATACCTCAAAATCATTGGCATTTCTTCATTTATTTAGCATAATTAGCATGCATGCATATTTTGATAAGAATGACATTTTATCACTTATTTTTGCATAAAATAAGAAGCCAAAAATCCCAGCCAAAATTGACATGTAAATAACCTAACTTCCCCAATTTTTAACTAATTCATGCTAACTCTAATGACCCAAAACCACCTCCACTGTGTACATATCACTATCAAGAATAATTAAAAAATACAAAAAAAACACTAACTTAAATAAATGGACCAAAAACCAAACCCTAGTTCTAGGATTTCCAGACTGAAACCCTCATATCTTCACCATATAGTGTCCATTTTGATCCTACTCACTTTTGAACTAATGTACATTCAAATATCCTCAAAATAAGACCAAGTTCAAGTGAATCGGATCTCATATGTGAAAGTTGGGTTTTGGGGCCTCTTTTGTACATTTTGTATTTTAATAGTTTTTAACCTATTATTTTATGTACGTAATTAGTATATTTTATTTTACTCATTTTTTTATTTTTCTTCTTTGATGAAAGTTTTATTAAAATGCGCACAAATCTAAATCCAAACTGAGCTTGAAATCAAAGAAACTAACCGAGTCCAAATCCTCACTAACTGTCTGTACAAAAGTTGTCTTTTTCGTATTTTATTTTATTTCATCCATTTTCTTAATTAATAAAAATCCAAAAAAAATTAGATTAATGTGTAAATATTTATCTTTGATTTTATCATATTTTTTCAGATTTTTATCTGGTTTTAAAAATGATAAAAAATTATAAAGCCCAAAAATCATGGTATTCTATGTACATGGGATACCCAAAAATATCAATTTGTGCAAATGATCGATTTTGGTTTTGATTCTTCATGAAAGTTATATATCTCATCGAGATGATCAACTTTCGTGAAGTAACTTTTTCGATCTGAGCTCCATCACTCCCCCACGCTCTCGCCCCCTCCACTCATCACTCCTCCACGCTCTCGTCTCCGATCGATTTCCATCACTCCGGTACCATCGACCTATTGTCGTCGTCATCAACCCGCGTCATCACCTCCGTTTCTATGCCAAGAACTCCAGAGACGCCCACGCACCTCCATAGCTTCATCAACAATAGTTGGTTCCTCGACTGACCTCCGAGCCTTCGATCTTCTGCCACCAATGAGCACAGAGCTTCATCACTCTCTGGAGGCCTCCATCGACGGCGTCTTCATTGACCTTCGACAATTGTCATCGACCGCCGCCAACGCTCCATCGACCGTCGATAGTGCCATCCACCGCCCCGACGACCGCCAGTCGTGTGTTGGCCATCCACAATCGTCAGATCCAACACAACTAAGATCTGGGCCATCTAGAAAATGCCAAACCTTAGGCGTCAAATCTACCCTCATCGACGGTTTATAGTTGAAGAAAAGCCTCGGGTCCGGACCTATAGCCTTGGGAAAGCCAAAGCATCTCATTCCGCCACGTGGAGGGTACGCCTGAGCCTCGGGTCTACCCACGCGCCACGCACGTGCATCGGCGGGGGAGGGGGCGTCTGCATCAAAGCCCCTAAAGATTGCCTGAAATACAAGCTACCCCAAGGTCACGTGCTGCACACGTGACCGTTGGGACATTTTCAAAAGCACCATACGTCTTCCGCCTAATTACCATTCAGTCCTACCGACCAGAGGGCTCGCACATGCCCCTCTCGAAATTTTACAACAGGCCCCCTATTCATCTGGTAATTACAAAATAGTCCTCTCTTCTGCAGATTTATATTTCGTTTTATTTACGGTTATTGCAGAAATACCCCTGTATCCCTTTATCATTTTGAACTGCTATATTGCACTATTTATTCCTCAAAAATTGGCATTTTGTTATACAATTAATTCTTACATTATGGTATATGTATGACATTTTTGTGGCTTGTGGTTAATTAGTAATTAATTGTTTTATGGAAAGTTTCATACTTTGCCCATTTTGTGCTCTGAATTTCATAACTAATTAACCATTGATTTAAAAATTGACAAAAAATTCAACTGTTGTAGAATTATTTGTATGTTACATTGTGCCCAAAAAGAATTGTAGTTGCATGCATCATTTGCCTTCTAAAAATCATTTTTCATATTTCAATATTTAATTTTTAATAGGTATTAAATCTTATATTTTTGAGTTTTAGGATTTTCTGAGATCCACCACCTATTGATAGATCTTGGATAATTTTATCCCTTGAAAATAATTAGGTTTGATATTTATTATAATTAAATATTTAAATTCACTTTGTTTGCATTGAAAATTTATAAAAAATCATCTTTCATCCAAAAATCCAAAAAAAATTACAGTGCATTCATTTTGTCAGATTTATCATCTTGGCCAAGTTTCATATTTTTCGGACATTGTTTGCTTGATATTCATTTTCTCGTCCTTGAAGGCGGCCAAAATTTTCATTTTGCATCTCAAATTACATTAAAAATATAAAAAAGTCCACTTCGAAAATCGTGCACAAATTTTGATAGACAAGATTCTAGGTTATTCCTTTGCCTCCTTGTGTTCGACTTTGGGACTTGCCCAAGTAAAATAATCATAAAATCATGTGATTAAAAATTGACTAAAATTTATTGTGGTTATTTCTTGACCGATTCCGATTGCCCACCTACAATGAAAGGACATATTTTTAGATGAAAATAGTCCATCGCGACATATATTATAACACAGGCTATCTACGATTCATCAGATGGCGCCGTTGCTAGGGAGGCAAATGGCTTAGATTTTGTTTACAAAATTTTTGTTTAGTTTTTTGCATTTGGATAGTCTGATCCCCCGAATTTTTCACTGAAAATTTCCATTTTTTCTCTTTCTGCATTTATTATTTATTTTCAGCATTTATTTTCTTATTTTTTTGATTTATTTTTTGTATCACTCTCTTACACCCTCTCTCTTATTTTTCTTGCGAGATACTCGATGTACGTGGAATGGTTTTTGGAAACCGAAGCATCTTCACCAACTTCCGAAAAGCCGCAATTAAATTAAGATCGAGTCGAGTCGTGAGAGAGCGTTGAGTCTAGTATTTATTTTCTGCAATTTTATTTCATTTATAACAGTGTTTGCTTGGACTCTCACATGTGTAAAAAGACCTTTCACTTTCTTCTGTGGTGTGTCGTGGCCTGTTTCACTCTACGATAAGGATGGGGCCGACTTGAGTGGTGCTTAGGATAGACCTGCACATATGGCTCTTAAAGCATTTAAATTTTTGATTATGCTCGTAGGACCTAGGGCCACACTTCACTTTAATTGAGACGCACATTAGATCGTTCAATTTAGCCAAATTCAACTAAATTCTTCCTCGCTAATAGAACTTTCTGCTAGGTGCAATTTTTAATCGGCTTGCATTCATATAGACTAAACTTTCAATTCTTGTATTTCATCCCACATGAAGATTGCGAGGATTCACTATAAGTCTTCTAACTGAGCATACATCATAGTCTTTCGCATACATCGGCTTTTCTCGAATTTCTCCCTCTTGTTTTGTCACATAATTTTAAAAGAAATTGGGACTGGACGGTAGACGTGTATTTGTGCTCACTTAATTCTTCAGTGGTCGTCTAATTAAAATTGGGACTGCTAAATATAGCCAATTTTAAATAACCCATAAAATAAAAAATTCTTACGGGAGAGCAACCCTGACATTGTATGCTTTTATCTTGCAGCGAGGAGAGAGACTCATACAAGGATAGAGCCAAGACATAATTTTCATAAGCTACTTCTCAGTGAGGATCTACAGGTAGCCGATAAACGGTCCGGATTTCCTTAGCAGAGTGGGTGGTTTAAAGGACACTGCGTAAGGCTCTGTCCTTAAGTAACACGGGTAGCTGTTTTACGGTCTGTACTTATACCCATATTGGTTGAAAGTAGGTGCAACTTTGTCGTAAGAATTTGGGCCAGTCGATAGGGAAATACAAGCACCTAATAGCTCGCTTAAATGGTTTGCAAGATTGAATTATCACCAATTAAAAATTAATAAGATAACTGACCGAACCTTTACGACCTTCACTTAGTGAGTTGGTGAAACAAGGATCTGTATTGTGTTTATTTTGTGCGTAGATAAAGGATAATCATTGAATATCGTACACTTGTGCCTAGATCATGAATCGTAAACCGCTTGTTTTGGACTCCACGAACTCCTCTCTGACCGCCACAAACTTTCCAGTCTCAAAGGTTCAGAGACACTCTTAATCAGGACCACCTAAGGTTCAAGGAAACCTATCCCGTGAATCCTCCTCCTATGATTCTTTCAACTTCCTGGAAGGAGGTCAAACTTATACTCTTTCTTTATCTCCTGATCACATCGAGGAAGACTCTCACCTCGATAACTCTGATTTCGATTCTTTCCAGTCTATTGACTCCTATTTCTTACATTCTGAATGTGAAGATAAGAAGAATTTGAAGAAGATGCCTCCCAAGAAAGATCATGAAGATGAACATAATGAAGATCCAATGGAGATGATTTTTGCGAGATTGGCTGTATCTGAGCAGTAATAGCTCTTATTGAGGAAGCAACTTGAGCAGTTGAATGCTGGGGGAGAACCGCCATTGGAAACAACATACAATCCTGGGCAGTACAGAGTGAGAAATTACTTGCAACCTTTTTAGCCAGAAATCAACTATGAACTAAAGCCATACTTTTTGAGTCAACTACCACAGTTCCACGGTAATGCAACTGAAGAACCATATGAATTTCTGCGAGACTTGGAGCTGATATGTTCTATTCTGAGGCACCCGTAAGTCATCAAGGACTACATTCGTCTCACTGCACTGTCTTTTGCCTTGAAAGGAAAGGCATATTACTGGGTAAAGAATTTAGGAGTGACGGTGACCACCTATGATAGGTTCAAAAACCTATTCTTAAAAAAATTCTACCCTTTGAGTCGAACCAACCAGATGAGGACACGCATCACCAATTTCTCTCAGATGCCTAATGAAGCACTCTGTGATGCTTGGGATAGATTTAAAGATCTACTACAGAAATGTCCATGCTATGACCTGGATAACAACATCCTAGTTCAGTCACTCTACTCGGGCCTCTGCTTGCGGTGGCAACTACACATCACGAGGGGCTGAAACCGTCTAGAAAGTACTAGAGCAAATGGATGAGACAAGCTGCTCACAGATTGCCAGTAGAGGGCATACACCAATTCCCTGAATACATTTCAATCTAAAGGGGGGGAAGCAAACTGTTGCAGAAATAATAAAGGATTTGATTCCGAACATGAACATCATCACTAATAAATTGACATTTGTGGATCAGATTCATAAGAGGATGAACGACATCGACAACAGGATCTCCTAGTTTCCTAAGCAAATGGAGGAGCTGACCGAAAAGGTATCCAAAATAGGGATACCCACTGCACCTACGATCCTGATCTATCGTATACATCACGTCCAAGAGCAACCAAGATCATGATAACAACAACCATGGGTTCAAGACCAATCTTATACCCAACCTTCCCAACGGTCACCTTCACTAGCCGAGATTGTTGAAGAAGCCCCGCCTCCTACGTTCGAAGTGAACAACATCTGGTACTCTCAAGACACTACACGACAGGGTAATATGGAGGACCGTCAGCCTTAACAACATCCACCCACTTTTTATAATGCTGCATTCCCACTAGCTCTACAACACACTCAGAATATTGCATCATTCTAGCATCAGAAGTAGCACCATCATCCATATAACCGCTAGAACCAGCCACAACAATAGTGACATCAATACCAATCTCCACAAACTCACATCTTAAAACAATCATCTCAACCATCCAACTCTCAAGAACCCGTAGATATCCAGAGACAGATGCTTGAGGAGATTCACAGCTTTCGAAATGAAATACATGATCTACGAGTTGATGTTAATCTCTTGTCTCGTTGGAGAGATGAACAAACATCTCCTGCTACAACTATTCCCGCCCAAGTTCAAGCTAACCTTAATAGCTTGAACAAATCTCAATCTTATCAACAAAATGGCCAGGTATACTATTCAGATTTTCTCATATATGAACATGAGATCCTTTCGTTTGACAATATCAATGCCATGTCACTTAGGAGAGGAAGGACCGTGGACGTACCTAACCGGGCATGAGAATTGGATCGAGAAGACTCAAAAGATCAACCGGAGGATACTTTCGAAAACGAAGAAGAAGGACACCTGAAATCAGCACTAGTGAAGATCCCAGTACATGAGAAAGGAAAAGCATCTATGGAGTCTACATAGGACCTTGCACCTCTAGTTACTGCAACTATACCGTTGTCTCCTTTTCAGCAACATGATTTTGATAATTATCAGAAGAACAATGATTGTAATAAGAACTCCATTTCTAATAAAGATGCTCTTATTATATAACTCTGGTTCTCTATCTCCTGTCTCAATTGCTTCCATTCCTTTCCCCATGATCTTAAGAAAGGAAAACCAAAGAAAAACATTCAAGATGACCCAGAAATGGAACGATTCTGCCAATAAAATATCACGGTCAAAGTACCCTTTGATCAATATGTGGCCAACAATCCAGCATCTCAAAAGTACTTGAAAGTGAAATGCACGCTCACTAGGACTCGTACAAAGAAACCAAGTCAATTTATGGAGACTCATATCTTGACCGTTGCAACTAACAAATGTGTCAGAAGTAAGCATTTACAAAGAAAGAAAAGGGATATGGATGCTCATTATGTGGAGAGTCGCATTGGCGGTATTGTGTTCGCACGCACACTACTCGATAATGGTTCTTCGATTAATCTTCTCCCTTTAGCCTTATATTACAAATTGGAGTTAGAGGCTCTCAGAAAATCATTATCTATACTCTAATTTGCTGATAAATCCACTAAGAGAACTAAGGGAGAAGTAAAAAATGTAATCATGTTGATCGAGGGTACATAATACAAAGTGGACTTCACTATCCTTGATATGGAGACCCCAAACCATTCGAAGGAATCCCAAATCATTCTTGGAAAGACCATTCTTGCAGACCGCTAAAGCAGTACTTGATTACGGTTCAGGAATGATGAAATTCCGCTCTCCAGGCGAAGAAGTGGACTTGGAGATGAAGCAAACAAAGTTGCAAAGACCAGATTCTGAATCTACCACTGAATACTCAGAGACGTCAGAATGCAATCTCATTAGCACTATTGGGCCGTGGGATCAACTTCCGGAAATTCAAAGTGAAAATCCCTCGTTAGAAGAAGAAACATTGCACAATGTAGTTTGCGAGATGTTGCCAAACCTATCTAGACACCAAGATACTTATAACCTTGATGTCACACAAATCCTTTCGGATTTGTCAGTCCCATCTTCTTCGGGACAGTCAAGAGATGTCGATGACAAGTCGGACGTGGCTTTGGCCGAATTACCGCACTACTTTTGCGATCCGATTCACCCTTCTTCAAAATTGGTAGCAAGCATGTCACAGAGTGATTCACCGCCAAACAATACAGAGCCAGACTTAAAAGCCATTCAACCAGACCTAATTAATGATTCAGACTTGCTGGAGCTGAAACCACTTCCTCCTACACTCAAGTATGCATATCTTGCGGGACCCAAAGAGAAATTTCCTGTGATCATTAGCCCAACATTGACCATAGACCAGGAATCTAGATTGCTCGAAGTTCTTGAGCGGAATACAAAATCCATTGGTTAGACTGTGTCGGATCTCGTGGGAATCAAACTCGCTCTCTGCTCGTACCAAATTTGTGTTGAGGATGACGTCAGACCTTCCCGTGAATTTCAAAGAAGATTAAATCCCAATCTCCGGGAAGTAGTTAAGAAAGAGATATAAAAATGGTGCAAAGCATGATTTATATATGCCATTTCTGACTCCAAGTGGGTGGCCCCCTTTCATGTTGTCCTGAAGAAGTCGGGAATCCAGATGGTCACCAACGAGGAGGGGGTAGAGATCGTGACCTGAGTACCCACGTCGTGGCGCATCTGTGTCGATTATAGACGCCTGAATGCTGCGACCAAGAAAGATTACTTTCCACTACCATTTATTGATCAAATCTTGGAGAGACTTATAGGGAAAGCATTCTTCTGTTTTCTTGATGGGTACTCTGGCTACAATCAAGTAGCCATCGCTCCTGAGGATCAGGAAAAGACCACATTTACATGTCCTTTCGGCACTTACGCATTCAAGCGCATGCCATTCGAGCTTTGTAATGCCCCAGGCACATTTCAGCGGTGCATGACTGTCGTATTTGCCGAAATGGTCGGTGATTTCTTGGAAGTATTCATGGATGACTTCTCAGTCCATGGCGATTCATTCGATACATGTTAGCGCACTTGGATCGAGTCCTCAAGAGATGTAGGGAGGTTAATTTGGTACTCTCTTGGGAGAAAAGTCACTTTATGGCGACTGAGGGTATTGTGTTGGGCACGTCATCTCCAAAAAGGGAATGGAGATCGATCCTGCCAAGGTGAATGCGATCAAGAAACATGAGCCACCAACCAATGTCAAGTCAGTGAGTTCCTTCTTAGGGCATGTTGGATTTTATTGAAGGTTTATTCCTGATTTTTCAAAGATCGCCCACCCAGTGACTGAGCTCTTAGGAAAAGATACCGAGTTTATTGTAAATCACAAGTGTCTAGAGGCCTTCGAGCTTCTGAAAAAGAAAATATGTGAATCACCGATATTACAGGCTCCCGACTGGTCTCTTCCCTTTGAGATTATGACTGATGCATCGGATTTTGCCGTCGGGGCTGTGCATGGATAAAGACGAGATGGGATACCTTATGCGATTCATTACGCAAGCAAAGTTTTAGATCCTGCATAGAGAAATTATACGGTGATTGAAAAGGAAATGCTCACAGTAGTTTGGGCCCTTGAAAAATTCATATAATACATATTGGCTCAAAGGTGACGATTTTTTACTGATCACACAACAATTATATATCTAATGGAGAAGAAGGATGCTAAAGCACGACTTTTGAGGTGGATTCTATTAATTTAATGATTTAATTTGGAGATCAGGGATAAACCTGGAATAAATAATGTTGTTGCTGATTACCTTTCTCGAATTGAGCAAAATGATTATTCTGACACTAGACCAATTAAAGAGACTTTTCCATACAAGTCAGTTTGCTTTACTGACTCAGTCCCATGGTACTCCAACATAGTGAACTATCTTTTCTCCAAGAAAGTTCCCTTTGGTTGGACCAAGAGAATGATTGATCGATTGAAGTCGGATTCAAGAAAATACCATTGGGACGATCCTTTCCTTTTTACGAAGGACCGGATTGCGTCTGGCGAAGATGTATTCCTCAGGAGGAATACAGAGTGTCCTCACACACTTTCATTCGCTTGAGGCTGGAGGACACCATTCGGGAAAGAGAACTGCACACAAGGTACTCTAATGTGGATTTTACTGGCAGACCTTGTTTCGAGATGCTAATGATATTGTACGGTCATGTCCGATTTGTCAAAGAATGGGAGGGACTGTTAGTTATAGAGATGAAATGCCCATGCAACCAATGATTTTCTGTGATGTTTTCGATGCATGGGTGGTTGATTTTATGGGTCCTTTTCCCAATAGCCATGAATTTGAGTACATCTTGTTAGCGGTTGATTATTTATCGATATGGGTAGAGGCTATTCCAACCTGAACCGTAGATAGCAAAATTCTTTGTAAGTTTATCAAGGATAATATCATTGCAAGGTTCGAGGTACCAAAAGTCTTGATTTTGAATGGGGGTAGCCACTTTGTGAATAAAGAAATGAGATCTTTGGCTAAGGAATATAAATTTGAGCATAGAATAGCCAACCCATATCACCCACAATCTAATGGCATGGCAGAGGTTTCTAATAGAGAGGTGAAGCGTATTCTTCAGAAGTTGGTTCGTACATATAGGAAGAACTGATCTAAACTGTTGGACCAAGTTCTATGGGCCTATAGGACAACCTACAAAACTCCACTTGGTACTTCACCTTTTAGGATGATCAATGGCAAGCCATACCATTTACCCACAAAGCTAATTCACAAATCAGAATGGACGATCAAAAAGCTGAATTGAAGTTGTCACCTTGGGAAATTATGCCGAGACTTAAATCTGAATGAGCTAATTGAAATCCGAAACTGGATATATGACAACAGTGTGATATATAAGGACAAGGTCAAGAGATGGCATGATAGACACATAAGACATAAAACATTTGTCCCTGGGCAGGAAAGTGTGGTTGTTCAATGCTCGATTGAAGATTTTTCACGGGAAACTCAAATCAAAATGGATGGGTCCTTACATTGTCATCGATATTCATACCAACAGAAGTGTGGATATTGCTGAACTCAAAGATGACACACAACCTTTCTCAGTGAATGGACAAATGCTGAAGCCATATATAGAATCATCCAAAGAGTAGACAATTCAAGTCGAGGTCATCTACTTCATGCAGAGCGAGCACATTGAAGATTCATCAGATCATCCATCTCCCGACCACATCGATCTCCTTGTACATCTTCTTCCTATACTTAGGCGAAGGCCTAAGCATGGGGGGGATCGATGCCATCTGTATATAACATCCTCCCCATCTCACGATCATTCCATTTCCACCCTTCTTTCTTACTTAGGCTGACCAGAGCCTAGGTATAGGGAGAACCGATGCCCATCTGTATATACTCTCCTCATTCACATATCCCGACCACCTCACTTTCGCTCTTCTTCTACACCTAGACTGATCACAGCCTAAGTATATGGGGGTGAACCGATCTATCTTTTTCTTTTTCACTCTCTTACGCTTAGCCTGAGGTGTGTCTTCTTTACGCTTCTTGTGCTCTGAGGACACAACACTCGCCAAGTACAAGGGGGTATGTATATATACTGTGTATATATTTCACCCATATCTCGTACTTTCGTGTAAGTCTATATATATTTCCGGGATGGGTAACTTATTTGACAAAAAAAGAAGAAAAAACAAAAAGAGTTTTGCTACTAACACTGTGTCTAAACCAAAATTTTTGAAGAAAAAATGACTTCTTATTCATTTTTGCATAAAAAATCTCAAAAAAATCATCAAAAAGAAAAAAATATGTATGCATTTCACACACCTGCACTTCATCTAGCATCACATTCATTTGCATCTGTGAAAAGTTGTTGGGTTCTGAACCAAGATATCAGTAGAAACCAAGAGTGATCTAGACTTAACCTTAATCCACCTAATTTTCAGAGGAACTTCACAGAGAAATAGGATTTTGGAAGCTTAAAATCTTTGACTTAATTCTTCGAGTTCCACACGACAATGTGCAACATTTGACTCTTAGTGTCTAACCTGATCTCTTCATTCTAGGTACAACTCTGGAATAAGGAATTAATTTGTACTCTCGCACTATACACTTAGCTCAACTCAGACGGGATGTTGGAAGACTATGTGAGTTACTTTTCTGGTAGCGTGGAAATCTAAAGACTGGAGTACGGGTTGGATTAAAGCTTCGGAAAAGGGATGGACAACTGGGCACAATTTTTTCTAAGACCCCAAAACACGTACAGAAACAAAAAGATTCTATATCCATAGGGGCACAATAAGATCCAAGCAGAACCACCAAAAATCTAAATACAAAGAAGCATTCTACCAAATAAATATCTAACCAAAAAGGTCCAAGCATCAAGAAAACCTGCAGATCTTGGTGGAGACTCGGCTACACTGGCCAGCTTCACAAGGGGAGGTGACTACACTGGCCACCTTCCAGTTCTTTTCTCCTTCTTCTAACTTCTCCCCCATTTCGATTGTGAACACATCGCGACCGACCTTAGAAGGAAATACCTGACCCCCCGAGGATGAGTTACTAGAGAGGAGGTTTGGATGGTAGTTCGACATTCTGGATGGGAAGAGCTAAAAGTTTTCAAACACATGAGTCAATTGTTCAATATTCATAGGGTATGCTTTGGTAAGAGGATTGATCTAAGATGACTTCTGAGCCGAAACTGTAACAATGATGTGTATAACTTGAAGGCTGTTGATTTCAAAAGTCTAAGTCTCACAGAAGTTCTGCCAAACTAATAATCAAAAGTACGAGTCTAGTTTCATTTTCACCTTCACCTCATTGTCTTGGTATGGAATCTAATCTCATTTCACCTCATGGCATTTCTTTTTGATGCTCAGAGACGAGCATGCTTTAAGTATAGAGGGAAGATGAATCTTAGATTCATCACTCTAAATATCATTAATTAAGTTTTAATCCCTCAAAATCATTGGTATTTCTTCATTTATTTATCATAATTAGCATTCATGCATGTTTTGATAAGAATTGCATTTTATCACTTATTTTAGCATAAAATAAGAAGCCAAAAATCCCAGCTAAAATTGACATGTAAATAGCCTAACTTTCTTGATTTTTAACTAATTCATGCTAACTGCGATTGACCCAAAACCACCTCCACTATGTACATATCACTAACAAGAATAAATAAAAAATACAAAAAAATCATTAACTCAAATAAATGGACCAAAAACCCAAACCCTAGTTCTAGGATTCCGGACTAAAACCTTCATATCTTCACCATACAGTGTCCACTTTGATCCTCACTTTTGAACTAATGTACATTCAAATACCTTAAAACAAGACCAAGTTCAAGTGAATCGGAGCTCATATGTGAAAGTTGGGTTTTGGGGCCACTTTTGTACATTTTGTATTTTAGCGGTTTTTGACCTATTATTTTATGTACAAAATTAATATATTTTATTTTACTTATTTTTTATTTGTCTTCTTTGATGAAAGGCTTATTAAAATGCGTAAAAATCTAAATCCAAACTGAGCTTGAAATTAAAGAAACTAACCGAGTCCAAATCCTCACTAACTGTCTGTACAAAAGTTGTCTTTTTCGTATTTTATTTTATTTCTTATTTTTCTTAACTAATAAAAATCCAAAAAATTATATTAATATGTAAATATTTATCTTTTATTTTATCATATTTTTTCCACATTTTTTCCTAATATAAAAATGACAAAAAAATTATAAAGCCCAATAATCAAGGTATTCTATGTACATGGGATACCCCAAAAATATCCCTTAGTGCAAATGATCGATTTTGGTTCTGATTATTTATGAAAATTGTAGATCTCATCGAGACGAACAACTTTAGTGAAGAAACTTTTCCGATCCAAGGTCATTTACTATTTTTTAAGTATTTTTCTTTGTAATTATTTTCAGATTTTTGTGGGGCTGACACAAGGCAACTCCTGGAGCGGCCACGTGACATCCATTTTTGGATTTATTTTCTTTATTTTTTATTAAAAAATATATATAAAAATAAATAAATAATAAAATAATAATAATAAATAAAAACCGTCGCACGTGCGGAGCACGTGCCTCCCGCGCACTTGCCACACACGTGCTCCACCGACCTCTTTCTCTTGGCACCACGTGGCAAGCTAGAGGCTGTCTGATGTCAGTTGATCGGACGGGCGTTGTCCTTCATCTTCCACTTCCCAAATCCACCGCCGCCTGTCTCCCGATCTCCGCTGCAATTTTCGCCACCACCTTCCCTCTTCGTCTCCGTCGCAATCTCCCCTTCAATCTCATCAACACCATCACCAGGATCCAATCCCGTACTCATCTCCTCACTAAATATCTCCCCGACCGCCGCCTTCCAAATCCCCATCAAATCACAGATCAAATCCTTGAAGACCCCATTCCTTCATCGACCAACACCCTTCTCCCTATAAAATCCATCGCCCCTCATCGAAGACTTCATCCGTCATTCAAACTCTAAAGGTCCTCGTCTCTGGTGGTGGCATCCTGACACGCGCCTTCATTGAGAGATCCGAGGGAGTCCATCCCTCGTTGTAGACCACTCCTCCACGGACTGCCCTGCTCTGGCGTCTAGCTGTAGAGCTTTCTTCCCAGGTAACCCCAATGACCTTCTTCGCACTTCCCATATCCATAGTTAGCACCTCCTACTACTTCGCTCCTCGCCCCCTCCACTCGTCAATCCCCCACGCTATTGTCTCCGATCGGTTTCCATCACTCCGACACCATCGACCTATCTTCGTCGTCATCAACTTGCGTCATCACCTCCGCTTCTACGTTAAGAACTCTAGAGACGTCCTCGCACCTCCAGAGCTTCATCAACAACAGCTAATTCCTCAGTCGACCTCTGAGCCTTCGATCTTCCGCCACCAACGAGTACAGAGCTTCATCACTCTCTAGAGGCCTTCATTGACGGTGTCTTCATCGACCTTCGACCATCATCATCAACCACCGCCAACTCTCCATCGACCATCGGTAGTGCCATCCATCACCCCGAGGACCGTCGGTCGTGTGTCGGCCATCCACACCCGTCAGATCCAACACGACTAAGATCTGGGCCATCTAGAAAATGCCAAACCTAAGGCATCAGATCTACCCTCATCGATGGTTCAGAGTTGAAGAACAGCCTCGGGTCCGGACCTATTGCCTCGTGAAAGCCAAAGCATCTCATTTCACCACGTGGTGGGTACGCTTGAGCCTCGGGTCTACCCACGCACCATGCATGTGCGTCGGGGGATGACCGCATCGAAGCCCCTGAAGATTGCCTGAATTACAAGCTACCCCAGGGTCACGTGCTGCGCACGTGATCACTGGGACATTTTCAAAAGCACCCTCCATCTTCCGCCTAATTACCATCCAGTCGAGCCGACCAGAAGGCATGTGCTTCGCACGTGCCCTCTGGAAAATTTTCAATAGGGCCCCTATTCATTTGGTAATTACAAAATAGTTGTCTCTTTTGCAGATTTATATATCTTTTTATTTACAATTATTGCAGAAATACCCCTGTATCCCTTTATCATTTTGAACTGCTATATTGCACTATTTTATTCCTCAAAAATTGGCATTTTGTTCTACAATTAATTCTCTACATTATGGCATATGTATGACATTTTTGTGGCTTGTGGTTAATTAATAATTAATTGGTTTGTGGAAAATTGCATACTTTTCTCATTTTGTGCTCTGAATTTCATAACTAATTAACCGTTGCTCTAAAAATTGCCAAAAGATCAACTATTGTAGAACTAATTGTATGTTACATTGTGCCTAAAAAGAATTGTATTTCCATGCATTATTTTCCTTCTAAAATCATTTTCCATATTTCAGTATTTAATTTTTAATAGGTATTAAATCTTGTATTTTTTAGGTTTTGGATTTTTTGAGATCCATCACCTATTGATAGATCTTGGATAATTTGATCCCTTGAAAATATTTAGGTTTAATATTTATTATAATTAAATATTGAAATTCACCTTGTTTGTATTGAAAACTTCATAAAAAAATTCATCTTGCATCCAAAAATTCCAAAAAAATTACAGTGTATTCATTTTTTTGGAATTATCATCTTGGCCAAGTTTCATATTTTGCGGACATCGTTTGTTTGATATTCATTTTCTCATCCTTAAAATCGGCCAAAATTTGCATTTTGCATCTCAAATAGCATTAAAATATATAAAAAAAGACCGCATCGAAAACCGTGCATGAACTTTGATAGACAAGATTCGAGGTTGTTCCTTTGCCTCCTTGTGTTCGACCTTAGGACTTGCCCAAGTAAGATAGACATAAAACCACATGATTAAAAATTGACTAAAATTTATTGTGGTTATTTTTTGACCGATTCTGACTGCCCACCTACAACGAAACGACATATTTTTAGCGAACGATAATCCATCGCGACATATATCTTAACACAGGCAATCTACGATTCATCAGTGGTCGTTTACTCCACCATCGTGTAATTTCTTCTAAAAGACCATTGAGTTCAGGTCGAGTCTCAAACCCCACATTCGTTGTCCTTTCCACTTGATTTGGAATATATCTTGATGTGGACGTAATATCACTGGTCAGATTTCAAGGAAACTCAGTCTTCATAGGGAATACATCATCAAAGAAGATAACATTACGTAGGTCAACAATGATGTTGACATTTATGCTAGGTCTCTTGGATCGAATTACAAAGAACCTATATGTATATCTATCTACCAAATAATTTAAGAAGACTGTATCAATAGTATTTGGACCTATATTCTTTCTCTTGTGTTATGAGACTAAAACCTTAGTGAGAAAACCCCACACTTTGAAATACTTTATGGTTGGTTTCTTGTTTCTCCAAAATTCAGATGACACTTTTCCATATATCTTGGAGGGACCCTATTCAAAATATGACAAGCTGTATTTGAGGCTTCTCTCCACGTATAGGTTGGATGTCTAGAACTTTGTAGGAGAACATTGATCATGCCAGCTAATGTCCTATTTTTACTTTATGTTATCCCATTTTATTGTGGTGAATATGGAGAAGTAACTTCATGAACTATGCTAAGATGTTTGTATTGTTCATCAAACATGTTAGACATATATTCACTACCTCTATCAGACATAAGGCATTTAAACACTTTTCTTGTTTATATCTCAGCCTCATTCTTAAAGTTAAGAAATTTATATAAGGCTTCATCCTTAGATTTCAATAGATACACATAGCGGTATCTACTACCATCATCTATAAAGGTAATAAAGTATTTCTTATTGTCTCTGACCACTAAACTGACAAATATTTGTATGCACTAGATCCAAGATTAAACTATCTCTAGAGACAGATCGAAAAGACTTCCTAGGTGTCTTAGCTTGCACAAAATTTCACCTTTTGAGTTTGATCAATAGTATGTTTATGGATCAACTCTAAATTGACCATTCTTTTAATCCTTCAAGTTCACATATCCCAATCTACCAAGTCATAGACCACACAATTCTAAGTTATTAACAACATGAGACAAGCAATTACATCATTTAAAACTCAAAACATTCACAGAATCAGTATTTACTGAATCACATTCACATATAATTCTAAATAACAAATCAAAATATGCAAGATAGACTTTACCGTAAAAAATATCACCTCTCATAATAACAACTTTATTACATTTAAAGTTCAACTTAAAATCATTTCTCTATAAGATGGAGACATATAAAATATTATTCTTCACATCAGGGACATGCAACACCATGAACAAAGTATAGACCTGTCCAAAGGAGAACCTCAAATTGACTTATTCTAACCTTAGCACCCTGACTGAAGAATCATTATCTATCTCTACAGTCCCACCATTGCAGGTTTGATAATAAGAAAATAAGGTTATGTAAGAATATATATTCATATTGGTTCATGTATCCACAAGCCACTCATTAGGATATGGATATACTATAGTGCATGTTTTACAGAGAAATACCCTCGCTAGCCCTAAGTCCCATAGTGTCCATATTCACTTGAGGACAACAACCCGTAAGTCTTTTGTTGATCCTTTAAGAACGGATAATATTTCTTCCAATGGACAACCTGATTAAAATACCAGAAGGATTTATTCTGTACCTTTTTCTAGATCTCTTCCTTTGGTTTTATTTTATTGTTGTATTACCTTTTTACTTTTGTCTATGCCTTTCGAGGTCATGAAGTTAACCTTAACTTGAACATTAACTTGAATCACATACTTTTGCTTCATGCATTCCTCCTCTATGGTGATTTCAATTATCAAGTTATCCATAAAAATTTTCCGCTGTGTTTTAGGGTCATACAAAGTCTTCCCAAGATTTGGAGAATTTTTTTATGATGCACATGACTTAAAACTTCTCTAGAAGTTTCATTTCCACATCTTCTAATCTATGGGGTAGGAGTAAAAACTTGTGTCCATGTCCATAAACCGACTCCTCTTCAGTTAGGGAAAACTTCTAGAACTTTATGATGGAGTATTTCTCTATACTGAGATCCTCAGTGTTAAACTTCCTGTATAGTTTTTCCCATAGCTCCTCCATAATCTGCATGGAAGAACACTATATACAAAACAACGCATTGGACAAAACTAATAAGATGCAACCACGACATATACGATAGCATTCCTTCCATGTAGATTGCACCTTCTAACTATCGGGTGAGGGGTTTTACTTTTCAACTATAAGTCATTCAGTTTCAAGCATTGAGATTATCCTTATGGTGTTAAAGGATTTTCATCCATTGTTGCCAACGCTTAAAATTCTGCCCATCGAATTTTTCAAGCATCCCGCTTATATCAACCTTTGATTTAGACATCGTATATGATATATTTTTAAATCATGTTCCCGATGTCTTCTCTAAGATCATTGTTACTAGACTCAACATGATAGGCAATAAATGATAATTTTCCATATCCATATGAATCAAAATAAATGCAATATCAATTAACATAAGAAAATTCATGAATTTCCTATTTAGATCCCAATTACAACATGCAAGCAGGGACATATTAAAATATTGATACAACTGTTGGACATGTGTTGGACAGGGAAAATATTGCACATATCATTCCCTGATCTGAAATGAAGAATAAACAATTTGCGTAATAGGTCCCTTAGTACAGTTAGGGTTATGTACCATGGCCATCTTAATGATCATATAGCTGTTGATTCAACTATTGAATCATAGAGGCTGGTGCTTGGATGAATATCTAAAGGGTTAGATTGAGGACTCATTAAGCACCATCAAATGATTGTTAAGAGATGATCTCCAGCCTGAGTAGAAGATGGCAATCCTTATCTCTAAAGGCTGATATCTGACCGACCTCTTGATGCAGGTCCTCTGCATAGGAATAGATATTCGAAGGTGTTAGATTAGTTAGGTCAAAGAGTTGACTTAATGAGTTCGAGATAACCAAAGTCCTATATCATATGATGTCACGATACATGCATGCATCCTCTGACCGAAGACAGATGTGTTACTATATGTCTGAGTATGTACATTTGATAGACCAATAGGTTGATGACCTAACCAAGGTCTATACACCGATGCGCTGGTGTGCATATAAGGGCATATGAGTAATACGATCTCTCAAAGGGATCATACAGGTTTAGTTGCTGAACCGGAAGACATGAGCTCACTCATGAGATATTGGGACGAATAGAATTCCGTGCGCACGGTCGTCTCGCTTTGGAAGCTTGACTGAATTTGTAGGTTTGATATATACTTTTGGAAAGTATATGATCAAGACCTAGGTATGATATATGTTTTTGGAAAGTATATGATCGGTACCGACTCCCAATGATCGAATGAGAAACTTACTGATAAATCCATGAAGTAGACAGTATAAAGTTGATCCAATACTTCGGGTTTAGTCTGAGTCTTCCAGTATGCAGGATGTACAGGTATTGGGAATACCTGAGGGTGATGTGATCATAAACGATTGTATAAATATGATGCTTCCATTCCTAGGGAGTGATGAAAAGGATATGCATTTTAGTGATTCCTCTCGGTAGAGAAGTAATCTGATCTTAGTCCAAATGTTGGACATTGATCTGAATGTGATTCAGATGCAACGAGAAGATTAGATTTGCGGTCTTGATTTAATCAAGCATCTATGGGAGGCCCGCGATCTAGATTTGAGATACGATCTCAATATCCATGTCACTATACGTGGAACAATACAATCGCCCTGTCCATATCTCTAAGTATTCGCGGAGAAAGCGTATTATCCTTGAAAGGGTTTAGGATAATTTCATTGTTGATAATATGTATCCGAGCATTGAGAAAATGGATAATTAAATGTGATTTAATTATCATGAATAATATGAATTTGATTTATATTATAAAGAGAGTTATCTTAGATAATTAAATGAGATTTGATTATCAAAGATATAAATAATGTGAATGTGATTCATATTATTTGGGTACATGAGAATAGAGATCCAAGATGATTAAATATGATTTAATTATCATGGATATGAATAATGTGGATAGAAATATCCATATTAGTCATACATATTATAAATGTGATTTATAATATATAAGAGAGAGCTATTTGTAATTTACATTTGTTAATTAAATGTTAATGTGAATTGGATTCACATTGGACATTAAATTGAAAATGTAATTTACATTTTATTTTGGGTTATGAATATGATTCACAAATTTCCAATGGCAAGATTGCAATATTCACAAAATAATTATGAATTATTTTGTAGAATAATTCACAACAATTATTGTTGTAATAAATTGGAGATATATGGAATATGTAATCAAGGGAGATTACATTTGAGAGATCCTCCTTCCATAGGAGGGACGACCACCGATTCCTATTAGGAAAGGGAGGCCGTCCACTCCATGTATATGGAAGGAGGCATTCTCTCTTTCCCATTATCTCCATATTTTTTGATTTAATTTTGTGATTAAATTGTGTTGATTTATCAACATATATTAAATCTAAATGAAATTAATTGTTGTTGGTTTTACCAACACAAATCTTAGCCATTAAAAGAAACACAATCAATGAGAGCCATTGGATTTGTGTTGTCCCATGGATTGAGATCCATGGATCCCAAAATGTTATAAAAGGAGAGGCAGCCCTTTCCTCTTCTTTACACTTAAGAGAACATCTCTCTCTCACTTTCTCTCTACATGTCAGCCCTCTCTCTTCTTCTCTCATGGCCATCCACCATGGATGCCATGGAGAGAGTCTCCATTACCGCATCGTCGTCGTTATGCTGCGTGATGGTTTGCTTGTGGAACTCCGTCTACTTCGGTGCACCTCGCTCGTGAAGAAGATGTAGAATCTTGTGTGTCGATATCATGAGATCTACTGCTTGGATCATCAACGTGGATTGCGAGAAGCACGCGGTTCATCCCCGCGCTCGCAAGCGTCTCCTCCGTCGGATCAGACTTGAGACAGGAGGTCTCTTCGTTTAGAGACTCGATCGCAACCACGCTTCAAGAGGTAATCCTATTACTTGTTTGTGTTTTAGACGAAACGGTCCAAGAAGTGTTCTTGGATCATATGGTTTCGTCGTATGAATTTTTTTTTAATTTCCGCTGCATAGAACAACTAGTCCGACTAGTCGTTCTTCGTCGTATTCGATACGACGCTCACGCTTCCGTGATGCGCTTGAGGATCTAACCATATCTTTCAAATGTTATCAGAGCCTTAGGTCGGTGTTTTTGGATACGATCCATAAACCGAGAACGACTTGGGTCCGTTAAGGTTTGCGAAAGTTCTCTTGCATTTCATTTTCGCAACTCTGTTTTGAGATTATTTTAGGCCCTGTTTAAATTGTTTAAATACGAAAATAATAATTGAATTTTGTTCCCCATTAAATAAGGAAACCGTAGGATCTGAGTTTGTGTGATTTTGATTCCGTTTGCTCAAGTTATGCTCATTTTAGTGAACATGTATCCACAGTTTCTGGGATGCGAATCTCAACGTAATTAAAGAATTAATTGCGGATTTGATACACCTTGAAATACGTGCAAATCACTTAGGTTCTGTTGTAAATCAAATTAGTAAACTTTAGTAACTTACTTTGCTTAATTTGGATTTAAATTGATTGAGATATGGTATTTTTAGTAAGTGAGGGTCACTGCTGGAAATACTTTCCTAATCAAGAACCTAGTGATTGTCATTTAATCAATTAGTGAAATTCAATTATTTAATTTCCTGAAATAGTTGTACATAAATATTTTTGAAATATTTTATGATAATTATTTCCTTAAATGACATTTCCATAACCAATATTTTATTAGATGTGATCTGGATCACTAATTGGTTACGTGATCTACATAATCTACATTCCAACAAACATGTTGCTTGAATAGGACTTGAGATTTGTTTAGCAAATCTCATTATAATGTTAATCAAAATTGTTTTGATTATTATTATATGATATAATTTTGGTTGAAGAACCGATGATCGTCTCAAATACAAAGTGATCTATTTTGCATTAACCTTTCCTGAGGTGGATATGGTGTCTAGTCGGAGAGCATTAGGGTTGTGGGTTGCAACGTATGTGGTCTGTCCCACTCTCGTCGGTACTGGCCATGACAGCGGGTAGGGTTAGTATAATGCTTAAGAAATCATGATGTATTTCTAATTATTAAAATTCGAAATAATACGCATTTGAGATAATACCATAATTCAAGTAACAAATTAAATTGTTTGTTGGATATTAATTGGATCATTAATTTAATATAATTAGATTAATTGGAATCCAATTAAAATTAAGACACTCTATTATATATAGATGTGTAATTTCCCTTGGAAGAATTGATCATAATGAATATGATTCATAATGATTAATTAAAATTTGAATATGAGGTGGAGGATCACATAAGTAACATCCATGGTCTCCCGTCAAGGCGAAGAGTTCCGTCGCCATAGATTGCATGTGGGAGACGCCTGTCCGAAGTGACAGGTCCTGCATTTAAGCGCATCTAGATCAGGCTCTTTGCTTCTCGAAAGAGTAAGGCCATATACGTAGTGACCCCAATATCGGATCCTCATATTATTGGGGCGATATTGGATTGCGTATAGCGAGTACTATTCCTGTTGACGGTTGGTTCAATTAATGATGGGTCAACATCGCCTTAGGGGTGGTGGGCCTGGGTGTTAAAGATCGAATTGGAAATGCAAGTTGGACTTGCAAGGCGGAATGTGTTCCCGCTTCTTTTTATAAGAGTTGCAGATTCTCATATTATTGGGATGTAACAAAGATAAGGAAGGAGATCCCAGATCTTGCTGAGATATGATGATAAGTGTATCTCTTACATTAAAAGTAATTAAGGGAATGAGCTTTCAGTGTTGACAAGGCAAGACAACTTTTATATAAAAATTCCTAAATCAAAGTAAAATATATATTTATATATTTATACAAATTTCTTATGTCAGATAATCCTTCATTAAACCCACTCAATGTCGATGATAATCGCAATTGTCAAATAATCCTTATAAAATCAATGAAGATATTCTGGCATACATATGTGCTCTTGACATTTATCATGAATAAGATGGTTCACTGCATTATGAAGAATGGTGGCTCTATAAAAGATGATGTATTCAAATTATTTGAGTACCTACCTGAACCAATGTTTTAAGAGTTTAGATGGATGTGGATACGATGAGTGTCATCATTCTATTGTCTATACTCTGATCATTCATGATGCTTCATATTATTCATATTATATGAGTTTATTGAAGCATCTATAAATGTAGAAATGCTCTTACATTGAATTCTTTTGAATTTAAATAAGAGATCCTCTGTCCCGAGCAATGGTTGCTTATAGATAAAGGGAGCGCAGTGGAAGCATGGGTTGGACCCAAGTAAGAAGTATAGTCAAAGAGTTGACTATACTTCTGTGACTTCCATATGACTTCCATATGACATCCAAAGAGTTGGATGAATACCAATACTGCAATAAGTTGATGTGTTGATAGTATGACTATCAAGTCTGTCTAGAATCCTTAGAGAAGGACTCGGATAGAGCATCAGAATAATCTACATAAATCATTGATATTGACTTGCTTATTGAATAAGATAAAGTCTTGTAATTGTATCTCAATCTTCTACAACACTTGCAATGGGTTGCATATGTTTTAGAAGACTAGAAAATTTGATCTTAAGGCTTATTATAGTCATTGATGACCGAAATATTCACCAAGACTCGAGTGAATAAAATAGAGCTAGGGTCGTTACGACCCGGGCCTCGGAAATAGCTCGGTCAATCAAGAAAAATATGAAGTAGACCACCAAACAGAGATATAAAATCAAAGAAAATCAAAATAGTGGCCCTGGCTATGAGATTAGCCTAGTGTAGCACCCAGGGTCGGACTCAGGGAGCACGAATTGGCCTTGCGGCCTACAAAGTAGTAAAAAATGAAATGAAGGAAAAACAAGTATTTTTTGGTTGTTTTTAATTATTTTTATATTTTTTTGGATTTTTAATAAATGAGGAAAATGATAAAAAGGCAAAAACAATCACATTCAACAAATTATTTATATACTCTAAAAAACTCTAAAAATTCAAATAAAAATATTTTTATGTTTTATATGTTTTTACTGTTTTTGGTGAATTTTTGAGATTTTTTGATTTTTCTATAATTTTCTAAAAATCAAATAAGGCAGCAAAAAGAGCAAACTGTCCAGTCAGGCTTGGAGGACCAAATTAAAATATAAAATGGTCCTAGAAGAGCCTGGAGGTATTTTTTATGAAAAGTAGAAACAACAAGGAAAATCCAGAAGAAGAGTTTATTATTTTTGGAATTTTCTATGTTTTTTAGAATTTTTATGATTTTTTAAGGGTTTTTCAATTTTTAGGGTTTTTATAAATCCAAAAATAGCGAAAATGGCACAGGAAATCAAGCACACACAAATTAACAAATCCTATTTTTTTTGGAATTTGTAAAAGAGTTTTTATATTTTTTCATGGTTTTCTAATCTGGACAGTAAGAAAAATAGCTGTTTTTGAATTTTTAAAAATAATAAAAGCCTAAAAAATGTACCCAAAAATTAAAGAAAATATTACACAGTGGCAAGAGCCATGTATCCAATTTTCACAAAATTTGGATTGAATTTGATATTTTATTTAAATCCAAAACAAGCACACAGTGCACAAGGACCTAAATGCAATGAAAATAAGTTCCAAGGGCCTAAAAGTAACAACTCCAGAAAGTAGGGGGTCCTCGTGCAAAATTTACAAAATCCCACATGCGCTGCACGTGTTCTGGGTACAGAGGGACCAAAATGTAAGAAAACTTACTTCCAAGGACTTAGTAGCAACACGTGCTAAAAAGTCCAGGGAAAAGTTGCAAAATACCCAAAATAATTTAGCACATGTTGAATAAAAGTGTTCACATGAGTATGGATGCAAATATCAGAAAGTATATTTCATTGAGTAACATCGCAAAACTACAGCCCATATCATGCAATTTCAACAAAAACTCACGTGACGAAGCACGTGTCTTACATAAACAGGGACGAAAATGCAATTAAAGTAAATATCCAGGTCCTCTATGCAATTTTACCAAACTACAAACAACTATTGAAAATATTTACAAGACTAAAACGTAAATGGAAAACAGGAGGGGGCCTAAGTGAAATTACCCCTATTTATTATCCGAGGGCTGGAGGCGCGCCACGTGGCTGATCGGACGGTGTAGAATCGTTGGCGCCCCTTCGATGAGCCCTGGCTCTGATCCGATGGACGAAGGCGCGACACGTATAAGATCGAACGGCTCTAGTGCGTGCACGCCTCCCTGCTGCGATGGACGCTCCAGATGAGCTCCTGTTTCTGATCCGACGGCTGCTATTTCCTCGCCAACGGACGGTAGTGATCAAAACTGGGAGAGGGAGCTCGATCTGACGGCGATGGAGGATGCTCCAAGAATAGGTGGCCGGCGAAGTTCGCCGGTTCAATACTCGCGCTGGGGTCCTCTTCTACTGCTGCTAAGGTGCAGAATAGATCCGCCTCGACGATCTGCAGCTGACGAGCTCCTCCGATGATGCCGGGAGGCTCCGAGGAGCTTCGACGACGAAGGCGGATCTGGGGCTCCTGTGCCTGAACGCGAAGACTCCTAGATGGGTCTCTTCTGACCTGAAAAGTAGCACAGCAAGCTCCTGGGTCGAGAGCAAAGTGCCTCGACCCGGTTAGAGGGGAAATGGGTGGCTGGTGCGTCAGGATGGTCGACCTCCGACGAAGCAACGGCGGAGGAGATCGAAGTTCCTGCTCCGGGGCGAGACAGGGGGTGTGAGTGGGTGTAGAAGGTGAGGAGAGGTATCGTGGTCGTGATGGTCGAGTCCGATGATCGAGAGGGTGACGGAAATGGTAGGAATCGACCGACGACAGAGATCGGATGAATTGGGCGTAATGGGAAATTAAGGGAAACCAGAAGGAATCGGGTCTACCTGATGCGCGAGATCGACTGGGGATGAGATGAAGTAGCTCTGGTCGTCGCCTCGAGGGTCGTCGAAGGCCCAAGGCTCGGGCGCTGCTCTGGGCGGTGCACGGCGGCGAGATGCTGCCGGATCAGTGGCGGAGCGGTCCTCTCCTCTCTTCGACACCGCCAATCGGAAGCTGTCACTCTAAGGACTAGGGTGGAGGTCAATGAAGAAGGGGCAATGCCAAAGATGGCGTGAAATGCGCGGCAGAGCTGGGTCTATATAGCGCTAGGGGTCCGGCTAGATGAGGATCGGGCACGCACGTCGATGGTCGGACCCCTAAAATCCACCCCGGGCGTGGATCTCAGATCTATAGGGAAGGATTAGGACCCGGGGTTTAAGGAATTGGTGATTGGATCGAGGTGCTATAATGTGGAGAAATCGGATCAGGCGCCAGATCCGTGAGAGGAGGGTCCGCGGGGGAGAGTTGACCGGGGGTCAACAATCCCCGTGGACCAATGGGGTGCAACCACATCATAATTAATTGGAAATTCATTTTAAAATAATAAATGACTCATTTTTGAAAAACTTAAAACACGAAAAATGTTTATTTATTTTTAAAATATTTTTTAGTGATTTTTATTTATTTTTTTTGAAATAAAAATATGGTATGTACAATATAGTATTATTATATATAGGTATATACAATATGTATTTTTGATTTTTGATTTTTAATTATTTATTTTTGTAAATTTTATTCCAATTTTAAATTTTATTTATTTATAGAATAAAATTTGGAATAAAAAGGTATTTTTATTTTATTTTTATTAATTATTTACAAGGGTTAAATAAATACTTTTATTTATTTACATACATGATATATGTACAATGTTGATTTTGATTTTTATTTTTATTCCCCTTTATTTTAATTTTGTTTTTCTGATTTTTATTTTATTTATTTACACCATGAAATGTAGAATGTGAATATATTTTTATTGGATTTTTATTTATTTATTTATCGGGGAATATATATATGTGGTTATATATACATTGCATATATACAAGGATGAAGGAGTTTTTATTTTCATTTTAGTTTTGTTTTTCCAATTTTCAATTTAATATTTACAAATATATACATATTCACAAAAATGCAATTTTGTTTTATTTTAGAGGAAAGTATTTTTATTTATAAACAGAGGTATATATACACATATATGAGTTTCCCTATCTCCCTCTACTTGGGTTCTTTTGTGGTCAGGCCCATGCTGAGCCCTCCCTTGGGATTAGGTTGCTCAATATTTATTCTAAATATCTCCCTCTTTTTCTTTTATTTCTTTATTCTTTTATTTATGCACAAAAACAATGTAATTATTGTATTTTACACAATGCATGCTGAATGGTAATTATTGATATTTATATGAATATACATGTGTTTTGCATAGGTTTTATAGCTAAAATAAAAGAATAAAGAGTGATGAATGGGTATTCATCAGTCATCCACATAGTTATTGATGCAATTGTTGCAACAATTTCCATTGGATCACTAGACTTCATAATTTCAGTGGGAGAGCCCTTAGTCTTAGAGAATGTCTCTATGACCTAGATATTAGAATACACTCATAGTTTATTTCTAAATGTTGGAAATAAACACAAATTTTATAATAAATCTATCATAAAGAGTTGTGATAAAGATATTTCAGATAGTAGTCTAAAATCTAGTGGACTCCACTAAATTAGAAAATTAATGAATGGTTCATTAACATTTCTAAATACTGAAATTAAACCTTAAGATCAATAGGAGGATGAAGGTCATTTGACAATGATCTAGCATCAAGCCTTGGACATTTGTCTATTGATTTGATCAATAGACTAGTAAGAGATGAAACTTTAGAATGTTTAAAATTTCAAAACTTACATACATATGAATATTGTATTCAAAGTAAAATGTCCAACACACCCTTCTTAGAGAAAGGTGTAAGATGCCAAGGTATTCAGGATCTCATACATGTTGATGTATGTGGATCATCTATATCATAGTGAACATTGTGGATATGTGATATCTATTGATGATTATGTATGATATGAGATTTCTTCTCTTCACCTAAGAAACCTTTGAAATATTCAGAGATTTCATAATTTTTGTTTAGAATCAAAGTTTGAAGAAAGATGAAATGACTTTGATCTAACCTAGGTAGCTTGTACCTGTTAGATAAATTCCAAGAATACCTTATGGAGATATGAATATCATTCCTATCTCAATCCTCCTAATACACCTTGACTCAATAGAGTTATAGGGCGATACAATTGGATCATGTGTGACATGATTTGATCAATGATGAATTTTAGCATAATTATCCCTTAGTTTCCAAGGAATATATGTGTAGTAGAGACTACAATGTATATCATTAATAGGGTTCCATGCATGCCAGAATCTAGCACTTGAGAGTGCCGCTTCATTAGGAAAATAAAGGATGGTATTGGATACCTACTTTATGACCTTGAGATTCTTAAAAATATCCCATCTCTGAGAATGTGATTCTTAGAGATTGAGACTCTTGAGAATCAAGATTAAAATGAAGTGTAGGAACTCATTTAATCTTGAGAAGATAATGAGGTTCCTGAAATTGGAAACTATAAGGACAATTAAAGATGAGACACTAATACCTCTTCAAATGAGTTTGAGGATGGATTTCACGTGTCAGAGAAATCTGACAATGATCGAACTTCATAAGATGAAGCTTCTGAAGATCATAGCATGGATAGATGGATGTTAGCAATAAAAGTCTAATGTAGACTTCATATACAAGTGTTGTATATGGACCCTCGAGAATCCACCTATATGGGTAAATCCTGTAAAGGTGTAAATGGATCTTCAGGAGAAGAGGGAACCTGATGAGAAGGTAGAGACCTTCAAAGCACGGTTCATAGCCATGAGCTACACACCGGAAGAGAAGACATTGCTTGCAATGAGACTCGCTCTTCAGTGACCATGCTTAAAACCATCAGAATATTGCTAACCTTAGCTACACAACTCGACTATTACATCTTCAAGATGAAAGTCAAGATTGCATTCCTCTACGAATACCTCTCTGAGGATATTCACATGAACTAGCCCCAGGGCTTCATGGTTGAGGAAAGCAAGATGTGCAAGCTAAGGAATCCATCTATGGACTTAAATAAGCTTTTTGAGGTTGGACCATAAGATTTGATGAGATTATAAATGTTATGACTTCAGATAGAATCTTGATGAGCCACATGAATCTTAGTGGGAGTGCCTTTGTGTTCATCGTGCTAAATGTAGATGATATCCTATCATTTAAAATGATATAAGGATAATAATGAGTGTTTTATTATCTGGTTGTTCCATAACATGAGATATGATCTCAAGGATACCCCTTGAATCTTAGTTCTGAAGGTGTTCAGAAGCAAGGAGAAGAGGGTATTGGGACTGTCACATTGGTAGTACACCTTCGACATATTCTATTTTATGGAATCCAAGAAAGGCTTCCATCCCTTAAGATATGGTACTGACCTATCTAAAGGGATAGCACCTCAAAGAGTTGAGGAAGTGAATGCTAGAACTGCTTGCACTTGTGCATCAGTTACGAGAAGCTGAGTGTATGCTAGATGTATACAAAAGCCAGATATCTGCCATGCAGTGGGAGTAGTAAAGTGTTGCAAACCCTACCATGGAGAGAAAACACTTGATTGCAGTAATAACAAAATCTTCATAGATGACAAGATTTTGAGATAGTAATCTCAAAAGTCTTATCTTCAAAAGTTTAAGACTTTATAGACAGTGATCTAAAAGGTCTTAACTGTAGATACCTTAGGAGATAGAGATCTCCAGGAATAAGGGTATTCTAATAAGGATATGAAAATGCTGGTTATGATAATTGTTAAGCTGTAGTGTCAAGGACACTGTAACTAACAAGATTGAGTATTGGTTGCAAAAGATGCAACATTCGCATTAGATGCGAGAACTGTTACTGGGGATATACAAGTACCGTAAAAGGACTTGGCATAGTCTCGCGGGAACAGAGTGACTGATCAGCTTACCAAGTTATTTTCTAAATAGCCCATGATTGTCACATGAGTGCGGGTTTAAGTGATTAGCCCATTAATGGCTCTTTGGGCTAGTGGGAGATTGTTGGACATGTGTTGGACATGTGATCCCACGGTGAGCCATTATGCAATAAATGTTATTGCAAATATCATTCCCTGATCTGAAATAAAGAATAAACAATTTGCATAATAGGTCCCTTAGTACAATTAGGGTTATGTACCATGGCCATATTAATGATCATATAGCTGTTGATTCAACTATTCAATCATAGAGGCTGGTGCTTGGATGAATATATAAAGGGTTAGATTGAAGACTCATTAAGCACCGTCACATGATTGTTAAGAGATGATCTCCAGCCTGAGTAGGAGATGGCAATCCTTATCTCTAAAGGTTGATATCTGACCGACCTCTTGATGCAGGTCCTCTGCATAGGAATAGATATTCGGAGGTGTCAGATTAGTTAGGTCAAAGAGTTGACTTAATGAGATCGAGATAACCAAAGTCCTATATCGTATGCTGTCACGATACAGGCACGCATCCTCTGACCGGAGACAGATGTGTTACTATATGTCTGAGTATGTACATTTGGCAGACCAATAGATTGATGACCTAACCAAGGTCTATACACCGGTGCGCTGGTGTGCATATAAGGACATATGAGTAATACGATCTCTCAAAGGGATCATACAGGTTCAGTTACTGAACCGAAAGACATGAGCTCACTCATGAGATATTGGGAAGAATTAAATTCTGTGCGCACGATCATCTCGCTTTGGAAGCTTGACTGAATTTGTAGGTTTGATATATACTTTTGAAAAGTATATGATCAAGACCTAGGTATGATATATGTTTTTGGAAAGTATATGATCGATACCGACTCCCAATGATTGAATGAGAAACTTACTGATAAATCCATGAAGTAGACAGTATAAAGTTGATCCAATACTTCTGGTTTAGTCTGAGTCTTCCAGTATCCAGGATGTACAGGTATTGGGAATACCTGAGGGTGATGTGATCATAAACGATTGTATAACCATGACGCTTCCATTCCTAGGGAGTGGTGAAACGGGTCTGGATTTTAGTGACTCCTCTCGGTAGAGAAGTAATCTGATCTTAGTCCAAATGTTGGACATTGATATGAATGTGATTCAAATGCAATGAGAAGATTAGATTTGCGGTCTTGATTTAATCAAGCATCTATGGGAGGCCCACGATTTGGATTTGAGATACGATCTCAATATCCATGTCACTATATGTGGAACAATACAATCGCCCTGTCCTTATCTCCAAGTATTCGTGGAGAAAGCGTATTATCCTTGAAAGGGTTCAGGATAATTTCATTGTTGATAATATGTATCCGAGCATTGAGAAAATGGATAATTAAATGTGATTTAATTATCATGAATAATATGAATTTGATTCATATTATAAAGAGAGTTATCTTTGATAATTAAATGAGATTTGATTATCAAAGATATAAAAAATGTGAATGTGATTCATATTATTTGGGCACATGAGAATAGAGATCCAAGATGATTAAATATGATTTAATAATCATGGATATGAATAATGTGGATAGCAATATCCATATTAGTCATACATATTATAAATGTGATTTATAATATATAAGAGAGAGCTATTTGTAATTTACATTTGTTAATTAAATGTTAATGTGAATTGAATTCACATTGGACATTATATTGAAAATGTAATTTACATGTTATTTTGGATTGTGAATATGATTCACAATTTTCCAATGGTAAGATTGCAATATTCACAAAATAATTATGAATTATTTTGTAGAATAATTTACAACAATTGTTGTTGTAATTAATTGGAGATATATGGAATATGTAATCAAGGGAGATTACATTTGAGAGATCCTCCTTCCATAGGAGGGACGGCCACCTATTCCTATTAGGTAAGGGAGGCTGTCCACTCCATGTATATGGAAGGAGGCATTCTCTCTTTCCCATTATCTCCATATTTGTTGATTTAATTTTGTGATTAAATTGTGTTGATTTATCAACATATATTTAATCTAAATGAAATTAATTGTTGTTGGTTTTACCAACACAAATCTTAGCTATTAAAAGAAAGACTATCAATGAGAGCCATTGGATTTGTGTTGTCCCATGGATTGAGATCCATGGATCCCAAAATGTTATAAAAGGAGAGGCACCCCTTTCCTCTTCTTTACACATAAGAGAACATCTCTCTCTCACTTTCTCTCTACATGTCAGCCCTCTCTCTTCTTCTCTCATGACCGTCCACCATGGATGCCATGGAGAGAGTCTCCATTGCCGCAGCTTCGTCGTTATGTTGCGCGATGGTTTGCTTGTGGAACTCCGTCTACTTCGGTGCACCTCGCTCGTGTAGAAGATGTCGGATCTCGTGTGTCGATATCAGGAGATCTACCGCTTGGATCATCAACATGGATTGCGAGAAGTACGCGGTTCATCCCCGCGCTCGCAAGCGTCTCCTCCGTCAGATCGGACTTGAGACAGGAGGTCTCTTCGTTTAGAGACTCGATCGCAACCACGCTTAAAGAGGTAATCCTATTACTTGTTTGTGGTTTAGACGAAACGGTCTAAGAAGTATTCTTGGATCATGTGGTTTCGTCGCATGATTTTTTTTAATTTCCGCTGCATAGAACAACTAGTCCGACTAGTCGTTCTTCGTCGTATTCGATAGACGCTCACGCTTCCGTGATGTGCTTGAGGATCTAACCATATCCTTCAACAACATATTAGGACAAGATCCGAAAGGTACAACAATAAATAGATTGCACCAAAAAAATAATAAATGGATTAGAAAATAGATCACTGAAGCGTCCATATAACAGTCCTTGGAGAAGATATTGCCCCTACAATACATGTGTGTAAGTTATTGGGGATCTGTTATTAGGATATGCCAATACATGATCATCATCCGTGCACACCAACGAGATCAACCTCAAAAGTACATTAGATAACTGCAACTAAGAGATAAAGAAAGGGATGCCATAGTTATGCTGGAAGAACAGAGAGTGAGAGCGAGAGACTTTTCTAGCGCGTGAGGAAAAGACATGCGAGGATAGGCATAAGTAGACCTAATACGTGACATTTCGTATTCCAAAAATAGCCAAGCCAGAACCATTGGATTAAGCCAAATTTCTGCAGTGGTTTAATCAGCATTAATCTGCAGGATTAATTTATTCGACTTACAAAATGAAACTTCGAGCCCGAGTCAGAGACGGAGCATACAT
Source organism: Ottelia alismoides (assembly GCA_037367405.1). Lineage (NCBI taxonomy): Eukaryota > Viridiplantae > Streptophyta > Magnoliopsida > Alismatales > Hydrocharitaceae > Ottelia > Ottelia alismoides. The sequence continues at coordinate 469,105 of JAZKJV010011323.1, read as the reverse complement.
GCGTGTATGGTCCTCCATTCCTCCTCTCTACTATTTCTACAAGATTTTGATGTGTGAACTCATATATAAGTCAACCAAAGTTTTAGAACTACTAGATGTGCTATGAAAACTCCATTCAAACTCGAATTGTTTCAAAATTGAGAATTCTCAACATTTCCTCAACGCAATTTGGCTTCCCACTTGAAATCAATTTGTTAACCCAATGTAATTTCACAGATTTATCAAGTTAAAACTTAATTATATTAAATTTAAATACAATAATTTATTCTTATTACCAAGATAAAACTTAATTATATTAAATTTAAATACAATAATTTATTCTTATTACCAAGATGAGTTAGAGTTACATTACACCTTCGTACTTAAACATTGCATGTCCCTAGCATGCCACTTATCTAAAAAGGTAAAGGATAAAAATATTAACAAAGTTATATGTAAACAATATATTACACACAAAACAAAATAAGATGAAATTGACAGTAGGGATGAACATGGTCCGGCCCGAAGCCCGGCCCACCTAGCTGGCCCAACCCATAACTAAAACCATTTTGGGTCGGGCTCGTGCCAACAATTTGTGCCCATTTGTTAATTGGGCCATGCTCTGGCTTGGCTCGACCTCTCCTGTCAAACCTGAAAGCCCGATCCAAAATGGAGTCCAAATTAAGGCCCATGAGCCTAGTCCGATAGGTGGCCCAAATCCAATAATAAAGAAATCCAAATTCATAGAAAATACAAGGATAAAGAGAAATCCAAATTCATAGAAAATACAAGGATTATCAAACAATAAACAGATAAAAAAACTTATAAAATTACAACTCACAGCAAAACATAAAATCAAAATCAACCATCGAGGGGGTGTGTCGGAATGGAAATCGTACAACAACTGGGTCTGTCCAAGCCCAACTGATATCCAACATTTAATGGGCTGGTCAAACCTAAGCCCGATCCATATTAATTGGGCTGGATTTAGGCTTCCACAAAGCCAAAATAATGAGCCTAAGCCTAACCCAAAGCACGAAAAGATAAATAGCTTGGGCCTTAGCCCTATAGGGCCAGCCCAAGCCTAATCCATGCTCATCCCTAATTGAGAGACCTTGACCTATAAACTTATAAAGTGTCGAACTTATCTTTGGGAGAGGTACTCGAGTAATTCCATGGATTTTAAGCTCTGTCAATGCACTAGTATAATTATATGAGTGTGGAGTTGGCGGTTCGATTAAGATTGAAGTTTCAAGTCCATAGTACCCAACGGATTAATTTCACTTGATTCCACCATCTTTCCAATTATCGACTTTGAAAAATAGGAATGGAACTACATGCCAGTTTGCTGTGGAGATTTGAATAGACTTCTTTTTTCCGTCACTCTTGTACCTTTTCATATATATTACAACACAGATATTTTGTGTATGTCCACATCGTTTAATTATAAATTGGTGGTATCCTGAACGTAAACCAATCTTGCGAATACCTTTGTTTCCTATAATTGGTGGACGAGATCATTCATAAGTGGATAATAGTTTTTTACCATTATCTTAATTGTTTAATCCTATGAAATTGGTATACCATCTGGTGATCCTTCTTCCTTCTCCGCAGAGTATCGCTATACCTCAAGATGAACACATCCGAAGTCTGTCTTTTTTCCCTTCAAACACACGTGTTCTGACTTTTTGAAACTTCCGTTTGAAATAAATTTTGCGTATCTTATTAGTATGAACAGTTCCATGTACATACGAATAATATGGAGGGCATTATTTAATATAAGTTGATATAAGTTGATAAATATCCTCTGTGTAATGTTATAAATCAATACGTGCATGTATAGTTTTATGTTCACGAAAAAAGGCGGACCTTTTTCCTTTTTTCTATGTGACCATTTAAAAAACACTGAAGGCCATGATTTTTTCAATAAAATACATCATGTTCGAAGGTATATATACATAAACATTGGAAGAATCACTTAAATTTTCGATTTATACATTGGAACACATTGCTCATAGGCTTTTTTACACTTGAGCTTTTGAGATTCTACAATTATAGTTATGCTCTTACTTTTTTTGTAATCACAGTACCACCCTTCTATTACGAAAATGTAAACACTTGATTTCTGGGCATTTTTACACTTGTACTCCTCTAAAATTCTGCAATTACACTTATGACTACATTTTTTGCAATGACACTTGTATCTATGTATTCTTACAAAATTCACGGTATCTTCCTTCTATTGTTACACTTATGTCCCTATATTACATCAATGAATGAGTAGTACTATGAATTTTGTAAGAAAGAAGGGCACAAATGTTATTGCATTAGAGGAGACACAATTATAAAAAACCCCTTGGATTTATCCTCTAATCTACCACCGATTCAGAATATAGAGACATCACGAAGAAACTCATGCATACTTGAGGGGATGTTCGTTTGGGATAACCCGAAGAATAATGGTGTTATTCCCCTCCCTTCCTCTATTTTTCCTTGTACGACTATTCTCCGCGACACATCTCTCTCTACTTTTACAAACCTTTATTCATATCCTTATTCCACCTTAGCTATACTCATATCCACTTTATTTTCATCTTTTCAATCGAATAAAAATAATACCTCATTCAAACTTATTTATTACCCTAATTTCCACTTATTTCGAGCCCATCCAATGATGTAATAAAAAAACTTTCTAACGTTGGAACGAAGCTGATGGATTCTTCTTTTTGTTCATTATAGCGTCAATAAAAAAGAATAGAGAACAGATAACCGTACGAGAAGGATGTAGGATAGAGAAGACGTACCAAGGCCAGATACAGTACTATCAGAGAAGCCGACCACTCCACCGATGAAAGGACGCCTGAAGCCATGGGCAGCCACGGGAAGGAGGAGGAGGAAGCAGAGAAGGAAGCAACACGATGATGAGCTCCGACCGCAGCACATCTCCTGCTGTGTTATTGGATGTGGGACTTTATCCTTTTTCTCTTTCAAGTATTTCCTTTCTTTCTTCTCTCTTTTTTCTAAGGCACCGATGTGGACGGCGAGACGTATCTGACGAGGAAGAAAAAATGGCGTGTTGGAGGGTAATGAAAGAAGAGAGGGCGACGCCTCTCACCAACCGGAGGTCTGGATAGACGTCCTTCTTTCTTTTTTCGATCGGACTTTATAGAACACTGGGTCACTTTCGAAGAGAATTCTCATACCCAACCCAAATGAAATGTTGCTCGCGTGTCAGCAGAGAATTTGGACCGCTATCAGCTTGAGCGCATGCCAACAAAGGACTTGGTCCCGATAACAGTTTTTCTAATGGTGCGGTCAACGCAGTACGTATGAAAAGAATTTGTGCGCGGGCTTGGAGCTGGAGTGTTGGAGAGATATCTCAGAGGTCGTGACATCTTTCAATGCACAAAGGTAGCCGGGGATTCCCTCATTTGGAGATCCGTCCTTGATGCCTGCAATCACCTTACTCTTGCCACTACACCCTTGGATGGTAGCCTGTCATGGTCGGCTAGGCTTAAGCCTTTCTCATTCAGGGCAGCGTTTGATGTGATTAGAACTAGAGATCAATCTGTGGCCTGGGCAACTATGTTGTGGCATAACAAAGTGGTGACAAGACATGCTTGTGTCCTTTATCGTGCTATACTGGACAAGCTTCCTACCCTCGATAGACTTTCTAAGCATGGTCTTGCTTCGAGTGGGGTTTGTTACCTGTGCAGCCAGCAACTTGAAACTCGTGAGCATATTTTTTATAGCTGCCTTACTCCAGTACGGTATGGAATGTGATCGGAGTCGCCCTGGAGCTTCATCCGATTGCATCTACCAAACTCTTTCAAATGCTGGAATGTTGCAAAAAACTCATCTGTGAAACCAAAAAGTTGAAGTTCATGGTAGCTCTCACTGTGACCACTTGGGCCATCTAGACTGAACGTAGTGCTCGCTGGGCCTCTATACGATGCACTGCTGCCACTAAAACGGCTAGAAGGGTCATTGTCATTGTGGATGCCGCACTCTCGAGAAGGCTAATCTGTTCTGTAATGTACTAAATTTTTGTCCCATGGAGGCGCAATCTGTAGCAAACCTACTACTCTTTTATTTGTGTTTTTTACTACTTCTGATGAAGCAGACTCACCTGTAACTATTATTTCTTACTTCTAATATACGTTCAGTTACAAAAAAACGATCATCTCCTTGGCTCTCCATAAGGACAAATGTCTGAGTTATGATCATCTCCCCTACTGCTTAATATTCAATGGCATTTGACGTCAAAATATAATAGTGGGAATGAGCAAACTACTACGAGATAGTTTATACGGGCGACATTTATAGGGAAAACGGGTATATGCTACATTTGTTGTCAGGAATTATGAGAATGTCAACGTATATAGGTAGTGCAAAGTGGAGGTGAGAGGAACCTGTGGAGGAGAGCAGCATAAGCTATTTCCCATTCCAGGGATGGAAACGAAACTATTTCCTATTCTGGGTACGGAAATAAAATATTTTCCAGAATGGGGATGTATCAGCGAACGATTTGTCGCTCGCCGATGTAGCGCGACAAACCGTTTGCCATGCCTACATGGAGCCTGCGGCGAGCTCATCACCCTGCGACAAATGGTTGGCCGTGGATGGCAAACCATTTATCGCACGACGATGAGTTCATTTTTTACAAATATTATACGTGTAATATATATTATTTATTAAGTAATGAAAATAAATATTAATAGTAAATTAAAATTAACGTGTAACTAGTACTAATAGTAATTATCCTTAAAACCAACAAAAAATTAAAATATTATTTAAAACATGTAAATTAATTAAAATAAAATGAAATTGATATGAAATGAAATTAATGATTAAATGAAATAGAAATATGTGGTAGATAATTACTAATCCTTTATATATAGTTAAAATGATCTATTATTAACAATTTATTTCCAATGATATTTAAAATTACTCTACTAGATATATCTTTATTAGTATGACAAACATCTTTATACCTAGATGAAGGTTGAGTTTTTTGAAGATTTACCATGAAAGAAAATATAAAGGGAATAAAGTTCTTCAATATATTGTAAAAATAATTGTGATTTTTAACATGTAAGCGTGACATAGTTCCATTCATAAATTCTCAAAAGCATAGAAGATGAAACATTTAATTTGCTTGATAAGAGATACATACTGTACTACATGCGCAACAGATCCTGAAAGTAGACATATATATCAAGAGTTTTCAAAATGACAACATAATTTAGGAACTCTACTCACGACCTCGACCTCACTCGCTCTCCACGCAACACACTCAGACGTGCATGCTTCAATGTGATGGTGTAATGCAGATCAACTAAGTCTGCGTACAAAGTTTCTTCCTCGTCATCTTGTTCTGTAAGCGGTGATGTCTCGCTCTGTGATGAACTGTGAATCGGACTGGTTTACGGGGAATAAGGGGTGAATTGTGAATCGGACTGGATCGTCTGAGGACGAGATAGTATCTCCACTGGTTCTGATTGTGCTGTGATTGGTGCCCTGCTTGGTGCTGTGGTTGGAGGTGCGCTGATTGTGGTGCATGGGATGGTACACGACTCAAGGCCCGACTAGGTGGAACACACACTGATAGGAAACGGTTGTCGGACAGACGCACCGACTTGCAAGCTGTGATACATGTTTTTACCATGACATGTTCGGATGTTATAAAATTTGAAAAATTAAATAAAAAATCCACACCAATGTCATCAATAATCATAAACATAATATTCTTTTGCAACAATGGGGTTAACAATAGTAAAGAAAATATATTTCAAAATATAATATTCTTTTGCATAAATGGGGATAACATGTGGGGTACAATCAATGAAACCATTTTTTGTGTGGTGTACAATATGTGATAGTGGTTCCTTTGATAAAAACACTTTCCCTTTCTCCCCCTCCCCTGCTCTCCTTCCCTTGAGCCTGCCTTCCCCCTTCTCATTGTTTCTCCCCTCCCTGCATCGTCCCGACCCATAACATGACTACCATCAGTTCTTCTTTCAGGTTCAACTGTGGTCGAGTATTCACATTCGATCGTCGATCTACCACCCCCTCTCTGAGTTGATATGTTTGAAGCACGAGGTGGTTCTTAGATTGTCACCAGGAAGGATTCAGTGGATACCCTGGGAAGATCCGTTGTTGATGATTGCATACCCCAAGTGACCGGTCCAACGCCATAACCTGGGATGCCCATGAAAGAGGGCTGACTTTGACTTTGCCCCATGTACCAGAAGTATTGTTATGCTTGGGATGGCTGAGCTTTCTGTGTGGAAAGCAACTCAAATGACAGTATTTTGGAACCCATTTGGGGAATATAGGGCTGGTTGTAGGCGTGGGTCGTCTGATACGACTGACCAACTTCGTCTGCCCCGGAAGTGTATTGATCCCCCCCACTGTTGATAGGAAAACGTAGTGGGCTCGGTGTATATGATGTGTACAAGGGGGGGACATCATGTATGCCCGGATCCACCAGTGGCATATTCTGGATGGTGTAGTCAACATAACCAATCAATTGTTGCAATTCAATGCTCCTTCGATGTTCCATCATCAGTGCCCTCACACGAAATAAGGAGTTCACCTATAACGGAAATGTTCTGTAAGCGGAATTTACGAATAAATTATCAGTTAGAAACTAACCAATTGGCAGAAAATTACCAATTGGTTCCACCTCAGTCCATGTGGCTCATACGCTTGGTGGGGTGGTGGTATGACCATAGTAACCAACGTTGTGTAATCTGCCAATACCAAGTAAGGTAGTCAGATAAGACATCAGCAGCTAGCTTGTCCAAATCTCTCTCTCCAACGATGTCGTTCAATTGGTGATGCCATTGGGCCAAACGCTCTTGGTGGTGTAGCCACAAATCATAGGGTTCATCTTCTCGTGGTCTAGCCCGTCTGTCATCCGAGGGGATTTGCGGCATTGCCTTCGGAATGTGTTGCCGCATCCCGAATTGTCTCATTACCATGACAACGACGTTGAAGCATATAAGCATTGTCTTCAATCGCTAGATAGCATGGCCCTCACGGCATATATCAGGTCAACACTCCTACCCTATGACAAGTACTGCTCCTACCGTGCTCTTCATTTACTCCCCCTCCGGCATGTTCGTCTACATCATCATCCTCTTCCTCTTCCTCTCCGTCTTCCTCTTCTCCCTCATTCTCGACTTCGTCTTGGTCATTGTCTTCAGCCTCGTCCTCATCATCGACTCCATCATAAATAGATATGTTAAGGTCCAAAACCTTTCATCGATGATGATCCCACGTCATGTTGGTGTAAAAAAATCTCTACTGCTTCAATTAGTAATTCCATCATTCCCACTTGTCGACTAACTTGCAACATCAACTTTGTTATTTTATCTGACCCAATAACGATAAGACGGAACGAACTCGCATTTGTGGGCCACTTGCATGTAATAGTGATCTCGAACATGTCGGGTGTATATCTTGTAAGACCGTATATATAAGCTAGTAAATAAATATAGGTACATGATACAGGTACTCTGATCATGTCGCTCTGACCACCTTAATAACCAACCTCAGATTCTATGTTTGTTACTCTTCCATCCTAGCAGCGACATCACCCATTTCCTATACACTACTAAAAGTTACTACCGTTATTTTCAATTAAATCATTAGAGCTACATTCTCTACTATTTACTCCATATTTTAAAGTATTGATAATTTCTTTAATTATAAGAATTATTATTAATAATACTAATTTATCACTTGTTAATAATAATAATTTATTTTTTATTTAGAATTTCATTACTTAATAGTTATTACATATTATAATTAGTATGGGTAATTAATAGCAATAACTGCTACTAATAAGTAATAATCTATAATTAATAATTCATTAATATATTTTTCATTAGTTAATTTAACTTATTATTATAATTAAGATTACTCATCAATATTAACTAATCAATACTAATCAATTAGTTAATTATAACTTATTGTTATTATATTTTGTTAACTTATTATTTAAGTAATTAATACAAATCACTTTTAAGTATTAATGATTACTGATTAATTCCTAACGTATTACTTAAGTATTATTGTTATATTTAATTTATAATCAAGAATTATTACTAATTAATATGACTTATTAATGATTATAGTTATTGTTTTATGTTAATCATAATTTATTAATCGTAATTAATGATTAATAAAAATAAATTTTAAAAATAATATATTAATTATGACTAAACTGTAATTATGTACATTAATTAATAATAACATGAATTGTTGTTAATACTTACCATTTCTAATTAAATAATAACTATTTAAATCTTATAATTACTAATTAAAAGGTAATTATTATTAAATTTCAAATTACTTATAATGACTATATAATTCTGTATTTGTTAGTAATTACTAAAGGTTATTAGTATATGTATTAAATATAATTACAACTTCATATTATTTTTTTACTAATTATTATTCATATCAGTTATTAAATATTAAATATTTTAATTAATATGGGTAATTAATATTTAATGATAGAAAGTTTGTATCTCTTCAATTTAATGAGAGAATCGGAATATATGCCTATGGAAAGTTTGAACATACAAATCTAACTATAATGTCATCATGTGTGTGGTTCTAAACTAAAATCCTTATAGTAGAGTAGACAACGATGATCAATGCAATAAATAAAAAACAATATCTAAAATCTTTATATTTCAATTACATGAGCAATTTATCATTTTTTAAACAAAAGCAGTGAATAAAATATATTAATAAATTTACAAAATTTAAAATTAATATAAAATATATTAATAAATTTACAAAATTTAAAATTAATATAAATCATACCTTCAAGAGGAGGGCTTGGATGAAAAAATGAGGATAAGAAGAGGGAGGGGAGTTGGAATTGGGAGGACCGGTGTGAAGGGGACCCGGGCGGGGTTTATATACTGCGTCCAGCGGCAAATGGTTTGCAGCGACACAGCAAACCATTTGTCGTGTAGGGCGAGTCGTCGACCGGGTCTGCCCTCGTATGCGGTAACCGTCCCATCCAATAACTCGAAGACCGCAATCCTCGCTAACCGTGCCACTGGGCACGACAAACGATTGTCACGGGCTCCATGTAGGCGCGTCAAACAGTTTGCCGTGCCACATCGGCGAGCAGCAAACCATTCGCGATACGTCCCCATTATGGGAAATATTTTATTTCCATACACAGAATGGGAAATTGTTTTGTTTCCATCCCTGGAATGGGAAATAACTCGAGCAGCATCTTACTCGTCAATCTTGTCATCGCTTTAACATCCAAGGCGATGATACCTGATAATCAAAAAGTGAACCCTAATAGTAGAAGTAAAAGACATCAAGTTAGATTCAGTCTAGTGCATGATCACATCACAACATCCACTCTTGAGTTATGGTCAGCCAAGATGCATCAGACATATAAAAGAAGCTTCATTCATGGATGATCCTATTATAGGAGATTGAATATCCTAGAAGGTAATTTTGCGATGAGAACCAGAGAGACGCCTTCACACAAGGAATCTGCCAATGTGCATCTTCATTACTCTTATAAGCATCAAGGAGAAAAAAACCTAAAATTATGATGTCAAGAGCAATACCACAATCATGAAAGATATTTTTAGTAATGGGGTAGTCCTCAAAATGGTGTTCATAGTTTTCAACGTAATTCTTGCATAAGAGGCATCTGTTTGCCGAGATGATCCTGAACTTGTAGAGGGGGTCTTGCATGTTTATCTTACCATGGGTAAATAGCCTTGGAAAGAAGGCTACACAGGGATAAAAACTTTTGATCAGAAATTTGTGATGAAAAGATTATTTACTTTCTTCATTATCAAGTAAGTTATAGATAGTTTGATTTAGGATTCTATTGTTGTTTTGATCATATGAAAGGATGGAAATTTGGTCGCTCGAACTAAGGTTTAATGAAGATTGCAAGTAATTCATTTTCTCTCTAAGTTCCAAAATTTGTCTAAAAAAACCATTTGGCATCCTATTTTCAAGGTTCTTGAACTAATAAATTTTCTCGGCTTTCAAAGTTCTTAGTGTTGGAAAAACGTTATGATTTTCTATCACTGTTTGCAAGGATATTGTGTTTTAAGATTGTCAAGCAAATACGATCAAAACAACAACAAAGAAATATTACTTTGAAAGATCCAACCTAGAAAATGGAGGCACATCGAAAGATGCCGTCGTGGAGATAGATTCTGTCGCTCCTATGCATGGACTTGATTGCTGTCTGGCTCCCAGATTCAATCACCTCCCACCTGGACGCCGTCTCCCGGTACTAGCAAGAGAGCAACATCGAACGTCCGTTGACCCTCGTCGTCATAGAAAAACAAAGCACAAAATCCACCTACACGAATTCACAATGAGCACACAAGTGATGGAGAGCGGATGGGGGTGGAGAACATAATGCTTCTTTGTGTTGTGTGTTGTATTTTGTATTTGAAAGGCTAAGACTACAATCCTTTATATAGACAAACTGCCCATTAACAGAGAGCCAAAAGAGCGCCGTTCATTTCCCATCAAGACATTAAGTGATAACGAGTTCCTATGGTCTCGTTGAATGCACCCTACATTACCGAGGAGATCCATTTAATGCCAAAAATGATTATATGAATCTGGACACAAAAGAGAGAAGGTGTTTGTTCAAATAGATTTAATTATTCTCATTTCGAGGTCATATTCGGTTAGGTACTTGTGCGCAAATTGAAAATTACGTAGAACTAAAACAAATCTTGGAAAAGTAATATTTTAAATTAAATTCGCATGCACGCTCACGTGTACTAAAGAGGTAGAGAGGTTTTGAAATACAAAGGAAATCCAACATTCCCCCACATATTTCATAAATATTTTTAAAGAATAAAAATAAAAAGAAAAATTAAAGAATGATAATAAAGAAAAAAATAATTAAAAATAAAATACGACTAAACAATATCTTTCAGCATAGGTATCTTGTGATTTTGAACCTTGCCTAGCAATGATTCATCTACATCCGGAGAGACTTGGTGAACTACGTCTTGAACCAGACTCTTTGATTCAGATTTCAATAAATCACACGAACATAGATGAGGGCAAGAGGACATTCATATCGATGTGCGTATTACAGTCTTTGCAAGAATATGTTTCATGAGTGCTCTAGCGAGAATACCCAACTCACATAAACTTGACCTATGGCTACACTCACATAGTAGGAATCTCCAAGGGTGTACTGTCCGGTCCTACAACCTACCATATATTTCTTGACTCCATTCAGGGAAAAACTCTTCCTCTACCAAGACAACATCGAAGCACTACGTGCCATAGAGATAGTCGGAAGTCAAACTCCTAAGTTTGTGCTTCCATCGAATACTAACACATCATAGTTAACCCTTTGAATCATTCCTCCTGGAATCTTTGGTTTTGGATTGGTTGGGTTACCACTATGGTGTTCAACTAATGGGTAAAAGACCCATCCCCCTCGACACACTAAGTACTAGCTTTCTAGCTAGATGCTTTTTGAGTGGATCAACGATATTCTCTACATATTTCACAAATTGTAGAGATATTACACCTTTAGTAATGAAGTCTCTCACCTCTTCATACCTCAATCTCATAAAATATTTTCCATGGTTACCCTTAGATTGTTTAGCTTTATTTATGTAAGATCTATTATGACAATGAATAGAGATAGGAGGAAAAGTCTTTGAAATAATGGGTAGATTTATCAAAAGATTTCTTAGCTTGTCTTCATGACAGCAAGCTAAATCCAAAGCTATAAACTCAACCTCCATTATGGATCTTGCTCTACCAGTTTGTTTGGAGGATTTCCAAGAGAGTGTCGTGCCACCAAGACAAAACACATAACCACTAGTAGACTTGGTTTCACCAGAGTCTAATCCAATTTGCATAAGTGTAGCCTTCTAATACAACTGGAAAACTAGTGTATTGTAGACTGTATTCCATAGTACTCTTAATGTATTTAAAAACTATGACCAAATCCTTCCAATGGTCAGCATTAGGACAACTAGTGTTCTATGTCAGGTCTAGAATAGTTGGCTAGATACATTAAGCTTCCTATGACTTGAGCATGTCTAGATTGATCCACAGGATTATCAATATGTGCTTTAAGATGTAGGGAAGGATCATATGGAGTACTAACAAGCATACTATGATACATATCAAACCTATGCAAAACTTTTTCTACACAGTGAGACTAGTTTAGAGTGTAGCCAGAAGTATATCTAATCAATTTTATTCCAAGTACAACATCAACTATTCCTAAATCATTCATATCAAAGTTTTTATCAAAAAAAGATTTAGTCTCAGATATAATAGCTGATTTTGATTCAAAGATTAAGATGTCATCAACATACAAGCACATGATTACAATACCATTCTCAAAGGTCTTAGAATAAATGCATCTATCAGATTCATTAGTAGTGAAGCCAACAGATAAAATGGTTTTATCAAATTTATCATTCAACTGCTTAGGTGCTTGTTTCAAACCATATAAAGATTTTACTAATCTACACACCTTGTGTTCTTGTCTAGGGACTACGAACCCTCCAGGTTGATCCATGTAAATCTCTTCCTCAAGGTCGTGTTTAGGAAAGTAGTCTTGAAATCCATTTGATGGATTTCAAGATTGTGAATCTCAATTAAGGCGTCAAGAACACAGATAGATGTAATTTTTGTTACAGGAGCATATGTGTCAAAGTAATCAACACCTTCTTTATGTTTGTATCTTTTGGCTACAGGTCTAGCCTTAAACTTATCTATGGTTCCCGTAACTTCTTTCTGAAAATCCACTTACATCCAATAGTCTTGTACCCTGGGGAAAGATTGGTCAGAATCCAAGTGTGATTGTTCATTACAGATTCTATTTCATTATCAATTGCTTCCTTCCAGAAACTATGATCTATTGATTTCATAACTTCATCACAAGTCTTTAGATCTTCTTCTACTAAGAGAATATAGAAGTCATGACCAAAGTTCAGAGCCATTCCAGTCCTTTTACCTCGACCTAGGTCATTAGGGGGCTCAACCACTTCTTGGGTTAATGACTCTGCTTCTGCAATAATTTGTGATCTATCTTGAGGGGATTCAATATTTTGAGAATTTGAAGTTCCTTAATCAACTTGTTTAGGGAGAGAGGATTCGAGAGGAAAGATGCTTTCATAGTATACTGCATCTACATGTCTAGTCTCTAGTATTGAGTTGACCATGATTTCTTGGATATCAGATTTTATGACTAGAAATATATTGGCATTACTATTTTCTACATATCATATGAAAACAGAGTCCACAATCTTAGGACCTAATTTCCTCTTCTTATTTTCAGGAATATTAACTTTGGCCAAGCATCCCCATACTTTAAGGTATTTTAGAATCGGTTTCCTGTTAAACCAAAGTTCATAAGGAGTTTTATCTATGTGTTTGAAAGGAATGCGGTTAAGCACATAGTTTACAGCTAAAAAGAGCTTCCTCCTACAATCGTTGGTTAAGACCATATTTAACTAGCATGGCATTGACCATGTCGATAAGTGTTATGTTCTTCCTTTCAGCCACACCATTAGACTGAGGGTTATAAGGGCCAGTGGTTTCATGTATAAAGTCATGTTCCTCACAAAATTGGTTTAACTCATTTGAAGTATACTCTCTCCCTCTATCGGATCTAATCTTTGTTATGTTCTTATTGGGTTTTGTAGACCTTAAACTTTTCTATGTGCTCATCTTTAGATCTTAGAAAATAAACATAATCATACTTTGAAAAATCATCTATAAAGGTCACAAAGTAGTGCATGCTATCATGAGTGAGAATATGGTTTAGGTCATATACATCATTATGGACTAGTTCAAGTAGTATAGAGTTTCTTTCTATTGATCTAAAGGGGTTCTTAGGCAATTTAGCTTGCACGCAAATTTGACATCTTTTATTATTTGTTATGTCAGTTTTGAGAATTAACTCCATGTGAACCATATGCTTCATTGTATTTTTGTTCATGTGTCCTAAGCGTGCATGCCAAAGATCGAATGATAGGATAGTAAAAAGAGTTCAAATGCAATTCTCATTAATATGTGAAGAACCATTACAAGACTCAACACTAAGCTTGATAAGACCATTACAAGTATAGCTGACACCTATGAAAGATCCATAACGAGATATTACGACTTTATTTCCCTGACTTAATAAGGAGTAACCAGAAGACATAACTAGGACTTCACTAATAAGTTTTTTCTTAAATTTAGGAACATGTAAGACATCATGTAACTTCAAGACTTTCCATGATATGAGTTTAAAATCCACACGTCTGAAGCCTACGATGTGTTTCATGAAGACATCATCACCCCAGGAGATGACACGGCTATTATCGGCCTGATAGGTGGAAAAAAAGAGCGATCATAGCAGATGTGAGATACGGCTCCAGAATCCAACCACAAATTATCATGGGAGACATAACTAATATTATGAATAATAGAGTTAATTTCTAACCTTTCAGAAGTGCCGTCCCCCACATAAACCATATTGACTTCAACATTTTTAGGAGGTTGCTTCTTTTGTCCCTTGCGACTCTTGCATACGTTTGTAAGGTGATCGGGCTTGCCATACACGTAGCAGATGCATTGGCCCCTAGAGTCAATGTTATTATTCTGATCGGATTGCTTGCCTTTCTTGAAAGGGTGTTTGGATTTGGAGTGGAATTTATGGGATTTCTTTTTGATGTTGTCATGGCCTACCAGATTGATAGGAGGGTTGTATTTAGAGTCTTTTGTTATGTGATGATCTTCAGTTTGAAGAAACTTTACAAGGGAAGATATGTTCATCTTTTCTTGTCTATGACGGAAAGATTTAGTGAAGTCTTACCAAGAAGAAGGGAGTTTTTCGATTAGAATAACTACTTGTACATTTTCCTTGAGCTTATAGCCACTAGCAGTAGACATAGAGACAAGATTTTGTTATTCAAGAACTTGTGCGGAGACATGCTTGTTCTCTACCATCTTATAGTCAAGCCAATGGATAAAGGCATATCGTTCTAATCCCACATATTGCATACCAAACTTATCATCTAAAGCTTTCCAAAGTTCGAGAGTAGTAGGGTGATGGTATATGTCATAAAGTTCATCGGATAAACAAGAGAGAAATCTATCATGACAAAGGTAATCTATATCTTTAGGTATTTTTGGATGAGTCGACATAGGGGAAGAAAGTGTTGGACATGCGAGCCCACGGCGAGCCATTATGCAATAAATGTTATTGCACATATCATTCCCTGATCTGAAATGAAGAATAAACAATTTGCATAATAGGTCCCTCTGTACAATTAGGGTTATGTACCATGGCCATCTTAATAATCATACAGCTGTTGATTCAATAATTGAATCATAGAGGCTGGTGCTTGGATGAATATCTAAAGGGTTAGATTGAGGACTCATCGAGCACCATCAAATGATTGTTAAGAGATGATCTCCAGCATGAGTAGGAGATGGCAATCCTTCCTCACATAGGCTGATATCTGACCGACCTCTTGATGCAGGTCCTCTGCATAGGAATAGTGATTCAGAGGTGTCAGATTAGTTAGGTCAATGGGTTGACTTTACAAGATCGAGATAACTTAAGTCCTATGTTGAATGCTGTCACAGCATAGGCACGCATCCTCTGACCGGAGACAGATGTATTGCTATATGTCTGAGTATGTACATTTGGCAGACCAATAGATTGATGGCCTAACCAAGGTCTATACACCGGCTCGCCGGTGTGCATATAAGGGCATATGAGTAATACGATCTCTCAAAGGGATCATGCAGGTTCACTTATGAATCGGAAGACATGAGTTCACTCATGAGGTATTGGGACCGATCAAATTCCATGCATGGTCGTCGTGCTTTAGAAGCATGACATGAATTTGAAGGTATGATATATGCTTTGGGAAAGCATATGATCGATACCAACTCCCAATGACCAAGATTGAGAAACTTAGTGATTAAACTCTGAAGAAGACAGTGTAAAATTGATCTTAATCTTCAGATTGATCATGGGTCTTCCAGTATGCAGGATGTACATGTATTGGGAATACCTGAGGGTGATGTGATCATAAAAAATTGTATAACCCTGACGCTTCCATTCTGAGGGAGTGATGATACAGGTCTGGATTTTAGTGACTCCTCTCAGTAGAGAAGCAATCTAATCTTAGTCCAAGTGTTGGACATTGGTCTGAATGAGATTCATATTCATTGAGAAGATTAGATTTGCGGTCTTGATTTAATCAAGCATCTATGGGAGGTCCGTAAGATCTGGATTTGAGATGAGATCTCAACATTCAAGTCGCTATACGTGGAACAATACAATCGCCCCGTCCTTATCTCTAAGTATCTGCGGAGAAAGCACATTATTCTTGAAGGGGTTCAAGAATAATTCATTTGATGAATTGCATATCCAAGCAAGAAGGATTTTATGATTAAATGAGATTTAATTATCAAGCATAATATGAATGAGATTCATATTGTGAGAATGATTATCCAAGATAATTAAATGAAATTTAATCATCAAGGATTAGAGAATGTGGATAGTACTATCCATAATATTTGTGTATTATAAATATGATTTATAATATACATATATATTGAATAGAGATAGAGAATTTTTTGTAAATAGTATTTGTTAATTATTAATGTGGATTGGATTCACATTAATTAATTAATTGGAAATGCAATTTACAAATTAGTTTGGGTTGTGAATATGATTCACATATTTATCAATGGCATGACTGAAATATTCACAAATTAATTTGGAATTAATTTGGTGGATATTTTTAATAATGATTATTAAAAATACATTGAGAAATAATAATATAAAATAAAAGGGAGATAAATAACCACCAAATGAGGTGGCGTCACCAATGACATAGTCAAAGGTGACGCCCCCTCAATTTTAGGAGGTAATTTGTTATCTCCCCTTTATTATATTGTTATCTCTTGATAATTAATTTATGTTAAATTAAATTATGTTGATAATGTTGCAACATATATTTGATTTAAATATAAATTAATGTTGTTGGTTTTTTAACCAACAACAATCATGGCCATTGATTAATACATAAGATCAACTTGGCCGTTGGATCTATGTATCCCATGGATTGAGATCCATTGGATCCTAAACTAATATAAAAGGAGGGCTAACCTAGCCTTTCAAGGTACATGATTAAGAGTTGTAGAAGCCTACTACTCTCTCTCTCTCTCTCATTCTTGCCCTCTCTCTTTCTCTTCTTCAAAGGTGGCCGTCCACTTTGTATTGAGAAAGGGAGACTCTCGCCTTCGCCTTCGACAACTCGAGGATCTCCTTCTTCTTTGGGGCCGCTTGCTCTAAAGGAAGACGACGGATTTCGTTGGACGAAATTCGGGGATCCATTGCTTGGATCTTCATTGAGGATTGCGGGAGGATAGCGTCTCATCATCGCGCCCGCAAGTGCATTCTTCGTGGATCGGACTTAAGACAGGAGGATCTCTTGCTTGGGATCTCACGATTACAACCATGCTCCAAGAGGTATTCCTTATACTTTGTGGTTTGATGAAACGATCTGAGAAATGTTCTCGTGATCATGTGGTTTCATCACTATATTAAAAAATTTTAATTTCCGCTGCATCTAGAGACTAGTCGCCCCGATCGCATACGATGCGATCAACACGCTTCCGTGATGCGCTTGAGGAATCTCAATATCCTTTAGAAAGTGGATCAGTATAAGTGGAGCCTATAGAGAATAGGGCAGAGCTAACATGATTAATGAGAGTGACGGGAGTTTCGGGCTCCTCAAGACGAGTTATAGCAGAGACTAATCCTAAAGAAGTTAGCCAAAACCTCATTTTTTTGTTGCCATCTACGGAAATGTAATCCTACGAAATTTTTGAGTCTAAGACTAGCAATTTTCTGAAGTCATCATTGGTCTAGGATCCATTTTGCAAAGGTCTAATTAACAAAAACAAAATGAAACAACAGATATAAAACTTACGGATCTATCTTCCTAATGTTGGAAATACTATAGTTTTCTAGCACTGTTATTGTGTTTTAAGATTGGAAAGCAAATACGATCAAAACAACAACAAAGAAATACTAGTTTGAAAGATCCAACCAGGGAAATGGAGGCACGTCGAAAGACATTGTCGTGAAGATAGATTCCACTGTTCCTATGCATGAACTTGATGGCGGCCTGGCTCCTAGATTCAATCACCTCCCAGCTGAATGTTGTCTCCTGGTGCTAGCAAGAGAGCAGCAACGAACGTCTGTTAGTCATCATCTTCGTAGAAAAATAAAGCACAAAATCCACCTACACGAATTCACAATGAGAGCACAAGTGGTGGAGAGAAGATGGGGGTGGAGAACAGAATGCTTCTGTTGTGTTGTGTTTTGTATTTGAAAGGCTATGATTGCGGTCCTTTATATAGACGGACTGCCCATTAACAAAGACCCAAAAGAGAGTCGTTCATCTTCCATCAAGATATTAAGTGATAATGAGTTCCTATGGTCTTCTTGGATGTGGCCAACATTACCGAGGAGATCCGTTTAATGCAAAAATGGATATATGAACCTATATACAAAAGAGGGATGGTGTTTGTCTAAATGGATTTAATGAGTCTCATTTCCGAGATCATTATTGGGTTAGGTACTTTTGCGCAAATTGAAAATTACGTAATAAAACCAATCATGGAAAAGTAATGTTTTAAATTAAAATCGCACGTATGCTCACACATACTAATGGTTTATTTGGTCAACAGCGCATGATTTGAAAGTCCCGGATCAGTAATATCCCATCCATCATTCTTACGAAGATAAGTTAGTTTTTTCCAAGCCACCTCTACAATGGCTTGGCTGGAGAGTTTTTTTCGTTCCACAAGAATTTGCATCTAATTTTATAGATCTTACTAATTATTTCACACGACATCTTAAGGCAAGACATGAGATTAGTTGCAAAGGGTGTTAGGGTAGAGTTTAAAAGATAGACTCAAGACTGTAGAGATAAGATTTTAGCCTTCCAACCTTGCAATTTAGATGTGAAATTTGACATCAATGAATTCTAGTCTTTATCCATTACTCTTTTAGGTGATAGCGGGAATCCCAAGTAATTTATTGTATAGTTACCCCAATCCCATCCTAAAATGTCTTTAGCATGTTTTGCCTCATGTTGAAGGAGATTTCCTCCATAGAATGCCACTATTCCTTTGTTTTTTTAAGCCCAAAAGTATTGGAAAGATTTTTCTAGTGGAAGTGACATGTTTGATATGTTCTTCATGAAAAATCCAAGAAGATCAATAAATCACCCGCAAATTGAACATTGGAAATAACGGATTTTACACTTGTTCTAAGAAACCCTTGCATTGGCCATGAGCTATGAATTCGGCTGCAACATGGTGTTTTCTTGCTTTGGTAAATGCCAAAATTTTAAGAAATCTAGTATTGAAATTTCCCTCTGATAGGCATCTAGTATTCGCTCGCTGATTCCAAATCATGAACTCATAAATTTGCAGTTTCTTCAGCTTTGAGTTCAAGGCCTAATCTCACAAAAATCCTTTGTTGAGATCAATTTTAATTTATATTCTTTATTTCTAACAAAATCTTCGAGTGTTAAAATTTCCTTAGATAAATTCGGTGCATTGTCTTTCCTCCATTGCTTAAAAAGAGGCTTTAACATTTGAGTTTTAGTACCTAATTGGTGAAAAGGATTATCTGATCTGGTTATTTTTCCTTCTCTGGATTTTTTTTAACAAGATCAATTAATGAGATCTTGATCAGTCACAAGGATTCGACTAGAAAGATCACACTAAGTTTGGCAAAATTACCACAAAACAGAAACAATGGGTTATGGTCTAATAAGCTCGTCGGTAGGGTTTACAAGTTAAACCAAGGAAAGAGATCCATCGGGGTCATATTGGCAAGGATTCGGTTTTGCGTGGACCACGAGGCACAGTCCTAGGAACTATATCAAGTAAATTTAGTTCATCTCTCAACACATTCAAATAAACCATTAGATTGAATCCAATAATCGAAAGACTAATCATGTCTTTTCAAGGGTGCACTTGATAATCGTTACATCTTAGACGGATAAGGTTAAAGTCGTCCAAAATATAAGTGGGTAGGGGTACTTGTTTATAGAGAACACACATCATCAAGGCAAGATGTTTTATCTCCATAGGTTTGTAAATAGGGATAAATTGGAAGGCTTTATCCTTAACAAGCTTCCCTAGTTTTACGTTGGAAAAGAACTCATAGTCTTCTGCATTTAATGAAGAAATGAGTTTTATCCCATCCAGATAAGATGCCTCAAGATTTTATAATTGGATTAGAGTGCCATGCAAAATCTTCCCAACCTATCTGATTTTTTCCCATATCGATGAATCGTTAATCGATTAGTTTAATAATGGCTCGTTGTAATACGATCGATTACCGGTTTATCAGAACCGAGAAGATATCTCTGATAAACAGAGACGCTTGAGTTGGTTTAGTGTTCTTCACAAGGTGAGAACATTGTCGCTGTGGTGACCTGACACGAAGTTCTAATTCTTATGGGTCGTGCCTCACTCAGTATGGAGTGTACCTGAAAATAATGTGGGCTTTATGAACCCCAAACAATGAATGCTTGTTACAGATTTTAATTAAGGTCAAATTTATCAAATAACCTTCTTGTTTTTATTTTTGATTTTCACTTGTTTGAGTATTTTTCAAAATAATGTACCTACTGATTTTTTTCTTTTCTTTTGATCCAAGTGGTACAAAAATTGGAGTGGAGTCAGAAAAAGCTGTGCAAGTTGGCACTAAGGTGGAAATATTACCTTAGTATTGAATTATGTTTGCAAAGTTAAGAAGACTGACATCGCTTCCCAACTCTCTTCACGCGGGATGAAAAACATGAATTGATGCAATGCAAGTTGGTGAAATCCCCAAAGCAGAACCTGCTATTATTGCAAAGAATCAAATACTAAATTCCTAGAAAAGAAACCCAAATGTCTGGTCTTGGAGACTCTTCGATGTGTGCCACAACATATCCTACTAGCACTGTATAGATCCTCTCATGAGGCTCGATTACATCTCCAAGTATTAGCAATTTAATTCTGAGCTAAATCTTAATGTAAATTTATAGGAGCATGTAAATATTAGGTGTTTGGACCTAGTTTTCTTAGCTAAGCAATTCCTAAACATCTAAGGGCTCAATCACACAAAATAAATAAAAAGAAGGTGAAAAACTCAAAGCATGTGAAACAAATAAAAATTAAGGTGAGAAAATGTGATAAAAGCCAATGAGGCCCCTAGCCGAATAATCACTCGAGCAGTGGACCTCATAAAGTGAATGTCCCAAAATGTCCAAGTCCCCTACTATTACAAATTAACAATGCAAAATGAAAAATTAAACACTCTCTCATAAAATAAAAAGAAAAATTTAAAGATAAAAATCAAGCTCTTATTTCTCTCTCGGTCTCTCTCTCTCTCTTGCTCTCTCCAATCAACCTATAGATAAAAGGTTGATATGCTCGTAAATTGGGTGTATCAACTTCTTAAGAAGTCTCCTTCACCATATGGTCTCTCGCAAGGAATCTGACAAAGAGATATGTCAGAAGCTGATAAAATAATTAATTATACAAATAAATAAAAGTGAGATAATTGTGTAGATATAATATGCACAATAAACCTATCCTAAGCATTGCTCTCCGACAACAACACCATTTGATGAATAGAGACGTTCGAGATGATCTAGAGTTTTACATAAGGCGAGAATATTGTCGCTGTGTTGACCTGGCAATAATAGAGCAATGCAATATGGAATGGTTTAAAATTTATTATAACCTAAAGAACAATATCACTATAAGAAAATTGACCTAAGGTAACGAATAATTTAATATTTGTTGCCATATCTTACGTAGTTAAATATATAACAACGAATATTGTTCATTGCTTACTTCTTTAAATTCGCAACGAATAATGGTATTCATTGCTATATTCCTCGCAACGAATCATGTAACGATAATTATTCGCTGTCGTTTCTTCTAATCGTTGCTAAATATGACAATCATTAGCATAAATTTTAACGAATAATTCAACAAAAAAATCGTCATTATATGGACCTTTAACAACGAATATGATATTTGTTGTTAATTATAAGTAGTACAAAAGATCATTTGGCAATGAATAATATTCGTTGTTATATCTTTAACATCGGAAGATATAGCAACGTATATTCAAATTATCCGTTGCCTTAGGTCCAATTTCTTGTACTGTATGTATAGTGTACAAGTATTCTAGGTGTCAAATGACTGAGAGCTACGAGGATAAGCAAACAATTATTGTCTACAAGGAATAAACAACAACTATTTTTTATGTATTTTTGGATTTTTTATTTTTGGAATATTTCAGTATATTTAATTTTTATGGATTTTAATTTTTTATTTTATGTTTTAATTTTATAATTTTATTTTATTTTTATATTTTTCTGATTTTTAATTTCTTTTTATTCTTATATATAATAAGTAATATATATATATGCAATAGTAAGTAAAATATAAATAATATATAATATATATAATAAATATATATATATTCAGTAAATACAAACAGAAACAATATTTTTATTTTTAAAGGTAATAAACTATTTATAAGTTAATACGATATTTAGGAATTTATATCGATAAATATAGCTAATAATATTCAAAAAGATATAAAATAAATATTTTTTTGTTTTTTTTAAATTTTCTCTATTTTTGTAATTTTTATGAGGGTTTTTGCTAATTTTAGGTATTTTTAAAGTTTAAAATATTCCAAATCATGGAGTTAGTAAATATGTTGATTTGTTTCAAGAATTAAAAATAGAGAATAAGTCCAGAATTTCTCAAAATATTTTTAATATGTAGTAATATATATATATAATAATAATAATAGAAAGCTAGTTTTTGTATTTTTGAAAATATTTTCTAATTTTTAGGGTTAAGTGATTTTTTTTATTTTTTAAGGTCTTCTTTTGTTATTTTTTTTGGACATTTTGGTCTGTAGCTATATTACATAGTAATACACTATATATATTTTTTAGAATTTTTTAAAAGTGTTTTTAAAATTTTTTATTTGTATCTCTAAATAGGGATTAAAAAGCACCTAATTGATTTTTAATAAGCATAAAGATATTGAAAATGCTAAAATAAATTGGCAGTGTAAACAAGCATTATCACATATTTTCCATAATTTTCCGAGCACAATAGCTATTTAATCCAAAATTAAATGCACAAAATAATTTATATTTCCCTGACAAGGGTCCTTTTGCAATAAAAATAAAGGTCAGGGAGTTTTAAGCAAAATATTCTAAAAGTTTGAACTTATATTACAAATTTTAGGACTAAACCTAAATAACCAAACATGCGAGCGTTTGGTTGCAAAATGCCAACTCATGTGGAGCGCCACGTAAGCTGAAATAGCAGCAAACTTTTGTACCCTCTACAATATTAAACAGATGGGGCCGAGAAGTCCTCCAGCGAGCTCCTGAGATCGAAGAAGGCACGAGCTCCAGGAACCTCTTGCTTGAACAAAATCGACCTAGAAGGGGTCTTTGGCCCCTAGGACCTGTAGGGATATATCGTTTGCACAAAGAGCAAGGTCCTAGAGGTTCGTTCGGTGTGAAATGAAGCTGAATGGGCTCGATAGTGATCTCCGACCGACGATGACAGAAGGATATCTAATCTCCTAATATAGAGAGGATCAGGGGGAGTGGAATGCGTCGAGCTTTAGAGGAGATGAAGGGGGATGAAATGAGGTCAAAAATGCAAGTAGGAGGACAGTGGTAGATGGCGGAACGACGGGCTGGAGCAGAGCTCCGGAAAACTATGAGTAATTGATTTTATGTAAAATTAAATGAAAATACCTGAAAGTAAATGCTTTAATACACTAATATTTATCCTAATAATTAAAAGAAAGAAAAAATCTATGACTCAACCTCAAGAACAAAGGAGCCGGTCAGAGCTCCGCTTGGGAAGGCCGGCGATGCTTGGATCACCACCTTCATGCCTCTTCCTCCTCTCCAATAGGTCCAGTGAACCTCTTGATGTCGTAAGGAAGCTATACCAAACAAGAAGATGGGGATTTTAAGGGTAAAGGGGGATCAAATTCAAATGGAATAGGTGGAGGTGTTTATTTACAGGATGACTTTGAATTGGGAAGAATGCATTACTCATGACTCGTCGATTGAGGAGTGAAGACGACGTGAAAGACCATGGATCGAGGGTTAAAAGTCATGAAGAAATAAACTCAAAAAATGAAAGAATCTGATGGGGGTAAATTGAGTAAGAAGGTGGTTGGTGAGGTCGGACATACCTAGGCTGCAGGTGGGTCAGTTGACCAGAGGTCAATTGAAGACTGATCTTGATTGAGCCACACCACCCACTACATGACAAACAAAAAATTAAATTCAATAGTAAATCCAAATAACATAATTAGTTATTTATTTAAATTTTATTAAGATATAAAAAATGTTTATTTTTTTATGTAGTATTTTAATATGATTTTTATTTATTTTTAAAAGTGTATTTATTATGAGTTACTTTTTTTATGTACAAATATAGGCATATCGACCCATATACTACGTATTTTAATTTATTTTTTATTTTAAATTTTATTATTATTATATATATAATTTATAATTTATTTAAATACATTCAAATATATTTTTATGTATTTTCCTGAAGTTACATGTACACTTAAATAATTAAGTGTATTTATTATATATGTATATGTATGTATAATTTTATATATTTTAGCATACTAATATCTTTTACTGTATTTTTAATGGTTTTATTTTATTTGAATTATGTATATGTATTATAAATAATAATTTGGAATTTATAAAATATAAATTAATGAAAAATATAAAAAATAAATAAATTGATTATTTTATACATGTAAATTGCACAATAGGGGTCCAAAACATAACTTTTGCATCTTGACTCCAAACAAAATGAAACCACCTTCATTAAATAGCTTATTAAATGTTATAAACAATTAAAGGTGAGTTTGGTCATCTTTGATCAAGTATAGAGAAGATACATGCCTGTAAAGTTTTGATTTTAGCATTTTATTTTGATGTCCGGGGCATACTGTGCATTATTTTTGCTTGAAAAAAGTTTTGCATTTTTTTGTGTGTTTTTATCTACAATTTCATGTTAAAAAGTTTATTGATTTTAGGTATAAATAATAAGGAATAAAATGGTCCCAAAACCTATTTATTAGGGAATTATGAATTAGAGTTTTAAGCATTCATTGACCCTTATCTCCCCCTACTTTATTCCTTGTCGACCCAATCGTCATGATGGGTCTCGAGGTTTAGGGTCATTCAATACCTATGGTATTTCATTTCATTTATTTTTATTTTGATTTCTTTATTATTTTATTTTGGCTTTAAATGCAATATTTTACACAATATTTACATTGTAAATTATGAAGAGTATTTTATGCAAAATAATGTTATATATGTGCATTTAACTAGGGTTGAAAGGCTAAAATGAGAGAATAAAGGTGATGAAATAGAGATTCATCACTTGTGTGTAGTTCTCTTTCTCGAATGGTGTCCTCCAACATCAAGAGAATGATAATACGTGAGGACAATATGGTATTTCTCCTCTCCGGACACAATCCGATCCTTCAAAGAAAAGGAACAGATCCTCCCAACGGTATCTCCTCGAATATGATTTTAGTTGGTCAATATTGCTTCTAGTCCATCCATAGAGAACTTGCTTGGAGACAAGATAGTTTACCATGTTGGCATATCACGGAAGTGAGGCAATAACACAAATTAACTCGTCTAGAAAGGTCTCTCTGTAGGATCAATGTCAAGGGAATCCTTCAACTCCAAATATGATAAGTGATAGTCCACAACATTCTTAACTCTAGATATATCCTTAATCTCCAAATCAATCTTTTGGAATAAACAAATCCACCTGAGAAGACACGTCTTTGGGTCCTACTTTTCCATTAAGTACATTATGATTGTATGATCCATATATATTATCATCTTGGAGGCTAAACTATAAGGTATGAACTTCTCGAGGGCCTAAACTATTGTGAGTATTTCCTTTTTAGTCATCATAGAATCTTTTAATCTTGGTCTAAAACCTTGTCGCGTAGTGAATAATTGATGAATCTCGTATTCATCATGCTAAAAGCTACAAATTAAACCTCTGGCTTAATCAATCCAATAAAAATCACCATTAATTCGTTATTATTATCTCGTAATATATTGTGTATAATTAACCCTTAATTAATTATATTTAATTACCATTATTTTCTTTGTAATTAATTTATTATCAAAAATCCCTAAAAATCAGGTAGAATAATTGTCTACAATTCACTAACCTTTAAAAGATTAAAAATTGCAAAAACAACTCAAAACCAAAAAGTCGGTGTTTTTACCCCCTTAAAAATACCCCCAAAAATACTTTTTGTACAAATGGCCTCTTTTTTCTTTTCATCCAACATGAAACTTGTAGTCTCATCGAGACGAACAACTTTCATGTTTTGACTTTTTCTTAATTTTGCCTCTAACTATTCTTTTGTATTTACATTTTTTGAATTTTCTGGTGCAGCCACGTGGCGCTCTCTAGCGCCTCCATGTGGCCGCTCCTCCTTCCACCACCTGTCATAGCTCCCGAACGTCGGATCTGCTTCAATCACCTCCATCTCAGCCCTCCAAACCCGCTTCATTCCTTAGCCGCCTGATCATCCTCTGGATCAAATCTCATCCGCTCCATCGCACCTAAACCTCAACAATCCGATCAACTGCTCATCAGACGTTTAGCATCTCTCCACGACACCCATTCTCCCCAGGCCATTGGATTTCCTCTAGATCACATCCTATCCATCCATCAGCGACTCGATCTCCGTCGTTCAATCAGATCCTAAGGATATGATCTAAGCCCTCCAGCCACGTCTATATCCCAGCCGTAGGATCGCAAGATCCAACAGCTCCCAATCATCGTCCTCCTCCAGCTATCTCTCTCTCTCTCTCTCCAGCCGTTACACCATGAGAGACCCCTGCCCCCTTCCATTTTTATCCGTCGCTCCAGCCACCTCCTCCCTCTCCTAACGGCCACCACATGTAGCTCATTCCTCCCTCTTCCTCGCGTAACCTCCAGCCTTCCTCCTTCATTACTCACCCGCCATCAACCAGCCATTCAAGCATCCCTCACCACCTCATAACGACAGAACCCCCCTCCTGTAAAACCGCCTCCTCCACCACCTTCAGCCGCCGTCCACCATTCACAGGCCTAAGGGCTAGCTGCCGATTGATAATCGCAGTTTATCGAGGGTCTAAATACGTCGCTGTGGCGACCCACAATAAAATGTGATTAATCAACAATGAACCCACAATCAAGTATCAAACAATGAAAAACAAGTGTGGAGTCAAATTTATTTTTAACTCTGCACAAATGGTGTATAGTGTCAAGTATGCAGAGAGTTCGAACACAGGGAGCAAGCAGGGTAATTCACAAAAATGTGCTCAAGTGAATGTGTGTGATGTGTCTACACTAAACAAGCAAGCAAAGATGTTTTTGTGTGTTTTTAATTTTTAATTTTTTTTAATTTTAATTTTTAATTTTGTATTTTGATTTTTACTTTTCTGATTTTTATATTTTATATTTTATATTTTTCTTTTTCTTTTTCAATATTGGAATTTATAAACAATATAATACAAGACAAGATAAAATATTTATAAAGAAGCGTAGAAATATCCAAAAATTCAGAAATAAAATCTTTTTGGTATTTTGTGGTTTTCTACTGTTTTTGTGATTTTTGGGGATTTTTCAAGGTGTTTTTGATATTTATAAATACTGAAATAAGAGAAAACAGTGGAAAATAGGCTGGCTGTGAGTAAAATGGAAGTTAAAAATATCAAACAGCAACCAAAATTTTTCACACTATTTTTCGAATAAAAAGAACAAAATGAGGAACAAACAGAACCTGAGTTTGTATTTTTGATTTTATATATTTTTTTGAAGTTTTTGAGTGTTTTTAAATTTTTAGTGTTTTTCTTTTGAGATTTTTAGTGGTTTTTGGACTGACACTAAAGTAGGATAAAATAGACACTAGGTAATTTTTTTGGAATTTTTATAGGTATTTTACTATTTTTTTGGTGTTTTCTAAACTGGACAGTGCACAAAAAGGCTGTTTTTGATTTTTAATAAATATAAAAAAAAATAAAATAAAAAACTAAATTGATGGCGTGGAAGCATAAGTGCACAGGAGCTTAAGTTCAAAATTTGAGAAATTTTGGATTTCAAACAATGCTTCAAATAAATGCTACAAGCAAGCAAAAAGTGAAAGGCCTGGCAGGGGCATATACGCAGATATTCAAAAGTCCAGGGCTGAGCATGCAATTTTCACCAAAATTTTCAACTGAATTAAATATATGCTGGGCTAAATAGTAATAGTTAAAGCCATGGGGTGGCGTCTGCAAAAATTTCAGGAGTCACGTGCGTGAGCACGCGCATTTGGAAAGGGTTTATCCGTAAATACAAGCAAGTCCAGGGTCCTGACTGTAAATATCACAAAAATTACCCTACAGAAGAGGAAAGATTGGGAACTAAATATAAATCACAAAAACGGTCGGGTATACCATGCAAAAATCCCAGACCTTGGCGCGGACGAAAGGTCAGATTGGCTTTACTTATACACGTGGCAGCACCTCGTCTCACGATACCCCTTTGGGTTATAACGGCCAGGATTAAAAGATGCTTCACTGATCGAACGGCTCTGGCGAAGATAAATCCTACGGATGCTGTACACCCGCCTGGGCGTTCTTGATCCTACGGCGGTAGATGTGACTGGAAGATCCGAGGAAGAACTCGGCCTTGCCGAGTTTCGTTCACGCGCAGGGGCTGGCTCCAGCCGCCAAAATCACGGCCGACGGTTGTAATCTCCTCCAGCTACTCCTCCCAACGTCCAGGTGGCACGGATGGGTCGCAAATGGTAGAGAAGGGTGTCCTCGTCGGAGAGAATTTCCTTCCCCTATCTCATTACCTGACGTCTTCTTCCTATCCCTTTCCGCTTTCATATGCTTTAGCCCTCTTCTTAGTTAGTAGCATACGGCTCGCTCACCCCTTTCTTTCCCCGTAGTTCATCACTTCTTCCTTACCTTAGACCACCTCACGTGGTCAAGATAGGAATGGGGTCTTTGCGTACTCGAAAAAGAAGGAGTGGAATATATAATAGGCCCCTCGAAGACTCCGGATCAAAGCTTTTTCGCGGGCCGTTGAATGACCCCCAGCCGCTCGACGAGGCTTCCGCCGACCTGGGGCTGATCTCGGGCAAAAAGTCGAGGCGCGGAAGCCTCTCCTGGGTCCTGCAAGGGACAGACAAAAACGCAGCAACAAAAATGCAAAACCCAGGTATTTGTTGGCGATAGTTTGGCGGGTGATGGCGTGGATGGTTGGCTGCCGGAGCTCGAAGAACTCCGGCAACGTGGTCGGTTGCGGACTGGGGGTGAAATGTTTGACGAATCAACAAGATTAAGGCTCGAAACGCAGGCTAAGATAACCAGCTAACCAAACAACAAAAAAAAGGGCACGAAATGCAACGAAAATGGTCCTCAATGGCGATCAAAACCAGAGGTTGGTACCTCGACGACGGCGATCCATCGGAGATGGTGGAACACCCATATAACCACGCCAAGACCCGCTCTAGACGGCTGGAGACCACGCTGTCACCATGGTCGATCCGGAGCGCATCCTAAGGAGACAAGATGAAGGCAAAAGGGGTTCAAAAGAAAATGGAAGAGAAGAGGTGTGGTTTTGAAACATGGCTCTGGAGCGACCTTCGAGGCAAGATTGCGAGCAGGCGAAGAAGATCTTGGAGGATCCAAGTGGTCGGCGCGAATCCTGGTAGTACAAGCTACAACTTTCGTGAAGGACGCAACCCTCCTCGAGCAACGCACAAGCGGCGAAAAAATCGAGAAGAATGGGTCACGGGCACTTCTGACAAGGGCGCAGGGCGATGGTCAGGGAGTTGACCGGCAGGTCAACGTCCCAGACCACCTGGTTGGTCCACGTAGACCAACCAGGAAAAAGCCCCAAAAAATGTTTTGTTAATTACTTTTAAAATAGTAAATGGCATTATTAATAGATGGTTATAAAATAAAAAATATTTGTTATTTTATGTAGTATTTTATTATGATTTTTAATTTATTTTATGAAGTATATTTTTACAAGTTGCTTTTATACCCCTATATAGGTATATTATCTATATGTTTGAGTATTTTATTTTTATTTTTGTGTTTTTAATTAATTTATTTTTGTTTATTATTTTCTAAAATTATGAAACACCTTTATATACACCAATATATTTTTATTTTAATTTTCTGATATATGTTATACACTTAATAAAATGGAAGTGTTATTTGTATAGGTATAGATACATGTATTATACCTATGCACTATAATATATACAAGTATTTTTAATTGAGTTTTATTTATGTTTTTATTCTGATTTTAATGTACAAATATATTATAAATAATATTTACAACATTATAAAAATATAAAAATATAAAAATAATAAATAAATAATAAATTGAATATTTTAATATGTACAATGTACAATGTGGATCCAAAACTCAACTTTCAAACTGTAGCTCTGAAAAATACGAAACCACCTCCATTAAATAGATTATTTTATTCTATATACAATTAAAGGTGAGTTTGATGCATTTGGAGTTTTCATTTGTGAGATACGGGTCTGGGAAGTTGGGATTCTGGAATTTTATTCAGACCATAACTTTTTATCTGTACATTATTTTTCAGTGAAATCAATTTTGTATTTTTCTTTATAAAATTATCTACAATTTTCATGTACAAAGTTTCTTTATTTGATGTATAGAAAGTGAAACCAAAAATAGGTCCCAAAAAGAATAAAGAATGAAGAAAATAACATAGGTATTTGACCCTTATCTCCTCCTACTTTATTCCTGGTCGACCTATTCATCAAGATGCCTAGGTCTCGGGGTTTCGGGTCATAAAATATTTACAATATTTTATTCTTTTTCTTTTCTTTTCTTTATTCTATAATTTTGTCTTTAAAAACCGCATTTTATACAGTATTTACACACATATGCATAGATGCTAAAATGCATGAATTAGCTCTATTTACACGCATTTACTAGGGTTTTTAAGGCCAAAATGATAGAATAAAGATGATGAAACGTAGCTTTATCATCCCCCTATACTTTACCTTTGCTAGTCCCTAGCAAACACTTATGCAATAAGTGCAAAAAGAAAAAGAAAGAAAAGAAAAAGAAGAAAATTAGATTAAGTTTAATTATTGAACTTGTCTTCGCAAAATCAAAGTTTGGAGCTTAAGTCGGACCTTTGGAATTTTAGTGCGGTCGGAACCTTAATGAGAACCAAGTTTGAAATCCAACAGTCCTTGAGAATCCCAAAACTCTGTCCAAGTCTCCTCAATAGCCAGGTCAGAAATACTTCAACTCATACGCAAACTCTTATGACTATGAATCTGACTCGTACAGTGTAAGTGATATGTAGCTCCCCACCTCAGAAGTAACAAAGAAACAACCTCCCCCAACCTGGTAACTCTAATGCCTCGGTCTAGCAACTCTTTCCTCGAGAAGCGGGGTATTCCCTTCTAAGTTCAAGTGCAACCAGCTCAAGAAGAGGGGGAAGAAGTATAGACTTTTGGAAGCTCAGCCAGTGTAGCCAAGTCTCCCGCTGCAAGCTTCATGAGATGTAACATGGATACCATAAGCTTTTGCTTTTTTTTCAAATGCATCTGTACAACATATCTACATGGTGCAGCATATATATAAGTAATTTTCCTCTTGAGCCAGTAGACTATCCCTCTTTTGAAGCTTTATTGCAACCCACGGCTTCTGTCTTTAGCCTTCATCACTACTAGACCAAGTTGAGGTGCACTTCCTTCACTAGAAGAAGAAGAGATGTTCCGCCTAGAAGTACTACCCTCATATGCTACCCCAAGCTAAAGGAAGCTGCCTCCTTACCACCTCATCTGTGGAGAGCTATGTGAAAGGTGCAGGTGTCCAAGTTAGGTCATTATCAACAAGAGTCGTGCGTGTGCTCCGAAGTACTCTACTTAGGCAATCAAGAATCCATTGAACTAAGTCCCGTGATCCTCAAAGAATTAAGTCAACTAGACCTGAAGTACCTCAAACCCAGTTCCTATAAGGTTCCTGTTATTAGGTAGATTTTAAGGTCCAATCAAGCTCCAATCTCCGGATTTTACTTAGACTTGTTCAACTATCAAACTCAATCCGAAAAATGCTCATGCTATGCCATGCAAGAAATATTTTTGTGATGCAATTTTCAAGATTTTGAAATTTTTATGGATTTTTGAAAAGATAATGATGATGCATGCAGATGCATTTTTTGTATTTTTTTTTTCAAAAAGATTTTTCAAATGTTTTTTTTATTTTAAATTTTGCAAATGTTTTTGGAATTTTTGAAAACAAAAGATTTTTGGCTGGAAACTAGGTGAAAAATATGTACACGGGCGTGCTTCTTACATATACAAGAAGTGGATTTTAAGTATTTACAAGGGTAAGTGGTCAATTTTATAAGTACATATTATATAGTGGATTTTGGTGTGATGTAAGTATTCCTCAAACTTATTTGACACAAAGTTTTTCAAACAATTTTTGAAAACTATAGTCCAAAATAATTTTTACAAACATTTTTACAAACATGTACACTCATTTGAAAATCATTTTGCAATCGGTTTTCAAAACAGTATATATAAGTTTTTCAAATATTTTTGCAACCATTTTTCAAACCATTTGCAAAGCATTTTTCAAACATTTTATTTCACACAAAGAAGATAAATTTTACAAATTATACATTTTTACAAAGGTTGAAAACATGTACAAAGTGTTTTTTTTCAAAATAGTTTTCAAAAGGTTTTTCAAAGAGACTGTCAAACTATTTTTCAAAGCACATGATTTATTAATCAGTATATACAAACAGAGTTTGAGGAACAAAACACCTTTTTATTAAGGTTTTTAATGAATTTTGATGAATGATTAGCCATATTATTAAGAAAATTCGAAAGTACGAGTTATGGCTAAAGTATATACGTAGTATATACGACC
Organism: Ottelia alismoides; assembly: GCA_037367405.1. Taxonomy (NCBI): domain Eukaryota; kingdom Viridiplantae; phylum Streptophyta; class Magnoliopsida; order Alismatales; family Hydrocharitaceae; genus Ottelia; species Ottelia alismoides. Next base: position 436,003 of record JAZKJV010011323.1, on the reverse strand, counting down.
CCCCTATACTTAGCTTGAGCTATGTCCTCATAGATCAGAGAGAAAAGAGAAGACATAACTCGTACTAAGTATAGTCAAGTCTAAAGAATAAATACAGAATAAATGAACCAATGAATGAGAAGTTGACCGTCCCCCCTATACTTAGGATCAAATAATCCTAAGTATAGCAGACTGTACACAACGCAGGGAGGGTCAAGGGTGGGAATGAACAGATCGTACTCAGATTGTCTCCCCCTATACTTAGGGTAAAATATCCCTAAGTATAGACAAGAAGAGGAGACAATGGAGAGGATCGAAATGAAAATGACAGAACTCGGGGTGCATGCCCCCCTATACTTAGGACAAAGAACGTCCTAAGTATGGGAAACTGTCTACAAGGGCGGCACCTTTTTGGTAGATAAAGAAGATAGAGATGGAAAAGAAGAAAAGAAGAAAAGAAGAAAATAGATCCAATCATGAGAGAGTCATATGAACAGATGAACTGTACAGCGGAAGATAGAAGTGATTACCATGTATGAGATGCAGATGGTACGAGTCAAAGGACACATCTCATACCAAAAAATGGGGGCAACGTCACTGGTCGGCGGGTCATGATCTAGATATAACTTCAGGCGTTGACCATTGACGCGGAAGGTAGAGGAAGATGACGGTTCGGATATGTCGATGCTGCCATTGTCATGTACCTTCCTGACCACGTACGGGCCTTTCCACTTGCTCTACAACTTTCCTGGGAATAATTTTAGCCTGGAATCAAACAACCATACTTTCTGATCTGGCTCAAACTGTTTATGGCTGATATGCAAATCGTGCCATGTCTTCACTTTTTCTTTGTACTGTAGGCTGTTGGAAAAGGCTGTATCTCTCAGTTCTTCCAGGGCTGCCAATTCTGCTCTTCTCTGTTCTCCTATACTCTCGGGATCCAATAGCAACTCAGTGACTGCCCAAAAAGATTTGTGCTTGATCTCCACTAGCAGATGGCACGGCTTGCCATAGACGAGACGAAAGGGAGATGTCCCCAATGGATTCTTGAAAGAAGTTCGATAAGCCCACAAGACCGAGTCCAAAAGTTGTGACCAATCCTTTCGGTCGGGGCGGACAACATTCTGCAAGATGGTTTTTATCTCCCGATTCGATACTTCGGCAAGACCATTAGTCTGAGGGTGATATGGAGTGGCAACCCGATGGTCAATGCCGAACTCGTCTGCAAGGGCCCTAACCTTATCATTGATAAAATGAGACCCCCCGTCTGAAATCAAGACTCTAGGAACCCCGAACCGTGAAATGATATTTTTCCTCAAGAATTTGCACACGGTTTTCGCATCTGCGGCTCGGGCGGGGATGGCCTCAACCCATTGGCTGACATAATCCACAGCAAGCAAAATATGCTCGAATCCCTGACTCTTAGGAAATGGGCCCATGAAATCAATCCCCCATGCATCAAAAACCTCACAGAAGTGAATGGGTTGCATGGGCATCATGTCTCTCTGTCCGCAGGTTCCCATTTTCTGACAGTCAGTACATCTCTTCACAAACTCATCAGAATCCTTGAAGAGAGTGGGCCACCATAGGCCCGATTGAAGCACCTTCTGTGCTGTCCTTTTTCCTGAATGATGTCCTCCTGCCTCAAGCTTGTGGCAGTATGTGAGGACGCTCTGCTGTTCTTCTTGAGGAATGCACCTTCTCCAAATACTATCCCCTCCTTCATGGTAAAGGACGGGATCCTCCCAATGGTAAAACTTGGCCTTAGCTAGGAAGGTCTCAAGTTTCTGCCTGGGCCAACCCTGAGGGACTGTCTTGGCAACAAGATAGTTTACAAAGTCAGCATACCACGGGAGTGAGGTGACAGCCAAGATCGCCTCATCTGGAAACGTCTCAGTGATAGGTGCGCTGGGCTCAGATTCCTCAAGGTTCTCCAATCTGGAGAGATGATCCGCCACCACATTCTTGACTCCAGGCTTATCCTTAATCTCAATATCAAATTCCTGGAGTAGAAGGATCCATCTGGTAAGACGTGCTTTAGCATCCTTCTTAGACATTAAGTACCGGATGGCGGTGTGATCAGTGTAGATTGTCACTCTAGATCCGAGAATATATGATCGGTACTTATCAAGAGCAAAGACTACGGCCAGCATCTCTTTCTCAGTCACAGTGTAATTCCGCTGAGCGGCATCCAAGGTCCGGCTGGCGTAGTGAATAGCAAAGGGTAATCCATCCCTCCTCTGTCCAAGCACAGCCCCAACGGCAAAATCTGAAGCATCCGTCATGATCTTGAATGGGAGAGACCAGTCGGGTGGCTGAAGGACAAGAGCTGAAACAACCATTTCTTTAAGAGTCTCAAACGACTCAAGACACTTATCATTGACAATAAACTCGGTGTCTTTCGTCAGCAAGTTAGTGAGCGGTCGGGCAATACGACTAAAGTCCTGAATGAACCGTCGGTAGAATCTGACATGCCCCAGAAAAGACCGCAACTGACGCAAGTTGGATGGTGGATTGAGTTTTCTAATGATATCCACCTTGGCCGGATCGACCTCCATGCCCCTGTTGGAGACGATATGACCAAGGACCGTCCCCTGAGTCACCATAAAGTGGCTCTTCTCCCAAGATAAAACAAGGTTGACCTCTATGCAACGCTGAAGCACACGGTCTAGGCAGTCAAGACAAGCATCGAACCCGTCGCCGTAGACCGAGAAGTCATCCATGAAGACCTCTAAACAGTCACCCACCATGTCCGAGAAGATGGACAACATGCACCTCTGGAATGTTGCCGGAGCGTTACATAAACCAAAGGGCATCCGTCTGAAAGCATACGTCCCAAACGGACAGGTGAATGTCGTTTTCTCCTGGTCTTCGGGCGCAATGGCCACCTGATTGTATCCAGAGTACCCATCAAGAAAACAATAATGACTCTTCCCGGCTAGCCGCTCGATAATCTGATCAATGAAGGGTAGCGGGAAGTGATCCTTCTTGGTGGCCTCATTCAATCGTCTGTAGTCGACACAGACCCTCCAAGAAGTTGGTACTCTGGCCGCGATCTCCTCTCCGGACTCGTTGACAACTGTAGTGATACCCGTCTTCTTGGGTACCACATGTAGTGGACTAACCCATTTGGAGTCGAAGATGGGGTAGATAAAATCGACGCTCCACCACTTGGAAATTTCTTTCATGACTATGTCTCGAAGATTCAGGTTCAGCTGTCGTTGGAACTCACGCGACGGCCTAGCATTATCCTCAAGATAAATGTGGTGAGAGCACAGAGCCGGACTAATCCCCTGAAGATCAGCGATATTCCAACCTATCGCCTTGCGGTTTCTTTCAAGAACCTCCATCAGACGAGATTCTTGTTCTCCAGTCAAACCTGTTGAGATAATGACTGGGTGCATATCTGGCTCACCCGCAAGGAATCTGTACTTCAACGACTGCGGCAGAGGCTTCAGTTCTGGACAACTGGGAGGCGGCAGATCTGGCTTCTGATATGTCTGTGTGAAGGCGACCAGGTCTGCATGGGAGAACTCTCGCTCTGCGTGAAACTCTGACAAAGGGCGGCCCGCTGAATCATCTATAAATTGCACTGGTTCGCACTCTGTCATGGTTGTCGGCTCGGAAGGAGTCAGACAAAGCACATAATCATCAAAATCATCCCAATCAATGTCTGAATCAGGGGGATCAGAAGAAGATGAGTGAGCATGGAAATCATCAGCACCATTCGGTCCACCCCTCATGCCTCTTTCGTGCTCCAGAGCCACCTGGAGGTGACAGCTCCGTCGTGGGCTCTTCAGCCAAGGCTCCTGAGGTCGGAGGTGCTTCCACTACCTCCCGCAAAGTCGCCGGTCGAGGTACCCTTCTTCCCTCTGGCCCCGGCCATTGAGGGCTCGCTCCGCCCTTTCATTCAGTCCATTTTATTCCTGTTAACCTTAGCTTTGAAAACCCCCAAAAAATTTGAAGTTTAATCGACCCAATCGCCAAATCAAGCACCTTGGCCGGAGCGCACCTCCGGCCGTGCATCTCCATCTCGATCCGAGCATCCCCGAGTGTATCCAAGGGTCCAGACAGTTTGCCCTGGACTCTTTGACCATTTCTGCAGGTCCAAGCAGCAGTGAAGACACCTGGAGGCGAATTTTGAGGCTCGCCGGAGCAAACCAAGCTCTCCAGCTCCGCCAGCCACCAGCGAGCACCACGGCCACCGCCGTGGCTTTTTGACGCCACCAGGAGACAGAGGAGGACCAGAGGAGGCTCCAGCCCAATTTTGAACCCCAGAAGCCACCAGAGTCGGCCGGAGGAGCTCGAGGAACCTCGCCCAGTCGGAGCTCCGTCGCGTTATCGATGCGGGCGATCATTTGATAACCGCAGTTTATCGAGGGTCTAAATACGTCGCTGTGGCGACCCACAATAAAATGTGATTAATCAACAATGAACCCACAATCAAGTATCAAACAATGAAATACAAGTGTGGAGTCAAATTTATTTTTAACTCTGCACAAATGGTGTATAGTGTCAAGTATGCAGAGAGTTCGAACACAGGGAGCAAGCAGGGTCATTCACAAAAATGTGCTCAAGTGAATGTGTGTGATGTGTCTACACTAAACAAGCAAGCAAAGATGTTTTTGTGGATTTTTAATTTTTAATTTTTTTTTTAATTTTAATTTTTAATTTTGTATTTTGATTTTTACTTTTCTGATTTTTATATTTTATATTTTATATTTTATATTTTTCTTTTTCTTTTTCAATATTGGAATTTACAAACAATATAATACAAGACAAGATAAAATATTTATAAAGAAGCGTAGAAATATCCAAAAATTCAGAAATAAAATCTTTTTGGTATTTTGTGGTTTTCTACTGTTTTTGTGATTTTTGGGGATTTTTCAAGGTGTTTTTGATATTTATAAATACTGAAATAAGAGAAAACAGTGGAAAATATGCTGGCTGTGAGTAAAATGGAAGTTAAAAATATCAAACAGCAACCAAAATTTTTCACACTATTTTTGGAATAAAAAGAACAAAATGAGGAACAAACAGAACCTGAGTTTGTATTTTTTAGAGTTTTCCTTGATTTTATATATTTTTTTGAAGTTTTTGAGTGTTTTTAAATTTTTAGTGTTTTTCTTTTGAGATTTTTAGTGGTTTTTGGACTGACACTAAAGTAGGATAAAATAGACACTAGGTAGTTTTTTTGGAATTTTTAGAGGTATTTTACTATTGTTTTGGTGTTTTCTAAACTGGACAGTGCACAAAAAGGCTGTTTTTGATTTTTAATAAATATAAAAATAAAATAAAATCAAAAACTAAATTGATGGCGTGGAAGCATAAGTGCACAGGAGCTTAAGTTCAAAATTTGAGAAATTTTGGATTTCAAACAATGCTTCAAATAAATGCTACAAGCAAGCAAAAAGTGAAAGGCCTGACAGGGGCATATACGCAGATATTCAAAAGTCCAGGGCTGAGCATGCAATTTTCACCAAAATTTTCAACTGAATTAAATATATTCTGGGCTAAATAGTAATAGTTAAAGCCACGGGGTGGCGTCTGCAAAAATTCCAGGAGTCACGTGCGTGAGCACGCGCACTTGGAAAGGGTTTATCCGTAAATACAAGCAAGTCCCGGGTCCTGACCGTAAATATCACAAAAATTACCCTACAGCAGAGGAAAGATTGGGAACTAAATATAAATCACAAAAACGGTCGGGTATACCATGCAAAAATCCCAGACCTTGGCGCGGACGAAAGGTCAGATTGGCTTTACTTATACACGTGGCAGCACCTCGTCTCACGATACCCCTTCGGGTTATAACGGCCAGGATTAAAAGATGCTTCACTGATCGAACGGCTCTGGCGAAGATGGATCCTACGGCTGCTGTACACCCGCCTGGGTGTTCTTGATCCTACGACGGTGGATGCGACTGGAAGATCCGAGGAAGAACTCGGCCTTGCCGAGTTTCGTTCACGCGCAGGGGCTAGCTCCAGCCGCCAAAATCACGGCCGACGGTTGTAATCTCCTCCAGCTACTCCTCCCAACGTCCAGGTGGCACGGATGGGGCCGCGGGCCGTTGAATGACCCCCAGCTGCTCGACGAGGCTTCCGCCGACCTGGGGCTGATCTCGGGCAAAAAGTCGAGGCGCGGAAGCCTCTCCTGGGTCCTGCAAGGGACAGACAAAAACGCAGCAACAAAAATGCAAAACCCAGGTATTTATTGGAGATAGTTTGGCGGGTGATGGCGTGGATGGTTGGCTGCCGGAGCTCGAAGAACTTCGGCAACGTGGTCGGTTGCGGATTGGGGGTGAAATGTTTGACGAATCAACAAGATTAAGGCTCGAAACGTAGGCTAAGATAACCAGCTAACCAAACAACAAAAAAAAGGGCACGAAATGCAACGAAAATGGTCCTCAATGGCGATCAAAACCAGAGGTTGGTACCTCGACGACGGCGATCCATCGGAGATGGTGGAACACCCATATAACCACGCCAAGACCCGCTCTAGACGGCTGGAGACCACGCTGTCACCATGGTCGATCCGGAGCGCATCCTAAGGAGACAAGACGAAGGCAAAAGGGGTTCAAAAGCAAATGGAAGAGAAGAGGTGTGGTTTTGAAACATGGCTCTGGAGCGACCTTCGAGGCAAGATTGCGAGCAGGCGAAGAAGATCTTGGAGGATCCAAGTGGTCGGCGCGAATCCTGGTAGTACAAGCTACAACTTTCGTGAAGGACGCAACCCTCCTCGAGCAATGCACAAGCGGCGAAAAAATCGAGAAGAATGGGTCACGGGCACTTCTGACAAGGGCGTAGGGCTATGGTCAGGGAGTTGACCGGCAGGTCAACGTCCCAGACCACCTGGTTGGTCCACGTGGACCAACCAGGAAAAAGCCCCAAAAAATGTTTTGTTAATTACTTTTAAAATAGTAAATGGCATTATTAATCGATGGTTATAAAATAAAAAATATTCGTTATTTTATGTAGTATTTTATTATGATTTTTAATTTATTTTATGAAGTATATTTTTACAAGTTGCTTTTATACCCCTATATAGGTATATTATCTATATGTTTGAGTATTTTATTTTTATTTTTGTGTTTTTAATTTATTTATTTTTGTTTATTATTTTCTAAAATTATGAAACACCTTTATATACACCAATATATTTTTATTTTAATTTTCTGATATATGTTATACACTTAATAAAATGGAAGTGTTATTTGTATAGGTATAGATACATGTATTATACCTATGCACTATAATATATACAAGTATTTTTAATTGAGTTTTATTTATGTTTTTATTCTGATTTTAATGTACAAATATATTATAAATAATATTTACAACATTATAAAAATATAAAAATATAAAAATAATAAATAAATAATAAATTGAATATTTTAATATGTACAATGTACAATGTGGATCCAAAACTCAACTTTCAAACCGTAGCTCTGAAAAATACGAAACCACCTCCATTAAATAGATTATTTTATTCTATATACAATTAAAGGTGAGTTTGATGCATTTGGAGTTTTCATTTGTGAGATACGGGTCTGGGAAGTTGGGATTCTAGAATTTTATTTAGACCATAACTTTTTATCTGTACATTATTTTTCAGTGAAATCAATTTTGTATTTTTCTTTATAAAATTATCTACAATTTTCATGTACAAAGTTTCTTTATTTGATGTATATAAAGTGAAACCAAAAATAGGTCCTAAAAAGAATAAAGAATGAAGAAAATAACATAGGTATTTGACCCTTATCTCCCCCTACTTTATTCCTGGTCGACCTATTCATCAAGATGCCTAGGTCTCGGGGTTTCGGGTCATAAAATATTTACAATATTTTATTCTTTTTCTTTTCTTTTCTTTATTCTATAATTTTGTCTTTAAAAACCGCATTTTATACAGTATTTACATACATATGCATAGATGCTAAAATGCATGAATTAGCTCTATTTACACGCATTTACTAGGGTTTTTAAGGCCAAAATGATAGAATAAAGATGATGAAACGTAGCTTCATCACCGATCCCTCCTTGTGACAGGAGGAGGCACATTCGGCTAGTGATTCTGGCTGATAACCCGGTGTCGACCCAGGTCGCCATGTCCGTGTTGCTGCTGGTGCCGCCACCGCTGAGCTCTAAGGTATGGCTGACCTCGTCGGGCGACGACCGGAGCACCTCCAAGGCGCTCAGCCCAAGCCACCTCATCCGCTCATTCTCCGTCCGACCTCCAGGTACTTCCCCCTAAATTTCATTAATTTTCTCGCATTTTTCCTGTCGTCCACGATGACCTTCATCACCGCCTAACCACTTCACAAGCCTCACCGTACCATTCCCATCCTCGCCACCATCTCCGATCACACCTCTCGTCTTCCACCACCCGCTCCGCCTCGATCCATCTCCTCCGACAACACATCGGAGGACCCATTCGAGCCACCGCTTGCTCCACCCGATCTGGCTCCCACGCACCCCCATTTCAGTCTCATGCACTGCACAAAGGCACGCCTCGGCTATTCTACCGTCTGCAGGTCAAATCTCCTCAATGGCCGGGCTCATGCCACCCCGCCGGTCTCGAGATCTTCCTCCGACGAACTTGCTCTGCTGAGCACCTGCAACCAACCACAGAGCTTCTACTTGGCTCAAGGACCTCCGCCAGACCTCCAGTTCTCTTCCTCGACTTTCAGATTATCCTACGGAGCACGATGGAGAAACCAGCAGGTCGTTGGAGCCCCACCTCATCCTGTAGACCCGCGGAGGAGCACGAAGAGACAGGTGCCGTCCGATCATCTGGATCGGATGGCTCTAATGAAGACACATGGATGTACTAAGCCTCCCACCAAACCTAAAGGCTCGGGTCCACCGAACTTCGAGACGAGCCATCCGATGCTGCCACGTGTCCCGAGCCAGCAGCGATCTCCGAGCCTAGGCCCCCACGTGCTCTGCATGTGAGGGCTTGGGTAAATTGCACTAATGACCCCAGAAGTTTTGGTAATTACATATTGGTCCCCAAGCACGTGCTCAACACGTCCGCGCCTGGGTATTTTACAAGAAGGTCCTCGTGAGTTTGCATAATTACAAAAATGCCCCCACGTACATGGAAAAAATACACTGGGGCTCATGAGGATTTTGGTATTTACAAATGGGTCCTTTCAGGGACCTATTTGTAATATTTATCCTTTTATTTCTTGCATTTTTATTACATTTATTCCCCTGCATTATTTTCTTCATAACATGAGCATCGTAGGTCCAAATTGCATGATTTTATTGTTGTTTTGATCCTTGTTTCTTCATCTATCTCATGTCATGTCTAATATTCTCACCTGACATCATATTAAAAGAAGTGATTTTTAATGTTAGATGATGACCTTCATCTGCTTGTCCTTGCTCTGATTTGATGATTGATATTATTGTTGTGATCAAAGTGACTCTTCAATTCTTATTATGTTTCTCATTTTCAGCGATCTTATTAGGGTATATTTGTAATCTTTTGTTTTGCATATAGGTTCTCTTGCATTACTTCCATGCATCATCTTTTAATCACGTAAAAATCAACTAAAAATTACATGAAAAATTTTATTGCATTGTAATCTGTATAGTGCATCATGCATCCTTATGGAGACCTATAATTGAGAAATAATTCACACATGTTCTGAACTGATTGAAATTCGATAAATAGATGGAGTAGCTCGTGTCCCTGTGTTCAACCTTGGTAGACTTGCCAAGTATAAATACTCCATAACATTCAAAGAGTGTGGTTTTTGACGAACCAAATTCGCCTCCTGTACTACGATAATTATCGATTATTAAAGAGACAAATTTGACGTTCATTAAATGGCACCGTTGTCGGGGACACGACTTAACTTAATTTATTTGTTGAATTTTAACTTATCTTTGTTGAATATTTTCAAGATTTACAGGTTTTCATTTCATGCATAATTTTTTGCATCATGTCTAATGATTAATTTCCTATGTATTTTTCTAACTTTTCTCTTTTGTGGCAGGGCCCATGAAAATCGAGGCCGCTTGATCATCATGGAGGCGTGAAGTCGGGAGCTTCCACTGAAGAGGCCACAAAAGGATTTGTGAAGAAATTCTAGGATCTTTTATCAATTAGCCTGCATTTGCATATCGTAAAAAAACGTTGCATGTGCATATTTATTTTAACAGTCCTCATTAGAGGGCTTGCATATTGTAAAAAACAAGAACAAAAAAAAAGAAAAAAAGTAGATCACTTGTTGATCTACCTCCCCCCCCACACACACTTGCACATACACACTCACCCCCCATCTCCCTCCCCTCTGTATATTTCACAATATCTCTCTCTCTCTCTCTCTGTATATTTCACCATTCCCCCCATCTACCCCCTAGCAATTTGTAAAAATACAACACCCCCCTCCGCCCTTGTATCGTAGTGTAAATACTTCTCAGACCCCCCCAACTTAGGACCTTACTTAGGCTATTTGTATCCTAAGTATAGGGGGGATCCGCCTGCTTATCCTTCCCTCACATTGTCTTCTTATACTTGAGTCAATTTCTGAACTAAGTATAGGGGGACTCTTCTCCTCAGTTCCGCTGTATCACCCTATATTTGATCGAGCCATGGCTTCATGACACTTGTGCTATGAGGACATAGCAAAATTTAAGTATAGGGGGGTATACCGTATATAACTTTATATTTACTTTAGCCATAGCTCGTATTTTTAAATTTTTTTTAAAAAATCTCTCTCGGGCTTGGTTTTAGTATTCCTACGAACTGAGTTTTGTAAAAACCTTGTAAAAATGTTTTCTTGAAAATTAAGGGATTATTTTGTGTAAATAAACCCTTTTCAATATATATATATATATATATAAAATTGAAAACCTTTCTTTGAATCAGACTCTGACTACTAGACTTAGTAGATACATTCAGTAAGGGAACCTCGATCTCCTTTAGAAGAGTGAATGGTTTAGAGGACACTGCGAAAGGCACCGTCCTTAAGGAACATGGGTCCATCTATCGGCCCGTACTTACACCCATACTGGCTGAGAGTAGATACTTTTATTTATTTGAGCCTGGACCAGTCATTGTCTCTACAAAGAATTAAAAAAATCATAAAAATCTGCAAAAACAAAAATCACACAAAAATCACTAACTAAGGAGTTGGTGTATTCCTGACACAATCACTCAAGGCTTGAGGATTTTGAGGACACTTGATTTCTATGATCTTAAGAGTCTGAGTTAACATGCCTTAGTCACTATGGTTTTTAAAACTAATTGTCCACACTGAAGGATATGGTTAGATCCTCAAGCACATCACGGAAGCGTGATCGTTGTATCGAATACGACAAAGAACGACTAGTCGTACTAGTTGTTCTATGCAGCGGAAATTAAAATATTTTTATGTGACGAAACCACATGATCCAAGAACACTTCTCGGATCGTTTCGTCTAAACCACAAACAAGTATTAGGTTTACCTATTGAAGCGTGGTTGCAATCGAGTCTCTAAACGAAGAGACCTCCTGTCTCAAGTCCGATCCGACGGAGGAGACGCTTGCGAGCGCGGGGATGAACCGCGTGCTTCTCGCAATCCATGTTGATGATCCAAGCGGCGGATCTCCTGATCTCGACACACGAGATCCGACGTCTTCTTCACGAGCAAGGCATACTGAAGTAGACGGAGTTCCATGAACAAACCATCGGGCAGCATAACGACGACACTGCGGCGATGGAGAACCTCTCTAGGGCATCCATGGTGGACGGCCATGAGAGGGAGAGAGAGAGAAAGAGAAAGAGAAAGAGAGAGAGATATGCTTCTCAAGCATTGTGTGTAAGGAAGATCAATGGGGTGCCTCTCTTTTATATGGTTTTGGGATCCATGGATCTCAATCCATGGGACAACACAAATCCAATGGCTCTCATTGATTGTGTTTCTTTTAATGGTCAAGATTTGTGTTGGTAAAACCAACAACAATTAATTTAATTTAGATTAAATATATGTTGATAAATCAACATAATTTAATTACCAAATTAAATCAAGATCTCTTGGAGATCAAAGGAGAGAGAGTGCCTCCTTCCATGTTGGAAGGAGCGGACGGCCACACATTCCAAATAGGAGTGGTGGTCGTCCACTCCATATACATGGAAGATGGCTCTCATCTCTTTAACGTAAATCTCCAAGATTATGCAACATCTTTTGTTGCATATTATTCTACAAAAATAATTCACAATTATTTTGTAGACATTGCAATCTTGCCATTAAAAATTTGTGAATCACATTCAATACCCAAAATAAATTGTAAATTACATTTTCAATTTAATGTTCAATGTGAATCCAATTCACATTAACATTTAATTAATAAATGTAAATTACAAACATCTCTCTCTTATATATTATAAATCATATTTATAATATATATGACTAATATTGCTATCCACATTATTCATATCCATGATAATTAAATCACACTTAATCATCTTGGATCTCTATTCTCTTGTGTTCAAATAATATGAATCATATTCACATTATTTACATCTTTGATAATCTAATCATATTTAATTATCTAAGATAGCTCTCTTTATAATATGAATCAAATTCATATTAATCATGATAATTAAATCGCATTTAATGATATTGAGATCGTATCTCAAATCCAGATCGCGGGCCTCCCATAGATGCTTGATTGAATCAAGACCGTAAATCTAATCTTCTCATTGTATCTGAATCACATTCATATCAATGTCCAACACTTGGACCAAGATCAGATCACTTCTCTATTGAGAGGAGTCACTAAAATCCAGACCTGTTTCATCACTCCCTAGGAATGGAAGCGTCATGGTTATACAATCGTTTATGATCACATCACCCTCATGTATTCCTAATACATGTACATCCTGCATACTGGAAGACTCAGACTAAACCCGAAGTATTGGATCAACATTATACTGTCTACTTCATGGTTTTATCAGTAAGTTTCTCATTCGATCATTGGGAGTCGGTATCAATCATATACTTTCCAAAAGCATATATCATACCTAAGTCTTGATCATATACTTTCCAAAAGTATATATCAAACCTATAAATTCAGTCAAGCTTTTAAAGCGAGACGACCGTGCGCACAGAATTTGATTCTTCCCAATATCTCGTGAGTGAGCTCATGTCTTTCGGTTCAGTGAATGAACCTGTATGTTCCCTTTGAGAGATCGTATTACTCATATACCCTTACATGCACACCAGCGCGCCGGTGTATAGACCTTGATTAGATCATCAACCTATTGGTCTACCAAATGTACATACTCAGACATATAGTAACACATCTGTCTCCGGTCAGAGGATGCGTGCCTATATCATGACAGCATATGATATAGGACTTCGGTTATCTCGATCTCGTTAAGTCAACTCTTTGACCTAACTAATCTGACACCTCCGAATCTTTATTCCTATGTAGAGGACCTGCATCAAGAGGTCGGTCAGATATCAGCCTTTAAAGATAAGGATTGCCATCTCCTACTCAGGCTGGAGATCATCTCTTAACGATCATTTGACGGTGCTCGATGAGTCCTCAATCTAACTCATTAGATATTCATCTACGCACCAGCCTCTATGATTCAATAATTGAATCAACAGCTGTATGATCATTAAGATGGCCATGGTACATAACCCTAATTGTACTAAGGGACCTATTATGCAAAGTATGTACTCTTTATTTTTAAGGAGTGAATTGCAATAACATTTATTGCATAATGGCTCGCTGTGGGCTCGCATGTCCAACAATCTCCCACTATCCCAAAGAGCCATTGATGGGCTAATCATTTAAACCCACACTCATGTGACAATCATAGGGTATTTAGAAAATAGCTAGGTAAGCTGATCAGTCACTCTGTTCCCGTGAGACTATGCCAAGTCCTTTTACGACACTTACATATCCCTAGTAACAGTGCTCGCATCTAATGCGATTGTTGCATCTTATGCAACCAATACTCAACCTTGTTAAAGCTATTGTAGTGTTCTTGACACAATAGCTTAATAATTGTTATAACCAGTATTTCCATAATCCTTATCAGAATACCCTTATTCATGAAGATCTCTATCTCCAAAGGTATCTAGGGTTAAGCCCTTAGGGCCTGTTTGGTTGCTGGGTTGGACTGGGTTGGGTTGGGCTGGGTTGGGATGGGTGAATAGTAATCTGTGAGGAGGAAGTACCCTTGTGAATAGTAACCAGGGTTGGGCCAACCCTGCCCAACCCTGCAACCAAACAGGCCCTTATAGATCACTACCTACAAGGTCTTAAACTTTTGAAGATAAGACTTTGAGATCACTATCTCAAAAATCTCCTCATTTACGATGATTTTGCTATTACTGCAATCAAGTGTTTTATCTCTATAGTAGGATTAGTAACAGTTTACTACTCCCACTGCATGACAGACATCTGGTATTTGTACACTCTAGCATACTGACGTGCCCGCAAAAGCCGCGTTAAGAAGTTGTTTTTAATCGTCGATCGTGAAAAGAAATATGTGTCGTTCGTTGTAGGCGGCTTTCGAAAACAGTAAAGAAAATAACCACAAATTTTATTCAATTTCAATCAAGTGGTTTTGATGTTTATTTTACTTGGGCAAGTCCCAAGGTCGATCACAAGGAGGCAAAGGAACAACCTAGAGTTGTGTCTATCCAATTTTTAGTTCGGTTTTCAAGGCGATCTTTTTTTGGAATTTTTCAATGCAATATGAGATGCAAAATGCAAATCCGGCGTATTTTATGGACTAAAATGTGAATTACGTTCAAATGATGTCCGAAAAATACGAAACTTGGTCGAGATGTAAAATATGATGAAATGGGTGAACTGTAATTTTTTGAAATTTTTGGATGCAATATGAATTTTTTATGGATTTTTAAATGCAAACAAATTAATTTTCAATATTTAATTTTAATAAATATTAATCCTACTTATTTTCGAGAACTAAAATTATCTAAGATCTATCACAAGGTAATGGATCTTAGAAAAATCCTAAACCTCGAAAATGTGGGGTTTAATACCTATTAAAAATTTAACAATGAAATGCACAAAATGATTTTTACAGAGCAAAATATGCGTGCAAATGCAATGATTTTTGGGCACAATGTTAATCGAAATAATCTCTACACTATGTGATTTTTCGGAGATTTTTAGAGCAATGGTTAATTAAATATGAATTTCCGAGCACAGATTGGGCAAAATATGGTAATTTTCACAGAATAATTAATTATTAATCAACCGTAAATCACAAAAATGTCCACAACATGCCAAAATGTAGAGAAGTATAAGATGAACAAAATGCTATTTTTAAATAAATAAAATGATGCAGAGAATAGATCTAAAATGACTGGAGAACACAGGGGTATACGTGCAATATAATTAAATAAAATATTAATAAAAGTGCAGACGGGGACCTACTAGTAATTACCTAAACAAGGGGGAGATTTTGCAAATGTTCCAGAGAGGCACGTGCGCAGCACGTGCCCTCTGGTTGGTTGGACTAAAGCGCAAATCAGAGGAATTCCAGGGGGCTCTGCGTAATTTTCCCACGGTCACGTGCTAAGCACTTGACCTGGGTGACGTTAGCCTGACGTGCCCCCCGGGGCGCACGTGCCTCGCACGTGCGTGGGGGGTCTCGGGTCGGCCCCCGGCGGCGTGGCGGAGCGAGGTGAAAGGGGCGGAGGCCCGGCTCCTGTCCGGTCGGCGGAGGGTCGAGCTGCTCCTGGCGATGATGCCGATGACGATGGTCGGAGCTCGGCTGAAGACGGAGGTGAGCCGGGCGGAGGAGTCGATGACGAAGGTCGTTGCTGGCCCGCGACCTGTGGCGAAGTAGCGGAGGAGCGGGCCCGCGGTGGTTGTCGATGGCGCAAGGCGGAGCGGGCTCCGGTGGCGTGGGCGAGTCGCTGAAGACAGAGAAGGTCGTGGAGCTGGAGGTTGAAGGCGGTGAAGATGAAGCGGTGGCTCGACGGCGGTTGAAGAGGTGCCGGAGCGGAAGCACGTCGTCGGAGAAGACGCTGATGCAACGAGTGCGGTGAGCCCCTCGGATCTCGTCGACGGCAAGGCCTTGGTGCTGTCACCACCGGGCCTTGCCTGGTGGAATCGGCGGATAGGGATCGGGGGTGGTCGCCGGGGTTCTCTAAATAGGATGGGGTGCGGTGGTAGGTTGGCGAAGATATCGGCGGCCGTTTGGAGGAGGGCGGAGAAAGCGGGGTCGCCGTTGCGCGACGCGGGGGAGGTGGTCGTTGGGGTCAACGGCGATGGAGGAGGGGGCCGTTGGCGGAGGTTTCGGAGAGGGGGTGTCTGGTGCGACAAAGGGGGAGGCGCGAGGTTGGGGATGACGCACAACGGCCGTCCGATCGGCCGAGATCGGACGGCCAATAGTGCGCCACGTGGCGAATCAAGGAGGGAGGGATGGGGCACGTGCGGAGCACGTGCCTGGATGGCACGTGCGTCGCATGTGCGGCTAATTAAAATTTTTTTTAATTAAAAACGAGATTTAAAAAATGCTAAAAATCAATGACACGTGGCGGCCTCTGGGGCCGCCACGTGTCAGCTCCAAAAAAATCCGAAATTAAAACATTTGTAAAATCGATAAAAAATAGCAAATGACCTCGGATCGAAAAAGTTCCTTCACGAAAATTGCTCGTCTCGACGAGATCTACAACTTTCATGAAGACATCAAAGCCAAATTCGGTCAAATGTAAAAAGTGAATTTTTGGGGTATCCTATGTACATAGAATACCTTGATTTTTGGGTTTTGTATTTTTTTGTCATTTTTAAAACAAGATAAAAATCCGGAAAAATATGGAAAACTCAAAGATAAATAAAAGAGACCTTAATCTATTTTTTTTGGATTTTTATTAATGAAGGAAATAAGTACATAAAATACAAGGTCAAAAACCGCGAAAATACAATGTACAAAAGAGGCCCAAAACCCAACTTTCACATACGAGCTCTGATTCACTTGAACTTGGTCTTGTTTTGAAGATAATTGAATGTACATTAGTTCAAAAGTGAGTAGGATCAAATCGGATACTGGATGGGGAAGATATGTGGCTTTTAGTCCGAAAATCCTGAAACTAGAGTTTGGGTTTTTGGTCCACTTATTTGAGTTAGTGATTTTTTTGTATTTTTCATTTATTCTTGTAAGTGATATGTACACAATGGAAGTGGTTTTGGGTTATTCGGAGTTAGCATGAAGGAGTTAAAAATAGGGGAAGTTAGGCTATTTACAGGTCAATTTGGGCTTGGATTTTTGGCTTCTTATTTGATGCAGAATTTAATGCTAAAATGCAATTTTTATGAAATCATGCACAAATGCTAATTATGCGAAATAGATGCAGATATGCTGTTGATTTTTAGGGAATTGAGATTAATAAATGAGATTTAGAGTGATGAATCCGAGATTCATCATCCCCCTATACTTAAACCATGCTCGTCCCTGAGCATCAAAAAGACATACCATGAAGTGAAATGAGACTGGGTTCCATACCAAGACTATGAACTGAAGGTGAAAGTGAGACTAAACTTGACCTTTGGATTAGTAGTGTGGCGGAACTTCTGTGAGACTTTAGAATTTTAAAAATCAACAGCCCTCAAGTTCTACACATCATTGTTACAGTTTCGGCTCAGAAGTCATCTTAGATCAATCCTCTTCCCAAAGTATACCCTAAGAACATTGAATAACCGACTCGTGTGTGTGACGGGTTTTAGCTCTTCCCATCCAGAATGCCGGACTACCATGCTCCTCTCCTTTCCAGTAACTCGTCCTCGGGGAGTCAGTTATTTCCTTCTAAGGTCTGTCGTGCTGTGTTCACAATCAAAATGGGGGAGAAGTTAGAAGAAAGAGAAAAGAACTGGAGGGGGTGGCCAGTGTAGTCACCTCTCCTTGTGAAGATGGCCAGTGTAGCCAAGTCTCCACCAAGATCTGCAGGTTTCTTGAAGCTTGGACCTTTTTGGTCGAATTGTTATTTGGTAGAATGCTTCTTTGTATTTGGAATTTTTTTGGTGGTTCTGCTTGGATCTTGTTTTGCCCCTACGGATATAGCATCTTTTTATTCCGTACATTTTTTGGGGTCTTAGAAAAAATTGTGCCCAGCCGTCCATCCCTTTTCCTAAGCTTTATTTCAACCCGTTACTCCGGTCTTTAGATTTCCACGCTACCAGAAAAGAAACTCACATAGTCTTCCAACATCCCGTCCGGGTTGAGCTAAGTGCATAGTGCGAGAGTACAAATTAATTCCCTATTCCAGAGTTGTACCCAGAATGAAGAGATCAGGTTAGACACTAAGAGTCAAACACTGCACATTGTCGTGTGGAACTTAAAGAATTAAGTCAAAAGACCTGAAGCTCTTAAAATCCTATTTCTCGATGAAGTTCCTCTGAAAATTAGGTGGATTAAGGGCAAGCCCAGACCACTCTCGGTTTCGGCTCATAGCTCGGTTCAGAACCCAATGACTTTTCACAAATGCAAATGCATGTGATGTTGGATGAAGTGCAAGTGTGTGAAATGCAGAATCTTCTTTTTTTTTCTTGCGTGTGTGTGTGCAAAGATGAAATAAAAAGCCATTTTTTTTCAAAAATTTTGGGCAAGTCAGTGTTAGTAGAAAAACTCTTTTTTGTTTTTTTTGTTGTTGTTTTTTTTGTTTTTTTTTTAAATTTTTTTTTCAAGTTAGTACCCACCCCGTAAATACATATAGACTTACGCGAAAGTACGAGATATGGGTAAAATATATACAAAGTATATATACAGACCCCCCTATACTTAGCGAGTGCTGTGTCCTCAAAGCACAAAAAGCGTAATGAAGACATAGCTCGTGCTAAGCGTAAGGGAGTGGAAAATTTATATACAATGGGTTAGGAAGTAGAGCGGAAAAGAGTGATTGAGGAGAGTATATACAGGTGGATGTCGGCTCCCCCTATACTTAGGCTTTGGACAGCCTAAGTATGGAAGAAGGGTGGAAATGGAGCGGTTGGGAGGATGAGAAGGATGGTATAAACAGATGGCATCGGCCCCCCCTATACTTAGGCCTTGGCCTAAGTAGAGGAAGAAGCTGTACAAGGAGACCGATGTGGTCGGGAGGGAGGGTGGGTAGCCGAATGATTAAGGCGGTTTTCGGCTGATCTTCTTGTGAGCCTGCGGTGGGAGATCATAATGATGAGGTGAAGATGGAGCATATGATTCCCAACTACAATCAGTGTCATCCTCAGAAAAATCATGATGGATAATAGATGAAGTGTTTGAGTTAGATGAAAGATATCCATCATCAGAGTTATCCTCAGAGGAGTAGTATTTGAAAGTGGACATACTCCAAGTTTGCATATCTTTTTGTTTCTTTAATTGTTTCCTCAGAATTCGTTCCTTCTTGGGGTCAATCAATTTGTCCTCAGATGATAGCTCAGAAGCACCGGTATCAGTCAGCTCATACGAAAGAATTCCAGTGTACTTGAAGAGGGCAGGAGCATCAGCTTTGGATGAGTAGTAGTTAGGAACGGGAGTTGTCCAATGAGAATTGAATTTTGGATCCTTACGAAGATATGGCTTTAGGGCTGCCGAACAGACTTCACTCATGTAGACTACCTTTTCCGGACCTGATGAGGGACCATCAGACGATACCTCTTCCGGAAGGTCAAAGGTAACTCTCTTTTTATTTCGTCGTGAAGGTGTCGGTTCACTTGAGTATCCAGATGAATAGCCATTTGAATTTTCCTTGGTTGGTGCTCGATCTGCGTGCTTGCTCTTAGTCTCCCGTATGTTTGAGCATTCTCAATTTGGGATGATTTGGTCAAGATATTCAGAGAATGTTGCTCCCGGGTGTGACCATGCATATGTCTCAGGATCGTAGTAGAAAGATTTGTCTATTTTGAGATCCTCGGGGATTTGAATATTGGGGAGAATCTCTGCATGTTCTTTCTCAATTGGTTCGATGTTGGCGCAATCCTGTGTCGAGTTGATGTAATCCACGTAGTCAGAGTAGGTCGACCCAGGGTGTGCCCATGCATAAGTCTCCGGATCATATGATTCATATACATGATTCTCCCTGGTGAGAGCGGCTGGGAATGGAGCAGGGGGGAGATTTTCTAAACCAATAGTCTCATCAACAACCGCTATCTCAGGTGTGGCTGCGGGGTAGGGCTCTTCTACCGCTTCAAGGTTACGGTTGTCGGGGACTTCGTGTGTTGCCTCAGGAGATCGTGGTTCCTCAAAAACATGGTCCGATCTAAGTGCTTCCAATGCTGTGAAATTGATTTCCCGAGTCTCACAATCAATACTCGCCTTGGCCAATGCCAAGAATGGCTTTCCGAGAATGATTGGAGACTGGGTGAATTCTCCTTGATGCTCAATATCAATGATCGTGAATTCTACTTTGAGCGGAGCACCTTGGAATTTCATGATGACAGAAATGGTTCCTCTCGGCCGTTTTATGGATCGGTCCGCCAATTGAATGATCTCTCGTATCTTTCGAATCGGTCCGAGTTTGAGTTCATGGAATACAGAGGTCGGGAGGATATTAATTGGTGAATTGTCATCAATCCGAGCATGGGTGAAAATTATGTCTTTGAGTACACATTCAAATCTGGGCAACCGCTTCACTATGCGGCTCTTGGTTTTTCTCCTCAACACCAAGGAGGAGGCCATTGACAATATATGTCTCTCGGTTTTTGTTCGAATCCTGCCCGATTTCTTCATCGTTAATTTGTCCAATACAAATCCTTTAAGATCGGGGAAGTGTTCAATGGCTTGTAGAAAGGGAAGTTCAAAAATCAATTTCTTTCCTAATGCTTCCCGTACGGTTGGATCCAAATTCCTCAGATCGTTTTCAGTCTCAATTTTTATGAAATTTTCTAAATTTTCAATTTTTTTGTGGTTTTCAAATATTTCTATTTTTTTGGTATTTTCTGGGTGGTGTGGGGGTGTGGGGTGTTCTTCAGATGGGCTCTGGAGTTCAGGGTGAGGGTCAAAATTGTCCATAGGTCCCTGAATATCCTCAAAATTTTCAATTTCAGATCCAATCATTTCCTCATCCATTTTTATAGCCGAGCTACCAGAAATTAATCGATCGGCAAGTTCTTGAAATTTATCCTCCATTAAATCAAATTTCTTATTCATCCTCAAAATATTCTCCAAAATCTCTTCTTGGCCAAATATGGGAGCAGTTGGGGTATGTTTTTGTAATTCAATGTCCTCTTCCATTTTTCTATATGTACTAGGAGAGGGATCTCTGGAAATATCCGATGTACGATCATCATTTTCTGAAAGTATCTCCTCAATAATCATGGAAGGTGGCTGCTCATATGGTGTAGGTAAGTGGAGTTGGTCCAAGGGGAGTTGTGATCTTATGTGGTCGGCCCAATCCTCTGTATGAGTGAAGAGGGGGTTATTATGTTCAATCCAAGGTAATGATTTTTCTTTGGTGTTCGAGAATGATGGAAGAGGTGAAGAAGTGTTCAATTCGATCATGTGGTTATCTTCTCCCATGAATGATGGATTGACATTTACCGAATATGAGGGGTGAATTGTATGATCAATGTAAAGAGGATTAAATGAAGAAGTAGAGCCCTCAATCATTTCTTGGTTTGTCTGCTCTGAATACAAATGGTTGTCATTCATGAAATAGGTCAGATTAGCAGAAGGAGATGGATTTATTGGTGGTTGAGGGGGAGGTGTTTTGGGTCTAACCGATACGAATTCATTTTCATAGTATAGCTCTGATGGATTCTCGGATAAACGTTCGGCTATTTTTGAAAGAGCGGAAAGGAATGAGGGGTTGGGTCTGCAAGAATTATTGGACAAGAATTCCATGGTGAATTTTAAATCAAGAGAGGCAAGAGATGATTGCACGGGATAGTCAAGAGAAATAAAATGTGCGGCTATTGATCTTGAAATCGGTTCACGCACACCAATGCAAACACAATTCAAACCCTGGGTTCACCAACGCACACAATGAAGCCGTAAGAGTTCGGCTATTATCTTTTCAATTTTAGTTGGTGATAAATCAATCTTGGCAAAAATTTAGTGAGCTGAGATTTCGGATTTGGGCTCTAGCCTTAAGTGTCGTCTCTCGCTCACTCAGAAAAATAGAAACATACAAGGTCGGGGTTGCTCTCCCGCAAAAATTCTTGATTTTATGGATTATTTTGATCGGCTATATTTAGCAGTCCCAATTTTAATGAGGTGATCACTGAAAAATTTAGATGAGCACAAATACACGTCTACCGTCCAGTCCCAATTTCCTTTAGATTTATGTGATAAAACAAGGGGGAGAAAGTCGGGAAAAGCCGATGCACGCGGAAAACTATGATGAATGCTCAGTTAGAAGACTTACAGTGCCTCCTCGCAATCTCCATGTGGGATGCTAGACAGAATTTTAAAAATTATTCTATATGCGTGCAAGCCGATAAAAACCGCACCTATGCAGAAAGTTCTATTAGCGGGAAGAATTGAGTTAAATTTTTGGCTAAGTTGAACGATCTAAGGTGCGTCTTGATTAAAGTGAAGTGTGGCTTAAGATCCTACGAGCACAATCGAAAAATAAAAATGCTCTAAGAGCCGTATGTGCAGGTCTATCCTAATCGCCACTCAAGTCGGGCCCCACCCTCACCGGAGAGTGAAACAGGCCACGACACACCACAGAAAAGTTCAAGGTCTTTTTTACATGCGCGAGAGTCCAAACGGACACCGCTAGAAATGAGCAGAAATTAAAAGTGCAGAAAAAACCTAGACTATACTCTCTCTCACGACTCGACTCGATCTTAATTTAATTGCGGTTTCTTCGGGTGTCGGTGAAGATGCGTCGGTTCCTTGAAAAACCGCTCCACGTGCGCCGAGTACCACGCAAAAAAAAATAAGAGAGAGATTGTAAGAGAGTGACTCAGAAAATAATCAAAAATAAAATAAATGAAAGAAATGCTGAAAAATAAATACAAGAAATAAAATGGGATTTACAATGAAAGATTCGGGGGTTAGACTACCCGAATTCGGAAAACCGAACAAAAATTTTCAAGACAAAAAAAACTAAGCCGTTTGCCTCCCCGGCAACGGCGCCATCTGACGTTCCCGCAAAAGCCGCGTTAAGAAGTTGTTTTTAATCGTCGATCGTGAAAAGAAATATGTGTCGTTCGTTGTAGGCGGCTTTCGAAAACAGTAAAGAAAATAACCACAAATTTTATTCAATTTCAATCAAGTGGTTTTGATGTTTATTTTACTTGGGCAAGTCCCAAGGTCGATCACAAGGAGGCAAAGGAACAACCTAGAGTTGTGTCTATCCAATTTTTAGTTCGGTTTTCAAGGCGGTCTTTTTTTGGAATTTTTCAATGCAATATGAGATGCAAAATGCAAATCCGGCCTATTTTATGGACTAAAATGTGAATTACGTTCAAATGATGTCCGAAAAATACGAAACTTGGCCGAGATGTAAAATATGATGAAATGGGTGAACTGTAATTTTTTGAAATTTTTGGATGCAATATGAATTTTTTATGAATTTTTAAATGCAAACAAATTAATTTTCAATATTTAATTTTAATAAATATTAATCCTACTTATTTTCGAGAACTAAAATTATCTAAGATCTATCACAAGGTAATGGATCTTAAAAAAATCCTAAACCTCGAAAATGTGGGGTTTAATACCTATTAAAAATTAAACAATGAAATGCACAAAATGATTTTTACAGAGCAAAATATGCGTGCAAATGCAATGATTTTTGGGCACAATGTTAATCGAAATAATCTCTACACTATGTGATTTTTCGGAGATTTTTAGAGCAATGGTTAATTAAATATGAATTTCCGAGCACAGATTGGGCAAAATATGGTAATTTTCACAGAATAATTAATTATTAATCAACCGTAAATCACAAAAATGTCCACAACATGCCAAAATGTAGAGATTTATAAGATGAACAAAATGCTATTTTTAAATAAATAAAATGATGCAGAGAATAGATCTAAAATGACTGGAGAACACAGGGGTATACGTGCAATATAATTAAATAAAATAAAAATAAAAGTGCAGACGGGGACCTACTAGTAATTACCAAAACAAGGGGAGGAGATTTTGCAAATGTTCCAGAGAGGCACGTGCGCAGCACGTGCCCTCTGGTTGGTTGGACTAAAGCGCAAATCAGAGGAATTCCAGGGGGCTCTGCGCAATTTTCCCACGGTCACGTGCTAAGCACGTGACCTGGGTGACGTTAGCCTGACGTGCCCCCCGGGGCGCACGTGCCTCGCACGTGCGTGGGGGGTCTCGGGTCGGCCCCCGGCGGCGTGGCGGAGCGAGGTGAAAGGGGCGGAGGCCCGGCTCCTGTCCGGTCGGTGGAGGGTCGAGCTGCTCCTGGCGATGATGCCGATGACGATGGTCGGAGCTCGGCTGAAGACGGAGGCGAGCCGGGCGGAGGAGTCGATGACAAAGGTCGTTGCTGGCCCGCGACCTGTGGCGAAGTAGCGGAGGAGCGGGCCCGCGGTGGTTGTCGATGGCGCAAGGCGGAGCGGGCTCCGGTGGCATGGGCGAGTCGCTGAAGACAGAGCAGGTCGTGGAGCTAGAGGTTGAAGGCGGTGAAGATGAAGCGGTGGCTCGACGGCGGTTGAAGAGGTGCCGGAGCGGAAGCACGTCGTCGGAGAAGACGCTGATGCAACGAGTGCGGTGAGCCCCTCGGATCTCGTCGACGGCAAGGCCTTGGTGCTGTCACCACCGGGCCTTGCCTGGTGGAATCGGCGGATAGGGATCAGGGTGGTCGCCGGGGTTCTCTAAATAGGATGGGGTGCGGTGGTAGGTTGGCGAAGATATCGGCGGCCGTTTGGAGGAGGGCGGAGAAAGCGGGGCGGCCGTTGCGCGGCGCGGGGGAGGTGGTCGTTGGGGTCAACGGCGATGGAGGAGGGGGCCGTTGGCGGAGGTTTCGGAGAGGGGGTGTCTGGTGCGACAAAGGGGGAGGCGCGAGGTTGGGGATGACGCACAACGGCCGTCCGATCGGCCGAGATCGGACGGCCAATAGTGCGCCACGTGGCGAATCAAGGAGGGAGGGATGGGGCACGTGCGGAGCACGTGCCTGGATGGCACGTGCGTCGCACGTGCGGCTAATTAAAAAAATTTTTTAATTAAAAACGAGATTTAAAAAATGCTAAAAATCAATGACACGTGGCGGCCTCTGGGGCGGTCACGTGTCAGCTCCAAAAAAAATCCAAAATTAAAACCTTTGTAAAATCGATAAAAAAATAGCAAATGACCTCGGATCGAAAACGTTCCTTCACGAAAATTGCTCGTCTCGACGAGATCTACAACTTTCATGAAGACATCAAAGCCAAATTCTGTCAAATGTAAAAAGTGAATTTTTGGGGTATCCTATGTACATAGAATACCTTGATTTTTGGGTTTTGTATTTTTTTTTGTCATTTTTAAAAAAAGATAAAAATCCGGAAAAATATGGAAAACTCAAAGATAAATAAAAGAGACCTTAATCTAATTTTTTTGGATTTTTATTAATGAAGGAAATAAGTACATAAAATACAAGGTCAAAAACCGCGAAAATACAATGTACAAAAGAGGCCCAAAACCCAACTTTCACATACGAGCTCTGATTCACTTGAACTTGGTCTTGTTTTGAAGATAATTGAATGTACATTAGTTCAAAAGTGAGTAGGATCAAATCGGACACTGGATGGGGAAGATATGTGGCTTTTAGTCCGAAAATCCTGAAACTAGAGTTTGGGTTTTTGGTCCACTTATTTGAGTTAGTGATTTTTTTGTATTTTTCATTTATTCTTGTAAGTGATATGTACACAATGGAAGTGGTTTTGGGTTATTCGAAGTTAGTATGAAGGAGTTAAAAATAGGGGAAGTTAGGCTATTTACAGGTCAATTTGGGCTTGGATTTTTGGCTTCTTATTTGATGCAGAATTTAATGCTAAAATGCAATTTTTATGAAATCATGCACAAATGCTAATTATGCGAAATAGATGCAGATATGCTGTTGATTTTTAGGGAATTGAGCTTAATAAATGAGATTTAGAGTGATGAATCCGAGATTCATCACATACACTCAGCTTCTCGTAACTAATGTACAAGTGCAAGTAGTTGTAGCATTTACTTCCTCAAATCTTTGAGGTGCTATCCCTTAAGATAGGTCAGTACCATATCTTAAGGGTTAAAAGCCTTTCTTGGAATTTCTATGAATAGAATATGTCCAAGGTGTACTACAAATGTGATAGTCCAATTATCCTCTTCTCTTGGCTTCTGAACAACTTCAGAACTAAGATCTAAGAGGTATCTTTGAAATCATATTTCAAGATATGGAATAGCCAGTCTATAAAGCACTTATTATCATCCTTATATCATTCTAAATGATTAGGATATTATCTACATTTAGCATGATGGACACAAAGGCACTCTCACTAAGCTTCACATGGCTCATCCAGATTCTATCTGAAATCATAACATTTATAATTTCATCAAATCTTATGATCCAACTTCAAGAAACTTCTTTGAGTCCATAGATGGATTCCTTAGCTTCTACACCTTGCTTTCCTCAACCATGAAGCCCTGGGGCTACTTCATGTGAATATCCTCAGAGAGGTATTCATAGAGGAATGCAATATTGACTTACATCTTGAAGATGCAATAGTCAAGTTGTGTAGCTAAGGTTAGCAATATTCTGATGGTTTTAAGCATGGTCACCGAAGAGTAAGTCTCATTGCAAGCAATGTCTTCTCTTCCAGTGTGTAGCTCATGGCTACAAACCGTGCTTTGAAGGTCTCTACCTTCTCATCAGGTTCCCTTTCTCTTGAAGATCCATTTACACCTTTACAGGTTTTACCCATATAGGTGGATCCACGAGGGTCCATATACAACACTTGCATATGAAGTCTACATTAGACTTTTATTGCTAACATCCATCTGTCCATGCTATGATCTTCAGAAGCTTCATCACATGAAGTTCAATCATTGTCAGATTTCTCTGACACATGGAATCCATCCTCAAACTCATTTGAAGAGGTATTAGTGTTTCATTTTTCATTGTCCTCTTAGTTTCCAATTTCAGGAGCCTCATTATCTTCTCAAGATTAAATGAGTTCCTACACTTCATTTTTATCTTGATTCTCAAGAGTCTCAACCTCTAAGAATCAAATTCTCAGAGATGAGATATTTTAAGAATCTCAAGGTCATAAAGTAGGTATCCAATACCATCCTTTATTTTTCTAATGAAGTAGTACTCTCAAGTGCTAGATTCTAGCTTGCATGCATGGAATCATATTAAGCATATATATTGTAGTCTCTTCTACACATATATACCTGGAAACTAAGGGATAATTATGCTAAAGTTCATCATTGATAAGATCATGTCACACATGATCCAATTGTATCTACCTGTAACTCTATTGAGTTAAGGAGTGTTAGGAGGATTGAGATAGAAGTGATATTCATATCTCTATAAGGTATTCTTTGAATTTATCTAGTAGGTACTTGCTACCTATATTAGATCAAATTCATTTTATCTTCCTTCAAACTTTAGTTTTTAAACCAAAAATAATGAAATCTTTGAACATTTCAAAGGTTTCTTTCTTAGGTGAAGAGAAGAAATCTCATATCATACAAAATCATCAACAGATATCACATATCCATAATGTTTACTATGATATAGATGATCTACATACATCAATGTGCATGAGATCCTGAATACCTTGGCATCTTACACCTTTCTCTAAGAAGGATGCATTGGACATTTTACTTTGAATACAATATTCATAAGTATGTAAGTTTTGAAATTTTAGACATTCTAAAGTTTCATCTCTTACTAGTCTATTGATCAAATCAATAAACAAATGTCCAAAGCTTGATGCTAGATCATTGTCAAATTATCTTCATCCTCATATTAATCTTAAGTTTTAATTTCAGCATTTAGAAATGTTAATGAGCCATTCATCAATTTTCTAATTTAGTGGAGTCCACTAGATTTTAGATTACTATCTGAAATATCTCCATCATAACTATTTATGATAGTTCTACCTCAGAATTCATGTTTACTTCCAACATTTAGAAACAAACAATGAGTGTATTCTTATATCTAGGTCATAGAGACATTCTCTAAGACTAAGGACTCTCCCACTGAAATTAACAAGTCTATCAATCCAACAGAGATTGTTGCAACAATTGCATCAATATCCATGTGGATAACTATAAACCTTTAAGATCAAATTTTCCAATCTTCTAAAACATATGCAACCTATTGCAAATGTCATCAGAAGATTGAGATACAATTATTTGACTTTATCTTATCAATGATTTATGTAGATTAATACGATGCTCCATCCGAGTCCGTCTCTAAGGATTCTAGATAGACTTGATAGTCACACTATCAACACATCAACTTATTGCAGTATTGGCATTCATCCAACTCTTCGGATGACATATGGAAGTCATAGATTTATAGTCAACTCTTTGACCATACTTCTTACTCGGGTCCAACCCATGCTTCCACTGCGCTCCCTTTATCTATAAGCAACCATTGCTTAAGACTAAGGATCTCTTATGTAAGAGCATTTCAACATTTATACATGCTTCATTAAATTCATACAATATGAATATTATGAAGCTTCATGAATGACCAGAGTATAGATAGTAGAATGATGGCACTCATCATCTACATCCATCTAAACTCTTAAAACATAGGTTCAGGTAGGTACTCAAACAATTTGAATACATCATCTCTTATAGAGCCACCATTCTGCATGATGCAGTGAACCATCTCATTCATGTTAAATGTCAAGAGCACATATGTATGCCAGAATATCTTCATTAATTTTATAAGGATTATTTGACAATTGCGATCATCATCGACATGTCACTTCCAAAGTACGTCCGATGAGAGATCAAGACTATAGAGACATACAAACCCTAGGGTTGTAGTCCTATTATCTATTTAATTGTCATTCCTCAATATTATGAGGAAACTTGCACATTGAAACCACATACATTATGTGTCCAATTGCAAGTACAATATCTGGATCATGAGTCCAATCCATGATATTTTACTGGTAATTATTGAGTATATCATTGAGTGGGTTTTAATGAAGGATTATCTGAAATAAGAAATTTGCATAAATATATAAATAAATAAATAAATATATATATATATATATTACTTTGATTTAGGGTTTTTATATAAAAGTTGTCTTGTCTTGTCAACACTGAAAGTTCATTCCCTTAATCACTTTCAATGTAAGAGATATACTTACCATTATATCTCAACAAGATCTGGGATCTCCTTCCTTATCTTTGTTGCATCCCAATAATATGAGAACCTACAACTCGGATAAAAAGAAGCGGGAACACATTCCGCCTTGCAAGTCCAACTTGCATCTCCCAATTCGGTCTTTAACACCCGGGCCCACCACCCCTAAGGCAATGTTGACCCGTCATTAATTGAACCAACCGTCAACAGGAATACAACTCGCTATGCGCAATCCAATATCGCCCCAATAATATGAGGACCCGATATTGGGGTCACTACGCATACGTCCTTACTCTTTCGAGAAGCGAAGAGCCCGATCCAAATGGATCGTATGCAGGAGCTGTCACTTCGGATAGGCGTCTCCTACATACAATATCTGGCGACGGAACCCTTCGCCTTGACGAGAGACCATGGATGTCACTTTTGTGATCCTCCATATCATATTCAAATTCTAATTAATCATTATGAATCATATTCATTATGATTAATTCTTCCAAGGGAAATAACATCTATATTCATAGAGTGTTTTAATTTTAATTGGATTCCAATTAATCTAATCATATTAAATTAATGATCCAATTAATATCCAACAAACAATTTTTAATTGTTACTTGAATTATGGTATTATCTCAAATACGTATTATTTCGAATTTTAATAATTAGAAATACATCATGATTTCTTAAGCATTATACTAACCCTACCCGCTGTCATGGCCAGTACCGACGAGAGTGGGATGGACCACATACGTTGCAACCCGCAACCCCAATGCTCTCCGACTAGACACCATATCCACCTCGGGAAATGATAATGCAAAATAGATCATTTTGTACTTGAGATGATCATCGGTTCTTCAACCGAAATTATACCATATAGTAATAATCAAAACAATTTTGATTAACATTATAATGAGATTTGCTAAACAAATCCCAAGTCCTATTCAAGCAACATGTTTGTTGGAATGTAGATCATATAGATCATGTAACCAATCTTGATCTAGATCACATCTAATCATTTATTGGTTAGGGTAAAGTCATTTAAGTACATAATTATCATCAAATATTTCACAAATATTTATGCATAATTATTCTAGGAAATTAAACAATTTAATTTCACTTATTGATTAAATGACAATCACTAGATTCTTGATTAGGAAAGTATTTCCAGCAGTGACCCTCACTTACTAAAAATATCATATCTCAATCAATTTAAATCCAAATTAAGCAAAGTGAATTTCTAAAGTTTGCTAACTTGATTTACAACAGAACTCAAGTAATTTGTACACATTTCAAGGCGTTTCAAATCCGCAATTAACATCTTAATTACGTCATGATCCGCAGTCCCCGAAACAGTGGATACATGTTCACTAAAATGAGCATATCTAGAGCAAACGGAATCGAAATCACGCAAACTCAGATCCTACGGTTTTCTTATTTAATGGAGAATAAAATCCAATTATTATTTTCGTGTTTAAACAATTTAAACAGTGCCAAAAATAATATCAAAACAGAGATGCGAAAATGAAATGCAAGAAAACTTTCGCAAACCCTAATGAACCCAAGTCGTCCTCGGTTTATGGATCGTATCCAAAACCACCAACCTAAGGCTCTGATACCACTTGAAGGATATGGTTAGATCCTCAAGCGCATCACGGAAACGTGATCGTCGTATCGAATACGACGAAGAACGACTAGTCGTACTAGTTGTTCTATGCAGCGGAAATTAAAATATTTTTATGTGACGAAACCACATGATCCAAGAACACTTCTCGGATCGTTTCGTCTAAACCACAAACAAGTATTAGGTTTACCTCTTGAAGCGTGGTTGCAATCGAGTCTCTAAATGAAGAGACCTCCTGTCTCAAGTCCGATCCAACGGAGGAGACGCTTGCGAGCGCGGGGATGAACCACGTGCTTCTCGCAATCCATGTTGATGATCCAAGCGGCGGATCTCCTGATCTCGACACACGAGATCCGACGTCTTCTTCACGAGCAAGGCACATTGAAGTAGACAGAGTTCCACGAACAAACCATCGGGCAGCATAACGACGACACTGCGGCGATGGAGAACCTCTCTAGGGCATCCATGGTGGACGGCCATGAGAGGGAGAGAGAGAGAAAGAGAAAGAGAGAGAGAGAGAGAGATGCTTCTCAAGCATTGTGTGTAAGGAAGAGCAATGGGGTGCCTCTCCTTTTATAGGGTTTTGGGATCCATGGATCTCAATCCATGGGACAACACAAATCCAATGGCTCTCATTGATTGTGTTTCTTTTAATGGTCATGATTTGTGTTGGTAAAACCAACAACAATTAATTTAATTTAGATTAAATATATGTTGATAAATCAACATAATTTAACTACCAAATTAAATCAAGATCTCTTGGAGATCATAGGAGAGAGAGTGCCTCCTTCCATGTTGGAAGGAGGGGACGGCCACACATTCCAAATAGGAGTGGTGGCCATCCACTCCATATACATGGAAGGTGGCTCTCATCTCTTTAATGCAAATCTCCAAGATTATGCAACAACTTTTGTTGCATATTATTCTACAAAAATAATTCACAATTATTTTGTAGACATTGCAATCTTGCCATTAAAAATTTGTGAATCACATTCACAACCCAAAATAAAATGTAAATTACATTTTCAATTTAATGTTCAATGTGAATCCAATTCACATTAACATTTAATTAATAAGGGATATTTACACCCATAACCCTGAGTAATATGGTAATTACCCCAGAAATCCTCTATAAACACAAATTACACTGAGGACCCTGAATAGCAATTAACTCTTACGAGCATAACCCTGTGTTATCTTCCATCCAATTTATCGTTAACTACTGATGGTATCCGTTATGTATTTTACATTTATACCCTTTAAGTTTCTATTATTTTACATTTTATACCCTTAAAGTTTATGTTATTTTATATTTTATACCCTTCTCCTCTAGCCCCTCGCCTACCTCCTCCTCCTCCAGTCAGGCACCCCCCTCGACGTCCTCCGCCGACCTCCCGTTCACCCCCTCGCCGACACCCCCTCCTCCCCTTCCGCCTGCAAGCTCCCCGCCTCATCGAGTCCGTCGTCGAAGGCCCCCGACCTTCAATCTTGCCTTGGCGCCTACAAGCTTCGCCCCTCCCTGCGGCCCCGGCCCATCGCTTCCAACCCAAGTCCGACCCTTCTCTGCGACGCCCTTCCTCCTGGAAGACCCCTGCTTGTGACGTCCCCTCCCTCAATGTCCCTGCCCCATCGCTTCCCCCTCCGACTGCACACCTCCTCCCTCCCGCCTGCAACCCCCGCCCC
Organism: Ottelia alismoides; assembly: GCA_037367405.1. Lineage (NCBI taxonomy): Eukaryota > Viridiplantae > Streptophyta > Magnoliopsida > Alismatales > Hydrocharitaceae > Ottelia > Ottelia alismoides. The sequence goes on along the minus strand of JAZKJV010011323.1, from coordinate 403,504 downwards.
TCGCTCCGCGGCTCCGACCCACCGTTTGCCCTCCGACTGGACACCCCTCCCTCCCTCCTGCAACCCCCTCCCCTGGAAGCCATGCCCCTCCCTCCCCCCTGCGGCACCCCCCCGATCTCCTACAAGCCTTGGTTCAGAGACCCGCAACCCCCGCCCCCTGCGGATTTCGATTCGATTAAAAAACTAATGACCCTGTCAGTCCTAATTAGATCAGGAGTATGATTTTTGAGTACGCTATTTAAAGAAGAAAACACGAGAGATCGCTTCATTTCCAGCTTCCAGCATCCACAGCCAATGGAGTCGTCATCTCTGCCCAATATCTCCGTCACCTACCACCCTCTTCCCCACGGCCATACACCGGTGTTAACCGTCCACTTCCGCGCCTTCGAGAGGCTCTTCTGCGCATGGCATTTACGCAACAGCGGTGCCATCGTCCACTCTCATCTTCAGGCACCGACAGACGCATTCCTGATCGACGAGTGCCGCATCGACATACCCCGCGAAATCGACTGGTCTGATTCTCATCTTGCAGCGGACATAATTGGAGAATTCTTGCAGGCGATTCTCCATCAGTATGGGCCCTCTCAACGTACGAGGTCATGCAGTCGACCACCAGCACGCTGCTCACCTGCTTGTACCACGAAGCTTGCAGAACAAAAGCAGGGAGAGATGAGCCCCTCCACACGGTGGTCGTCTACAATCATTACGTCATTCTGCACGTGGATGTGTCCGTGGAGATGGAAGATGGATGCCTCCTGTTGGAGCTGCAGAGGCCTCGATGCCTTCTGGGGAGGATGAGGTACGAGAAGAAGGAAGGGGTGGAGGAGGGATGCGCCATATGCTTGGAGGAGTCGATTGATTGGGAGGTGATCACCTGGTTGCCGTGCTCGCATGTTTTCCACAGCAAGTGCCTGGGGAGATGGCCCGCAAGCAGCCCCCCCTCCCCGCCTCCCCGCGTCTGTGCCCGCAATCCCACCCGAGCCCGCAAGCAGCACCTCCCTCCTTCCGGTCTCCGCCTGAACCCCCCCTCCCTCCTGCAAGCCCCTTCTTGCAGCCTTCACTATCATCGGGGCCTCCTGCCACCCCCGATCCCTGCCGGCAGCCTCACCATCGTCAACCCCTCCTGCAAGACCCCTCTGTGTTGGGAGCCCCGCAACTCTTGCAAGTTATTTTATAAAATAATTTTCATTAATCGTAGCCGTTAGTTCGCGGATCAGTTAGATTAACTCACCCATATGGTTGAGTTAATGGATAAAACTAACGGAAGGTTATGAGTGTAAAACGGAGTATTTATTCAGGGTCATCGGTGTAATTCGTGTTTATAGAGGGTTTCTGGGGTAATTACCATATTACTCAGGGTTATGGGCGTAAATATCTCAATTAATAAATGTAAATTACAAACATCTCTCTCCTATATATTATAAATCATATTTATAATATATATGACTAATATTGCTATCCACACTATTCATATCCATGATAATTAAATCACACTTAATCATCTTGGATCTCTATTCTCTTGTGTTCAAATAATATGAATCATATTCACATTATTTACATCTTTGATAATCAAATCATATTTAATTATCTAAGATAGCTCTCTTTATAATATGAATCAAATTCATATTAATCATGATAATTAAATCGCATTTAATTATCCATTTTCTTAATGCTCGGTTACATAAATCAACAATAGAATTATCCATGAACTCCTTCAAGGATAATGCGCTTTCTCTGCAGATACTTGGAGATAAAGACAAGGCGATTGTATTGTTCCATGTATAATGACATGGATATTGAGATCGTATCTCAAATCCAGATCGCGAGCCTCCCATAGATGCTTGATTGAATCAAGACCGTAAACCTAATCTTCTCATTGTATCTGAATCCCATTCAGATCAATGTCCAACACTTCGACCAAGATCAGATCACTTCTCTACTGAGAGGAGTCACTAAAATCCAGACCCGTTTCATTACTCCCCAGGAATGGAAGCGTCATGGTTATACAATCGTTTATGATCACATCACCCTCAGGTATTCCCAATACCTGTACATCCTGCATATTGGAAGACCCAGACTAAACCCGAAGTATTGGATAAACTTTATACTGTCTACTTCATGGTTTTATCAGTAAGTTTCTCATTCAATCATTGGGAGTTGGTATCGATCATATACTTTCCAAAAGCATATATCATACCTAGGTCTTGATCATATACTTTCCAAAAGTATAAATCAAACCTACAAATTCAGTCAAGCTTCCAAAGCGAGACGACCGTGCGCACGGAATTTGATTCTTCCCAATATCTCATGAGTGAGCTCATGTCTTCCGGTTCAGTGAATGAACATGTATGTTCCCTTTGAGAGATCGTATTACTCATATACCCTTACATGGACACCAGCGCGCCGGTGTATAGACCTTGATTAGGTCATCAACCTATTGGTCTGCCAAATGTACATACTCAGACATATAGTAACACATCTGTCTCCGGTCAGAGGATGCATGCCTATATCGTGACAGCATATGATATAGGACTTCGGTTATCTCGATCTCGTTAAGTCAACTCTTTTACCTAACTAATCTGACACCTTCGAATCTCTATTCCTATGCAGAGGACCTGCATCAAGAGGTCGGTCAGATATCAGCCTTTGAAGATAAGGATTGCCATCTCCTACTCAGGCTGGAGATCATCTCTTAACGATCATTTGACGGTGCTCGATGAGTCCTCAATCTAACTCATTAGATATTCATCTACGCACCAGTTTCTATGATTCAATAATTGAATCAACAGTTGTATGATCATTAAGATGGCCATGGTACATAACCCTAATTGTACTAAGGGACCTATTATGCAAATTATGTACTCTTTATTTTTAAGGAGTGATTTGCAATAACATTTATTGCATAATGGCTTGCCGTGGGCTCGCATGTCCAACACACACTTCCATGGTTCGAAAGATTTGAGTGCTATATTACACTCTTCATCTCTACCTTCAAAAGAAAATGATCAACACAATCACATGCACAACTGCATGATTGATGAGATTAGTTGAGTTATCACTTGAGGAAATAGGACTAGAGATTTGAGTTTAGACCCGATCTGATGATATTCAAGGATGGGATAACGTTAATGAAGGCTTCAGAAAACCTGACTGTCAGCAAAACCTTAGCCAATATGTGAACAAGTTCATATGCTATCTCTTTGATATTTACCTATGTGTCAGGGTGTGATGAAACTTAATGATAATTGTTGATCAGTGTACGCCAACTTTTTGTAAAAGCAGTGGAGCCAGCCAACAAAAGCAATGAAATGTAAAAGAAAAGCTCTATCATCCAAAGTCAAATTATAAATAAGCTTCCACCAATGGTGAGCGCTCCAAAACATTTTCAAGGTGTCCGCTTGGACCAAGCACTAATTAGGACCAATGAGTCGGGCTGACACCAAAAACGGATTTTGCATCGTAAATGCTACAAGTTTGGGTGTTGAAGGTATCTTAGATACTCAAAAGAGACATACCCCGGTGTATTCTCAGAAAAACAAGTGCAGACGACTCCAACTCTCTTAACGGACACATTGATCGGCTATCTAAAAATTTACATGTATTGAGTATAAAGGCACTCGAGAGGCCCCTTGTTCCAATGTAAGGGAGAGAAAAATAGACACAATCCTATGCCCTCCATCATATGGCCGTCCATCTACACTTTCAAGTCTGACAAACTAATGAGACGGTATAGTGAAGCAAGAATAGACTTATTTCCTAGTGTTGAGGATGAGGTCTAGAGGAGAGTCTTTGGGATTGGAACTTTGAGTGATGCCTCGACTCGACTCTCATGAAATGCATTACACTAAATTTCATATCCTTATATTATACGTACAAAAAGAGAGTCTGATAATTAGAGAAGTTGGATCCCTTCTGACTAAAGCATGGATAAGCCCAGAATTTAGGATCACTTAAATTAAAGGTTTTCGAAAGATTGAGCCTTGAATTCTTCACTTGCACTGTCAGGAATTGATCCGACTCCTTCATTCTTTAGATGCTTGAGGACGAGCAAGGTTTAAGTATAGGGTATGATGAATCTCGTATTCATCATGCTAAAAGCTACAAACCCCTGGCTTAATCAATCCAATAAAAATCACCATTAACTCATTATTATTATCTTGTAATATATTGTGTATAATTAACCTTGAATAATTATATTTAATTACTATTATTTTTTGTAATTAATTTATTACAAAAACCCCTAAAACTCAGGTAGAGTAATTGTCTATAATTCACTAAACTTTAAAAGACTAAAAAAATACAAAAACAACTCAAAACAAAAAGTTGGTGTTTTTACCCCCTTAAAAATACCCTCAAAAAATACTTTTTGTACAAATGACATCCTTTTGCTTTTCGTCCAAAATGAAACTTGTAGTATCATCGAGACGAACAACTTTATGTTTTGACGTTTTCCTAATTTTGACTCTAACTATTTCTTTTGTATTTTTCTTTGTATTTACATTTTTTGAATTTTCTGGTGCAGCCACATGGCGCTCCCTGGAGCTGCCACGTGGCTGCTCCTCCTTCTGCCACCCATCACAGCTCCCGACCGCCAGATCTGCTTCAATCACCTCCATCTCAGCCCTCCAAACCCGCTCCATCCCTCAGCCGCTCGATCATCCTCTGGATCAAATCTCATCCGCTCCTTCGAGCCTAAACCTCAACAATCCGATCAACTGCTCATCCAACGTTTAGCATCTCTCCACGTCACTCATTCTCCCCAGGTCATTGGATCTCCTCCAGATCACATCCTATCCATCCATCAGTGCCTCAATCTCTGTCGTTCGATCAGATCCTAAGGATCTGATCTAAGCCCTCCAGCCACGTCTCTATCCCAACCGTTGATCGCAAGATCCAATGGCTCCCACTCATTGTCCTCCTCCAGCTCTCTCTCTCCAGCCACTATACCATGCGAGACCCCTCCCCCATCCATTTTTATCCGTCGCTATAGCCACCTCCTCCCTCTCCTAACGACCACCGCATGAAGCTCATTCCTCCCTCTTCCTCGCGTAACATCCAGCCTTCCTCCTCCATTACTCACCCGCCATCAATCAGCTATTAAAGCATCCCCCACTACCTCATAACAGCAGAATCCCCTCCTATAAAACCACCTCCTCCACCACCTTCAGTCGCCGTCCACGATTTACGAGCCTAAGGCCTAGCTGCCGATCCCTCCTTGTGACAGGAGGAGGCACATTGGGCTAGCGATTCTGGCCGATAACCCAGGTGTCGACCCACGGTCGCCATGGATGTGTAGCCGCTGGCTCCGCCACTGCTAAGCTCCGAGGTTTGGCTGACCTCGTCGGGCGACGACCGGAGCGCCTCCAAGTCGCTCAGCCCAAGACACCTCATCCGCCCGTTCTCTGTCCGACCTTCAGGTACTTCCCCCTAAATTTCATTCATTTTCTCGCAATTTTCCTGCCGCCCACGATGTCCTTCATCACCGCCTAACCACTTCACAAGCCTCGTCGTATCATTCCCATCCTCGCCACCATCTCTGATCACATCCTCTCATCTTCCACCACTCGCTCCGCCTCGATCCATCTCCTTCGACAACATGTCAGAGGACCCATTTGAGACACCGCCTTCTCCACCTGATCTGGCTCCCACGCACCCCCATTTCACTCTCATGCACCACATAAAGGCATGCCTCGACTATTCTAACATCTGCAGGTCAAATCTCCTCAATGTCTGGAGCTCGTGTCGCCCCGCCGGTCTCGAGCTCTTCCTCCGACAACCTTTTCTCTACCGAGCACCTGCATCCAAGCACAAAGCTTCTACTTGGCTCAAGGATCTCCGCCAGACCTCCAGTTCTCTTCCCCGACTTTCAGATTATCCTACGGAGCACGGTGGAGCAACCAGCAGGTCGCCGGAGCCCCGTCTCATCCGGTAGACTCGCGGAGGAGCACGAAGACAAGTGTCGTCCGATCATCTGGATCGTACGGCTCTGATGAAGATACGTGGATGCACTGAGCCTCCCGCCAAACCTACAGGCTCGGGTACACTGAACCTCGAGCCGAGCCATCCGATGCTGCCACGTGTCCCGAGCCAGCAGCGAGCCCCGAGCCTAGACCCCTACGTGCTTCGCACGTGAGGGCTTGGGTAAATTACACAAACGACCCCAGATGTTTTGGTAATTACATATTGGTCCCCAGGCGCATGCTCAGCACGTCTGTGCCTGGATATTTTACAGGGAGGTCCTTGTGAGTTTGTAGAATTACAAAAATGCCCCTACGCACATGGAAAAAATACACTGGGGCCCAGGCAAATTTTGGTATTTACAAATGGGTCCTTCTAGGGACCTATTTGTAATATTTATCCTTTTATTTCTTGCATTTTTATTACATTTATGCCCCTGCATTGTTTTCTTCATAACTTGAGCATCGTAGATCCAAATTGCATGATTTTAGTATCATTTTGATCCTTGTTTCTTCATCTATCTCATGGCATGTCTAATTTTCTCATCCGACATCATATTAAAAGAAGTGATTTTTAATGTTAGATGATGAACTTCATCTGCTTGTCCTTGCTCTAATTTGATGAATGATATTATTGTTGTGATCAAAGTGAACTCTGATTTCAATTCTTATTATGTTGCTCATTTTCAGTGATCCTTTTTAGGGTATATTTGTAATCTTTTGTTTTGCATATAGGTTTTCTTGCATTACTTTCATGCATCATCTTTTAATCACGTAAAAATCAACTAAAAATTACGTGCATCATTTTATTGCATTGTAATCTGCATAGTGCATCATGCATCCTCACGGAGAGCTTAATTGAGAAATAATTCACACATTTTCTGAACTGATCGAAATTCGATAAATAGATGGAGTAGCTCGTGTCCCTGTGTTCGACCTTGGTAGACTTGCCAAGTATAAATACTCCACAACACTCAAAGAGTGTGGTTTTTGACGAACCAAATTTTCCTCCTGTACTATGACAATTATCGATTATTAACGAGGCAAATTTGACGTTCGTCAATAACAAACAAAATCCTAAAGTTAAGAGACCGGTCATGAGTTCTGGCTTAACAGAACTCCAATAGTAAAATCTGACGTGTCAGTCATGTCTCAAAGGGAAGAAACCAATCAGGAGCTTGAAAGATGAATGAGACACAAATATTTCTTTTCAAAAGCTCAAAGGCCTCAAGACCCTTGTGATCTATAGTGAACTTGATGTATTTTCTAAGAGTTCAATCATTGGTGGAACAATCTTTGAAAAATCTGAGTGAGTCTTCTATAAAATCTAGCATGCTCTAAGAAAGATCTCCCTAACTTCACATTGATCAGTGAATAAAGTTTATTGATCACTGATGAACCTCAGTTTCATCATCTTTATTTATTATAATTAACCCCCTTGCTTATTGTTTTGTCAATAAATCCCTGTTAATGTCCTATAATTAACAGAGTCCTTAATAAATTAAAAATCACAAAAAAATGACAAAACAAAATTCATGGTATTTTTAGACTTAAAAATACCCTCAAAAATATTTCGGGCCCTTGTTTGATTTCATTTCCAGTTTTGGTCAACATGAAACTTGTAGATCTCGTAAAGATCTACAACTTTCATGTTTTGAGTTTTCTCAAATTCGGCCAATAGGGCCCTCAAAAACCAAAAATACCCTCCGAATAATCTGATTGGGCCACGTGGCCCATTCTGGGGGTGCCACATGGCCCGGCCTCTTTGTCTTATCCGCCACCGACCCTGGCCGTTGGATCTTGCTTCAGATCCAACGGCCCCGCCGCTTCCACGTATCTGCCTTCTCCCAGCCATTGATCATCCCCCGCGCTTCATCTGAACCATCCCTTAGCGCCGCGCCCATAGCTTGCCACGTGGCGCGCTGTGCGCCCTTCGATCGCGTTCCAGATCTCTCATCACAGCCGCTCAACCCGCTCTCTCTCCTCAGCCGATCGATCACACCCGTGACCCCATCTAGGCCGTTCGCTGCCGCCTTGCGCATAGCTCGCCACGTGGCGCATCCATCCGCCACTGATCACTCCGCCCCCGATCTAATCATGGCCATCCCTTCGCGCCTCAACGACGGCCGTTGGATCTTCAGATCCAACGGCTGCGGGCTATCGTCAACCTCCGGACGCCTTCCACCCCCACGTTCTCCACTACGACAACACCTTCCGCCCTTTCCATTTTTACCCGAGTCTCCAGACACCTCCTCCACCATCTGGAAACCCCACGACCATCGCCATTCATCCCTCTTCCTCGCGACCTCCTCGTCAACCCACGAACCTCTCTCTAGTCCTCCCATTTCCCCCTCGAAACCACGTCGCCCACCATCACTTCCGCCGAGTCGCCTCTTCAAATACACCGCCCCCCACCTCGGTTTTGACGGTCCACCTTTACGTGGGAGGAGGCCCAGCCCTCCTCCGCCTCTCTGTGACAGAGAGGGGCGAGGGGATTGAGCAATGACGACCTCCCTCTCCGGTGATGACCCTCCGTCGTTCTCGGCGGAGCTGCGGCGCTCCGCGACCGCTCGAGCTGCACCAAGTGGCTGAAGGTGTTCAGCGAAGACCCGGGCGTCGATCCAGACGTCCAGCCCAAGCCTCCGCTCCGCCCCATCGCAGGTAAGCCCCTCTGAACTTCTTTTGATTTTTTTTATTTGATTTCTCTGCTTTAATTAGGCTCCTCAGGTTAATTTCGCTCGCCATTCACATCTTCATGAGCCTCACCTCCGTTCCCCCTTCATCGCGCACTATTCCGACAACCCCCTTCTCTTTCCACCATATCTTTCCACAGCCGACCCATCTCCTCCGCCACCCACGGCGGAGGAGCTCCGAGCTCCCCATGTTCTTCGCTCGCCGAGCTCACAGTCCACTCACGCATGCACTTCTTGTTCTCTTCGGCTACACCTTAACGCTGCAGGTCGATCCATTTCTTCAATGGTCGGAGAGGTCGCCGGGTCATCTTCGTCACCACCGTCCTTGACATCAGCGACTCGAACACCCTCTCCAGAGCGTCCATAGCCTCGCCCGAGCTCCGAGCTTCGTCGACCGACCTTCAGAAGCCTCGGGCGAGCATCACCGGAGCCAGGACAGAGCGGCGGAGGAGGTGGGTCTTCGCCGGAGACCTGAACTCGCCGCCAGCTGAAGTCTGAGGAGAAGATACAGCAGCCGTTGGATGATCCTTCATCGGCGATCATCTCACGGCCCAGATGAGGCCGCGTCATCGACTTCAGTAGCCCTTGGATCATCTGGATCCAACGGCCTCCAACAGGCCACGTGGAGTCACCTGAGCACGCAGTAGCCATCTGATCATCAGGATCGGGTGGTTCACAATGAACCACGTGGCGTTACCAGAACCTCCCCGAGCCTCCGTCTCCGACCCTCCAGGCTTGGGAGTTCCAAGCCTTCGCCGAAGCAACACCGAACCTGCAGCGAATCCGAGCCTCTGCCGAGCCTCTTTCCGAGCCTAGAAAGCACGTGCCTCGCACGTGCTTCTCTGGGTAAATTGCAGAGCTGCCCTTGATCTTCTCCAAATTTGCAAATAGGTCCCCGCGCATATGGAATATTTACAGGGAAGGCCCAGTACTTTATTTTTACTGCATTTCAGTCCTTTCCAGGGACCTTTTTGTAGCTATCTTTTCATGTTTTCTTTCAGTTATGCCCTTGCTTTCCTTTATGCATATCTTGAGCTACGTATGTCCAATTGAGTTGATTTCAGGTTCATTTTAACGCTGGTTTGATGATTTTTCTAATGGCATACTTAATTTGTTGTTTTGGACACAATGAATTTCGATGTATTATTTTGATAGCTATGTGTCACTTAATCTATGCCTTGTTCGAGTTGAGTTCATAACCTTAATTAAATCTGGAATTGACTTGTTGACTATTTTGCTCATTATTTTCTATCTAGGGCATATCTCCATTGCATCGCATTGCATTTGCTTGCACGATAAAAATGATTAAAAAAATATGCATGTTTATTTTTAATGCATTGTCATGTTGTTGCTTTGACCTATATACCTTGAATTCAACACCTAATTGAATACACTTAAATCCGATTAATACGAGAGAGGCTCGTGTCCCTGAGTTCGACCTTGGTATCTTGCCAAGTAAAATAAGATCACGATCACCTCATTTCGATTCATTATGGCATATATCTAAATGAGGTGATCGCTTTGACGACCGAAATCGGCCCGACTGCTCCGACATCTCCGAGTGCTAATTTAGCATCCTTAAAGGGTCGATTTTGCGGTTCGTCAATCACATCCACTTTGGCAGGTTCAACCTCTATTCTCTTTTTGGAGATGACATGCACCAACATGATACCCTTTGTAACCATGAAGTGTCTTTTCTCCCAAAAGAGTACCATATTAACCTCCCTACACATTTGAAAAACTCGGTCCAAGGGCCATGAGTCAAATGAATCACCATGGACCGAGAAATCATCCATGAAGACCTCAAAAAAATCCCATTATCTGGGCAAATATGACGATCATGCACTGTTGAAATGTGCTCGGGGCATTGTAGAGCCTCAATGTCATACACCTGGATGTGTAGGTCTTGAATGGACATGCGAATGTGTTCATTTCATGGTCCTCAAGGGTGATGGCTACCTTATTGTAGCCCGAGTACCCAACAAGAAAATATAAGAACTCTTTCCTAGTTGTCTATCCCAATTTTGATCAATAAAAGGCAAGGAAAAGTTATCTTTTTTGGTCGACGTATTACGTGCAATGATGTGAGTACTCGTGTCGCAATGTGTACTCCCTCCTCGCTGGTGATCATTTGAATTTCCAACCTCTTCGAGATGACATCAAGGGGGCTCACCCACTTGGAGTGTGAGATGGGGTAAATAAAGCATGCTCGAAAACACTTCTAAATCTCTTTTTAAATTACTTCCCGTATATTATGGTTTAATATTCTATGAAACTCATAGGAAGGTCTATCATTATCGACAATATAAATGTGGCGTAAATAGGGAAAAGGGTTAATCCCCACGAGATCCAATATAGTCTAACCTATGATCTTACAATTCTTCTCTAAAATCACTAAAAGTCTAGACTCATGTTATATAGTCATCTTAGAACTAATGGTGATATGGAATCTATCTTTGGGTTCTGCAAGAAAGGCACATTTGAGTGTAGGAGGAATCAACTTCAGCTCTAGTAATGTTGTAGCACATATAAAATCAAATCGAACCATCTCTGAATCTGGTTTAGTGCAACATGAAGTGGCTATATCTCTGATGTGCTTGCCACGAAGTATATTGTGTAATAAATCGTATCGCCAAAGAACTACGAATTCTGCCAAAGACATGCCCGATTCATCATATGTGCCCATGATTGTTCCCAGGATGATGGAATCGATAGATTCATAGGGATCTTTGAGTGATCAATGGAATAGGGGGATGAAGAACTCAAGAAACCTGGAAACAACCCACAATAAGGATAAATCAATGAAGTTGTGTGGGGTGAAATTTATAATACCATGCAAATAAATGCATGTAGTGAATAAGTGCAGGGTCCAAAAACTAAGAGCTACGAGGATATACAAATAATTATTGTCTACAAAGAATAAGTAACTATTTTTTATGCTTTTTGATTTTTGAATGCTTGTGGGTTTTTAATTATATGTATTTTTATGTATTTTTAATGTTTTAATTTTTTTTAACTTTTATAATCTTTTTTAATTTTCTGATTTTAATTTTCTTCTTTTTTTAAATATGTATATATGTCTATATATCTTAAGATGTATAATGAAACTATATATGATACAAATATATAATAAATAAATAAAATCAAGAACATACAATTAAGTGTAGTCCTTTTATTTTTAAAGGTTTGAAATATATTTACAAGTATTTGTAATAATAACAATAAAAAGTATATAACTATATATGGGTATATATAGTATGTATAGAACTTCATATTTATAAATATAGCCATAAATATTCAAAAATAACAAAATTAAATGTTTTAATCATTTTTTTCTATTTTCTCTATTTTTGTGATTTCTTAACGTCCAAAATATTCCAAAATAGGGAGTTAATAAAGAGGTGGAATTATTTTGAGAGTTGAAAATTGATAATAAGCTTAAAATTTCTCAAAACAAATTTTAATGTCGTATATAATATAAATAAAATATAAAGGAGAAAACTAGTTTTTTGGATTTTATAAATTTTTTTCTTATTTTTAGGATTAGAAGGTTTTTAGATTTTTTAATGTTTTCTTTTTATATTTTATGTGACTTTTGGTATAGAGTTATGTTATATATTAATATATATCATATATTTATTTATAATGTTCAAATACATTTTTCCATTTTTTTACTTTTATACTCAAATAGGGACTAAGTAGCTCTTTTTAAATTTTTAATAAATTGAAAAAATAATTAAATGTTAAATAAAAAGTAACATTGAATAGGCACAATATTCCACATTTAATATAATTTTCCCATAAATTTTCACGAACATAAGCTATATAATCAAAAATAAAAAAGCATGATCTAATTTATAATGTTTGATAGGGAATTTTCGCACTATAAATAAAGTGCATCGGTTGTGGTGTAAAATACTAAATGTTTTGAACTATTATGCAAATTTTATAGACTAAATGAAATAAAATAACCCGAAGGGGGTTTGGTGCAATTTAGCCAACTCACATGGGGGGCCACGTGAGCTAACATAGCACAGAACCTAAGTCCAATATTCAATAAAGGTGGGAGCCCATATGCAATTTTACGTAAAATTTGAACATATTTAAATATTTACAAGACTAATTATAAAATTACAAAAAGGACGAGGTCTACTTAATAAATTACCCCTTAATATGCGCATGATCAGAGGGCCCTTGTGATTCCACGTGTCTGATTGGATGAAGGAGGGTGCATACCGCTTCGCTAAGAATGAAAGGGCCAGATTAGATCTGGAATGAGGGCTTGATCGAACGTTGTTGACATTGTCTGGAAGAACACCTGAAGAACTCACCAATAGTGAGCTTTGATAGCTTATTTCTCCTCATCCTGATCTTTTCCTTCGTAGTTGATGGGCTCCTTAGCTTGCTGGAAGCCTTGCACGTCTTGCAAGTACCTAATAGGTGTCCGGGGCTAGTCGGAGGAGCCCTCGAGCTTCAGCCACATGGAGCTCCTGTTTAAGCTCGGGAATCGTGTTCTAAGTGGTCTCTTGGTTCTCTATCCTGCACAAAATCATTAAGGGAGGAGAGTGCAAGGACAGTTGACCTGGAGTCAGCGGTCCTCGCATCCTGGTTGGTCAAGGTGGACCAACCAGGAAAAAGAATAAGGAAAATATTTGTAAATTCATTTAAAAACTGTAACTGATTTTATTAAATTAAAATTAAAATATGAAATATGTTCATAATTTAATGTAGTATTTAAATATGATTTTTCTTTATTTTTACAAGTTAATTTATTAAAAGTTCATATTTACATGTTTGTATATAAGCATAAATACATGTTTTTATGTATCTTAATTTTATTTCGTATTTTATATTTTATTATCTTATACATATAAACTCAGCCATGGCCAGTCCCAAGCCCGGGTAAATGAGGAGGGTTGTGTTAGTTAGCCGATAGCCAGCGTAAAACAATCAGAGACAATTTCCTAAATAGTACTTTTTTTCTAAAAAAAAATCTATTTAAGAAGTTGCCTCATGACAGTCGGATCTTTTCAACATGGATTTAAGCAAACATACAGATTTCGTTGGGGCGTTTCCTACTTGCGACGCATTGCATTGCCCGAATGCAATGAAAAATTCGCAAGGGCCGCTACATCGCAGCCTCGATGTAGTTCAAGATTTGCAAGGGTTCTCGCATGAGGAACACATGCGGGTAATTAAGCTAGTTCCGCTGCATCACCGCCCGGATGCAGTCCAAAATTTACAAGGGTTCTCGCATAATGGACTCATGTGAGTAAAGTAGTTAGTCCAAAAGAGATTACAATGGAAGTTGCGGATTGGTAGTTGGAATATTGGCACTTTAACTGGAAAGTTGATGGAGATAGTGGATACGATGGAAAGAAGGAAGATTCATATATTATGCCTTCAAGAAACTAAATGGGTTGGAGAGAAAGCAAGGGAGATTGAGAAGACATGCTTTAAATTTTGGTATTCAGGTAAAGATAAGGGTAGAAACGATGTTGGAGTGGTTGTTCATAAGGATTTGAAGGATTGCGTGTTTGAGGTGAAAAGATTCGGGGATCGAATTATTTTGCTAAAATTGGTGCTCGAAGAAGAAATTCTGAATATTATCTCACTTTATGCACCACAAATTGGTTTAGATGAAAGGACTAAACAAGCTTTTTGGGAAGATTTGGATAAGAGTTTACAAGGAATCCCACAAAGAGAGATGATTTGCCTCGGTGGAGATCTTAATGGACATGTGGGAAAAGATGCTTCAGGGTATGCTAGTGTTCATGGAGGACATAGTTTTGGGGATAGAAATGAAGAGGGAAAAGCCATCCTGGATTTTGCAACGGCATATGATTTTTTCATAGCAAACACTCTCTTCAAGAAGAGGGAGGAACATTTAATTACTTATAAAAGTGGGCCAACTAGAACACAGATAGATTACTTTGCGTTGAGGAGAAGAGATAGGTTGTGTTGTAAAGACTGCAAAGTAATCCCAAGAGAGAGTTTGACAACCCAACATCGTTTGTTAGTCATGGATGTACAAATGAAAGAGTTGATAAAGAAAAGGAGGGTTTCTAAGATAACTAGAACTAGATGGTGTAATCTTCCACTGAAGCAAGTGAGCTTAAGGGATAAGGTTTTAGAAGACTTATCTTGGGATTGTAGCGGTAGTGCAAACGAGATGTGGGTGGCAGTAGCATCTTGTATCTGAAATGTAGCCAAAGAGATGCTAGACGAGTCAAAGAGAGGAGCTCCATGTCAAAAGGAGGCTTGGTGGTGGAGTGAAGGGGCGCAAGAGAAGCTAAAAATAAAAAGAGCCTGCTTTAAAGCTATGTCTAAGGATAGAACAGAGGAAACTGTCACAAACTAAAAAATAGTGAAGAAGGAAGCAAAGAAGGCCGTAAGGGAAGCTAAGTCAAAAGCTTATGAAGTTTTGTATAAAAATCTCGACTCTAAGGAGGGACAGAAGGATATATTCAAGTTGGCTAAAGCAAGAGAAAGAAAAATTAAAGACCTTTCGCAAGTGAGATGCATTAAGGATGAGGAAGGTCATGTGCTTGTTACTCAGAAGGATATAAAGACTAGATGGGAGCAGTACTTCCATAAACTTTTCACTGGGGAAGGAAATAGAGATATCACTTTGGGTGATCTAGCTTGTAGTGAAAGTTACTTGAATCGTGCATGCTATAGACGGATACAAAGAAAGGAAGTAGAGGAGGCTTTGAAGGTTATGAGACCTGGAAAAGGTGTAGGACCGGATGACATCCCTATAGAAGTATGGAGAGTTTTAGGTGAGCGTGGTTTGACATGGCTTACGAATCTATTCAATGCTATTTAACCAAGCAAGAAAATGCCTGAAGATTGGAGGAGGAGTATCGTGGTGACTCTTTATAAGAATAAAGGAGACATTCAAAATTGTTCAAATTATAGAGGTATCAAGCTGATGTGTCACACTATTAAAATTTGGGAACGTGTGATCGAAAGAAGGTTAAGGCAAATTTCCAATGTAAAAGAAAACCAATTCAGATTCATGCCAGGTCGCTCAACGACTGAAGCCATCCATTTGTTGAGGAGAACAATGGAGATTTATAGAGCTAAAAGGAAGAACCTCCACATGATCTTTATTGATTTGGAGAAGGCTTATGATTCTGTCCCACGAGAGATATTGTGGAGAGTGTTGGAAAAGAGACAAATACATGTCCTATACATTAAACTCATAAAGGACATGTATGATAGGGCTTTATCTTGTGTAAGGACCCCGTCTAGGAAGACTGGATATTTTGACATCAACATTGGTTTACATCAAGGTTCTGCTTTGAGTCCATTTCTTTTTACTTTGATTATGGACGAGTTGACCAGTCACATTTAAGATGAGTTACCTTGGTGTATGTTATTTGCTGATGATATTGTATTAGTTGACGAGACTAGAGATGGAGTAAATGAGAAGCTTGAGGTCTGGAGACATGAGTTGGAGACTAAAGGATTTCGTATAAGTAGGGCTAAGATGAAATATATGGAGTGCACCTTTGATGGAAGTAATGGTGAAGGAATCGAGGTGAAGATGGGTGACGATGACATTCAGAAAAGAGATTCCTTTAGATATATGGGATCTATTCTGCAACATGATGGGGAAATTGACGGAGATGTTACTAATAGAATAAATGCAGGCTGGCTAAATTGGAGAGGAGTCTCTGCTGTTCTCTATGATAAGAAAATTCTTTAAAGATTAAAGGAAAGTTTTATAAAGCAGCCGTGAGACCTGCTATGCTTTATGGATCTGAATGTTGGCCTGTGAACCATAGACATGTGCAGAGAATGAGTGTAGCAGAAATGAAAATGCTAAGGTGGATGTGTGGACACACACACACACGTAAAGATCGGATTCGAAATCATGCAATCAGAAAGAAAGTTGGCATAGCTTCGATCGAGGATAAGATGCGAGAAAATCGCTTAAGATGGTTTGGACATTTGCAAAGAAGATCAGCTGATGCACCAGTTAGGAGATGCGAGTGTTGGGATGTTGAGCCGGCTAAGAGAGGGCGAGGACGACCCAAGAAGTGTTGGAAAGAGACCATACGAAGGGATCTTAGTTTTGTTGATATAAGCCCGGGATTGGCCCAAGATAGATCTGAATGGAGGCGAAGAATCCATGTAGCCAACCCTACTTAATTGTGGGAAAAGGCTTTGTTGTTGTTGTTGTTGTATTATCTTATACGTATAATTCATATATTTATAATTTGTTTAGATACACATTTAGACATTTTATTGTATTTTTATGAGTTTATTTATGTACTTAAATAGTTATGTATGTATAATATAGATGTATTATATGTATATTTTACTTATATGTTTTATAACTTTATTTATTTTGATACATGGTTAGTGGTTTCATTATATGTTTGCTATGTACATGTATTTTAAATAATATTCACAAATTTATAGAAATATAAGAAACCTCTAAATATAAAGAATGGATATATTGAATATTATATACTTGTATATTGCACAATGATGGTCCGAAAGCCAACTTTTGAATGTTAACTCCAAATTAAATGGAACTACCCTCATTAAATAGCTAATTTTATTTTATGAACAATAAAAGTGGGTTCGATGAATTTTGAGTTCATATGGAGAAGGTACATGTCTGCAAAATTTTCTTTGTGGTTTTTTATTCTGCATGTCTCGGGCACACTATGAATTATTTTGAATGAAATAAAATTTATATTTTTCTTTGTATTTTTATGTACAATGTCTATTTTTAAAATTTATTAATTTAAGGTGTAAAAATAAGAATATAAATTAGGTTCCAAAATGTAATTATTGGGCTATAAAATTAAGGTTCTTGTGATTTATCTATAAAATTAACTGCCCTATTTCCCCCTACTTTATTCCTTATCGACGAAGTCATCATGATGACTGGGTCTGGGGGGGCTAGAGTCACTCAATGTTTTTGACTTTTCATTCTTTTCTTTTCTTCCTTTATTCTTTTATTTTATAATTAAATACAATATACTGTACAATATTTTATACAGTATTTATTATGAATTATTGAGTGTTTATTTTCACAGTATGATATATACATGCATTTAGCTAGGATTTGAAGCCAAAATTAAAGAATAAAGATGATGAAATGGAGATTCATCATTGTTATATTTTTAACAATGGCTTATATAGCAACAATTTTAGCAACGAATCGCTTATTTGTCATGAATCAATGTAAGGACGATTTATTCGTTGCCCCCTGTATAAAATATTCGTTGTTATAAGTATATTTTGCTGTAGTGATAGTATCTAACCACATCTATTATCTCCTCCATTAATATCTCACCTTATTTTCTTATTCAAATTTTGAAACCCTAACCATGTCAAACTGTTTGCACCATTTTGGTGTGTTGACGACGGCGAGTGGGAAGAAGAGGAGGATAAGGACGATGGTAGCACTTGCGTAGATGAGCACATGACCTTGATGTTGGTGTTGGTGATGCTTTCCTCCATCGCATCATTGTCGGTGTCCTTGTGCGTTCGACATCGACAATGTTGTAGATGATGGCAATGTGGGAAATTGTCGATATAGATATGATGATCATGCACTCCTTGGAGCGATTCTCAACGTCATGGCAGCCTCATCGACAGGGTGGAAGTGGATGGCACATGTAGTTGCATGGGGATGACGTCGTGACTCTATAGGAAGTTCTTCATGTAGGCAACAATGGCAAATGTAGATCGGATGGTGATGCGTGTAGCACGGTGATTACAATGCAAGGAGTCCATGCAACCGTTATATCTTATATATTTCATGTGTATTATACATTTTTTGATGTGTATTATACAATTTTGATGTGTATTATATATATTTGATGTGTACTTTTATTGGATGTAAATGACAATAGTATTTTTTTACACATCTTGTACATTTCATATGCATTACACATTTTGGATATATACAAGACACTTCAGTCATAATGAAAAATGAACAAAAATTATTGCTTCATAAGTTTAAACAATCATTGCACCAGGGAACCTTATGAAACTGCAGACGATTCTTCTGTCAACTAGGATCCAATCAGCTGGCTTTGGCTGGTACTACTCGACACCGATGTGCGGGGGGAAGAGACGCCAATGTTCAACCTCGATCTTTCAGGGGAACACATGTATGGCTTCGGTGGGATCGATAAGCTCCCCGCAGTTCCCTCCAGCATGTCGACGATTTTGTCGATGGAAGGACGTGAATCTGGATTCATCTGGATGCACCAAAGACCGATAATTACCATCTTCCTTGCAATTTCTTCGTTTCCTGGTGTAACCCCGCACGCTTGAAGGCCGCACTCATCATCCAAATGTTCATAAATCCAATGCGGAAAATACGATTCACTGGCATTCACAGCTCCAAAGTCCCCATTCCTTCTACCTCCAACCATCTCCAGTACCAGCATCCCATAACTATAAACATCGGACTTGCTAGATGGCACCCCGAAGTTTCTCGAAAACACTTCAGGCGCGATGTATCCGATAGTCCCTCTCGGTAAGACAGACGACAAGTAGCTATCCTTGTCCTTGTAGAGCTTCGCTAGGCCGAAATCGGAGATCTTGGGGTTGAAGTCTTCATCCAGTAGTATGTTGTGAGGCTTTATGTCGAAATGGACCATTCGTGTGTTGCATCCTCGGTGCAAGTATTCGAGTCCTTTAGCAATTCCAAGAGCTATCTTGTGCTTCTGTTCCCATGTAAGTCGCGCGTTGGCATTTGTCTGCTCGTCGACGAAGAGAAGCTTTTCGAGTGAGCCATTGGTCATGTACTCGTAGATCAGAGCTCTCTTTGGTCCTTCCGAGCAGAATCCGAGAAGGCTAACGATATTGACGTGGTTGGTTCTACTGATGCTGGCAACCTCGTTTATGAACTCCTCTATTGTTCCTTTTGTTTCGATCAGCATCTTCACGGCCACTGCGGTGTTGTCATGGAGCGTACCCTTGTAGACGACTCCGTAGCCGCCGTGTCCGATTTTGAATCTGAAAGTGTCGGTCATGTGCTTCACTTGGGAGTACGTGAAGCGCAGAATTGGACTCGGAATGTTCACAACAGGGTCAACGTGGGAGGCAACATCGGGTAACCTTCTCCACTCCCAATATATAAAGAGGCTGTAGGCAGCTGAGAAGAAGCTCAGAGTGGATACTATTGCCCAATCTGCAGGTCGCCATTGATGGTCGGGATTAGACGTTACAAGAAAAACACATACTTGCACTGACTGCATCATTTCTACAAAGAATTTACAGTTTACCAATTCGTCGTGCATTTCTCTTTCTCTCGATGCCGACATCTACGCGAATGCAACACGTCATGTGCGAAAAACTGAATCAATATGGTTTTTGAATCGATCGGGGAAGAAAAAAGGACCGGTCATTTACCTGCCGGAGATGGGGCCGGTGCGTTTTGCAACGTTTTCCTTCTCGCAAATTCTGGTTGAGCAGAAAAGGAAAAAAAGGAATTTTCTCTGAATCCAAATAAGACGATTATATAATATTTCGAAATTTGCTCGAGTTATTTCTGTGTAGATGTTGAGATTCAACTTCATCTTTCAAAATGATAAGATTTAACGAATGGCTGCTTTACCGTGAGATTTTATATATGATCTTTGCATGTTCCCCCAATCTTGTTCCCTCGAAAGTTCTGGTAGGCAAGATGAAATGGGCATCATAGTAATTGATCTTACTTAATTAAGCTTCCTTTTCGTTTTTTTTTGCTTCTCCTATGTGTGTATCTATGTAGAAATTTGAAAGTGATTTTTGGATTTTTTGTAACACCTCGGCATAATTTACATGGAAAATTCAGAAAGTGTGAGAGCGAGTTGAAAGTGGTGTGGATTATTGCTTTGAAACTTGGCTTAAGCATTTTGTGATGTTGTTAACGGTTCCAAATGGGCTTGAAGCGAACAAGTTGTTAGTATAATTTCTCTCAACAACAATCCTGAGACCTAAGTCTGAGATATTACAAATTGTGTTAGTACAAGTTCTTCTAATAGTGGAAAATGTTGTCCATCAGGATTTAATTCTAAAGCATGCAGCGTATCACTATCACTAGGAGTCAATAGTAGGTCATGTCATAGCGAGGATATTATGAATAAAAAATGGAGGAGATTGTAATATTCGAACAATGACGTAGTCCAACATTGGAAATTCACAAAGTGTGAGGCCGAGGTAAAAGAGTGGGGGACTACTACTTACTAATTTGAGTTTAAGCATTTTGAGTGGTTGTCAATAAATTTACTCAAGTCTGAATCCAACAAGTTCTCTAAACAGTTTTTTCGACAACAGTCCGAGAAAGAAAGCCTGGGACATTACATTTATACGAAAATACTAACAGTATGCAGATAATTTCCTATGTTACCATCTTCATTAGATCTATCGCAGAAAAAACAATCTCCAATTTCAATATTTAAAGGTTGGTGTACACAAAAATAAACAGCGTAGTGTTATGTATTAGACCATCATGTATGTGAGAAAAAGACCTAAATATTCTTAGAGTAAATAAGAAAATAAGACCGCCATTTCAAACTGCATTGTTGCAGACAAAATTGACAGCAGGAGATATCCCTCGATTTATAGTATAATAAGTTATCGAGATAGGTATTTGCATCGGAGGAAATTAAGTAGATATATGTGATATAGGTTGGGTGGGGGAAAATGGACATGGACACATGGCACATTATATTTTCCAACTTTGAATATAAAAAAATGAATAAAATTATTTCTTATTTCCATATTTGCAATGTGACATGCTACATATAGGATAACAATTTTTATATGTCAAGATTCTTCTTACTTTTTGTGGAACTATGGCTAAAGTAATGAAAAGTTTGCTTTGAGTTCTAAGAATAATAAAAAATTTATTACTACCACTTATTATTTTGATGTGTTTTATAGGTGGTTTAACGTTAAAAATGATGAGTTGATTTTAATATTAGATAGACAAGATCACACCTACAAGGCTGTAATAAGGACACGAATTCTTTTGGAAAGAGTAAAAAATATTGATATAACATTTGATATGTTGCTGAAAGGAACAATCCACCAGTCAGCAGTCACAAGTTATCCCATGGATTAATCTTTGATGTGGTATAGTAATATCCCTCGAAATCCTTCAATGAACTGCGCCAAAATATATCTTTAATTTGGTCTTTAAGATCGATAGATTAGAGTGTGGAAATATACAAAGGGTTTTCTCCTTGAAAACTGAATTGACCACTTCTCCATAATATTATAAATTCTCTCGCATATAAAAATAGGAATGAAATATGTGGAGCCCAATGAAGGAAGACCTCAATAATTCACGAGAGATGGGTTGATTTGGAAAAATCGTGAATAATAATTTTTTTTTTTAAATGCAACCACGAATATAGATGATGTATGTTTTTCGCTTACTGATATTTAATTCTGGAGTTGTCAATTACTTGTGATATTTTATATCATAATAATACGAGGGCAAAGGATAATTATATGTCACCCACTTCTTGAATAGTCAAGCTTAAACAATGTCTCTTGGTGCATGTTTATTCATAAGAAAATGGCATATGACAATTTATAAAGTATCTATTTTTCTGAATAGCAATATAGGCCTGGAGCTCAAACATATGCCTCCTATGTCAGGCTATACTCGACGCCATATCTCCTTTTCTAGGATCGCGGAACGATCGATTATATTTCAAGCATGTTCATTTCTCGCAAAACTTGGTTCTACAAGATGTGAATTTTCCTTTATTCTACGTGAAACTTCGAGTAAGAAAACGTGAGAGAGAGAAAGAGAGAGAGTTTGTATTTAGATAGATTGAGTTATCAGGTCTATATATTATACCGTGTGGATGTAAAGAACTCGAAAAGTGAAGAAGAAGGCATACCGAAGTCGTGGACGAGATTATCATGGAAGCAGCTGATTGTTCCATGCCTGCAAAGACTTCTAGAGCTATGCACGACGATAGGGAAGGAGAGGAGAAGGAAGATGAGGAAGATGAAGAAATGTAAGCTGGCACTCCTCATTACCAACTATTCGATAGGAAGCGGAAACGAGCGACGTTATACCGACACGCCATCACCCAACATTAGAATATGGCTAGGTAGGGTTGACTAAGGAGATACACGGCAAAATTTTGCAATTAATATTTGACGGTCTGTGACGAGCACTTGGTGTGTGTTTTTTTCCTTAGTCAATAGATTTGGATCATATGATAAGAGAGGAATTAATCCGGAAAGACAATCTTGGACCGTTGAATCACACATGGATCGTGAGCGAACGGTCGAGATTTGAGCTGTAGATAAGATCGAAACGAGTCCACATCAACTTGCTTGCAACGTTTTGAGAACTCAATGCGTGCACATGGAGGGGATGGGTTTCGGAGGCATATTTTAAAACATAAATAGCCCGACCTTTGTTGTTACAAGTAAAATATCCGGATGCCCTGCAAGGATATGTATGTTTTCCGAAAACTATTGATGGCTACTTCTTTGACGTTGACTTCGTTGTGGAATTTTAATGAATAGGATAATTATTTTTGTTTGTGTTTGTAGATTCAAGTTGTTGATATGAGAAAAATCTTTCTAATGTGTAAATGAATGTGTAGCTCTGACTTCATCACACACACTTGTCACTTGTAAAATATTGTTGCAGTGGATTTTTCTAACTTTGGAGGGTGATTTATTCTGTGAAATTTAATGGATAGACCTTGCACCTGTGTTTTCTTTCCCCTCACGCTTTTCATCTCTCTATGTTCTATTTTCTTTGCTCTGTCATAGTGATATCGACTGAGAGCTTCCAGTGGGATCATATCACAACATAAAAGGTAGTGTCTCATCGACATGTAGCTCATCATGAGCTCCCCCTGTTCTTACATGGTTTTGAATCTTCTGCTATTGCAGCAGTTGATGTAACGTAGGGGAGCCGTTCGATAATCATTGGACGATCCTCGAAGGAAGCTGTGGACGGTTGGTGCGTATTCCAATGATAATCGAGCGATTCTCCTGTGTTACAACATATGCTGTAATAACAGAGGAGGATCTGTTCTGGTAGTTCCACATTTATCTCCCAGTGCGAGTTGATATAGGAGAGAGGGGTAACGATTTATCGTAGGTATATTCATCTTATAGGTGAAGCTCCTCCACCCTTTGTGTATCCACTAATGTTAGATGGATCAAGAGATAGAATAACCGTAAATTCCTCCTGAAGGATATGGTTAGATCCTTAAGCGCATCACGGAAGCGTGAGCGTCGTATTGAATACGACGAAGAACGACTAGTCGGACTAGTTGTTCTAAGCAGCGGAAATTAAAATTTTTCATTGACGAAACCACATGATCCAAGAACACTTCTTGGATCGTTTCGTCTAAACCACAAACAAGTATTAGGTTTACCTCTTGAAGCGTAGTTATGATCGAGTCTATAAACGAAGAGACCTCCTGTCTCAAGTCCGATCCGACGGAGGAGACGCTTGCGAGCGCGGGGATGAATCGCGTGCTTCTCGCAATCCATGTTGATGATCCAAGCCACGGATCTCCTGATCTCGACAAACGAGAAATAACGTCTTCTTCACGAGCAAGGCACGCCAAAGTAGACGGAGTTCCACGAGCAAACCATCGGGCAACATAACGACGACGCTGCGGCGATGGAGAACCTCTCTAGGGCATCCATGGTGGACGGGCATGAGAGGAAGAAAGAGGGCTGATGTGTAGAGAGAGAGAGAGAGAGAGAGAGACTTATGTTCTCTTATGTGTAAAGAAGAGCAAAGGGGTGCCTCTCCTTTTATAACATTTTGGGATCCATGGATCTCAATCCATGGGACAACACAAATCCAATGGCTCTCAATGATTGTGTTTCTTTTAATGGCTAAGATTTGTGTTGGTAAAAAACAACAACAAATAATTTAATTTGGATCAAATCTATATTGATAAATCAATATAAATCAATCTCAAATTAAATCAATCAAGCATGGAGATTTAGAAATGACGACTGCCTCCTTCCATAATATTGGATTTGGTGGCAATCTCATGCAATCTCATGAGATCTCATGAGATTCCATTATTCCATGGAAATCTCCACGATTTACAACAACACTTGTTGTAAATTACTCTACAAAAATAATTCATAATTATTCTGTGAATATTGCAATCTTGCCATTGGAAAATAGTGAATCGCATTCACAACCCAAAATAAAATGTGAATTACATTTTCAATTAATTGTCCAATGTGAATCCAATTCATATCAACATTTAATTAACAAATGTAAATTGCAAATAGCTCTCTCTTATATATTATAAATCACATTTATAATATATATGACTAATATGGATATTGCTATCTATATTATTCATATCCGTGAAAATTAAATCACATTTAATCATCTTGGATCTCTATTCTCATGTGCCCAAATAATGTGAATCATATTCACATTATTCACATCTTTGATAATCAAATCTCATTTAATTATCTAAGATAACTCTCTTTATAATATGAATCGAATTCATATCAATCATGATAATTAAATCACATTTAATTATCAATTTTCTCAATGCTCGGATACATAATATCAACAATGATTTTATCCTGAACCCTTTCAAGGATAATGCGCTTTCTCCGCGAATACTTGGAGATAAGGACAGGGCGATTGTATTGTTCCATATATAGTGACTTGGATATTGAGATCATATCTCAAATCCAGATCACGGGCCTCCCATAGATGCTTGATTAAATCAAGACCGCAAATCTAATCTTCTCATTGCATCTGAATCGCATTCAGATCAATGTCCAACATTTGGACCTAGATCAGATTACTTCTCTACTGTGAGGAGTCACTAAAATCCAGACCAGTTTCATCACTCCCTAGGAATGGAAGCGTCATGGTTATACAATCGTTTATGATCACATCACCCTCAGGTATTCCCAATCCCTATACATCCTGCATACTGGAAGACTCAGAATAAACCCAAAGTATTATATCAACTTTACATTGTCTACTTCATGGTTTTATCAGTAAGTTTTTCATTCGATCATTGGGAGTCGTTATCGATCATATACTTTCCAAAAGCATATATCATACCTAGGTCTTGATCATATACTTTCCAAAAGTATATATCAAACCTACAAATTCAGTCAATCTTCCAAAGCGAGACGACTGTGCGCACGGAATTTGATTCTTCCCATTATCTTACGAGTGAGCTCATGTCTTCCGGTTCAGTAACTGAACCTGTATGATCCCTTTGAGAGATCGTATTACTCATATGCCCTTATATGCACACCAGTGCGCCAGTGTATAGATATTGGTTAGGTCATCAACCTATTGGTCTGCCATATGTACATACTCAGACATATAGTAACACATCTTTCTCCGGTCAGAGGATGCGTGTCTGTATCGTGACAGCATACGATATAGGACTTTGGTTATCTCGATCTCGTTAAGTCAACTTTTTGACCTAACTAATCTGACACCTCTGAATCTCTATTCCTATGCAGAGGATCTGCATCAAGAGGTCGGTCAGATATCATCCTTTAGAGATAAGGATTGCCATCTCCTACTCAGGCTGGAGATCATCTCTTAACAATCATTTTGACGGTGCTTGATGGGTCCTCAATCTAACTCTTGAGATATCCATCCAAGCACCAGCCTCTATGATTCAACAGTTGAATCAACAGCTGTATGATCATCAAGATGGCCATGGTACATAACCCTAATTGTACTAAGGGAGCTATTATGCAAATTATTTATTCTTAATTTCAAACTATGAAATGATATTTGCAATAACATTTATTACATAATGGCTCGTCGTGGGCTCGCATGTCCAACAATCTCCCACTAGCCCAAAGAGCCATTAATGGGCTAATCATTTAAACCTGCACTTATGTGACAATCATAGGCTATTATGAAAATAGCTAGGTAAGCTGATTAATCACTCTGTTCCTGCAAGATCATGCCAAGTCCTTTTACGGCACTTGCATATCCCCAGTAATAATGCTCGCATCTAATGCGAATGTTGTATCTTACGCAACCAATACTCAATCTTGATAGTTGTAGTGTCATTGATACTAGAGCTTAATAATTATCATATCCAGTATTTCCATAATCCTTATCAGAATACATTTATTCCTGGAGATCACTATCTCTTAAGGTATCCACAGTTAAGACCTTTTAGATCTCTATCTATAAAGTCTTAAGCTTTTGAAGATAAGACTTTGAGATCACTATCTCAAAAATCTTGTCATCTATGAAGATTTTGTTATTACTGCAATCAAGTGTTTTCTCTCCATAGTAGGATTAGCAACACTTTACTACTCCCACTGCAAGGCAGATATCTGGTTTTTGTATACATCTAGCATACACTCAACTTCTCGTAACTAATGCACAAGTGCAAGTAGTTCTAGTATTTACTTCCTCAACTCTTTGAGGTACTATCCCTTTAGATAGGTCAGTACCATATCTTAAGAGATGGAAGCCTTTCTTGGAATTTTCCAAAAAATGGAATATGTTCAAGGTGTACTAATATTGTGACAATCCCAATACCCTCTTCTCTTTGCTTCCGAACACCTTCAGAACTAAGATCCAAGAGGTATCCTTGAGATCATATCCCAAGTTATGGAACAACCAGATAATAAAACACTTATTATTATCCTTATATCATTTTAAATGATTAGGATATCATCTACATTTAGCATGATGAACACAATGGCATTCCCACTAAGCTTCATATGGCTCATCAAGATTCTATCTGAAATCATAACATTTATAATCTCATCAAATCTTATGGTCCAACTTCAAGAAGCTTATTTGAGTCCATAGATGGATTCCTTAGCTTGCACACCTTGCTTTCCTCAACCATGAAGCCCTGGGGCTACTTCATGTAAATATCCTCAGAGAGGTATTCGTATAGGAATGCAATCTTGACTTTCATCTCATAGATAACAAAGTCAAGTTGTATAGGTCAGGTTCCCTTTCTATTGAAGATCTATTTACACCTTAATGCGTATTATCCATATAGGTGGATCCTCGAGGGTCCATATACAACACTTGTATATGAAGTCTACATTAGACTTTTATTGCTAATATCCATCTAACCATGCTATGATCTTCAGAAGCTTCATCACATGAAGTTCGATCATTGTCAGATTTCTCTGACACATGGAATCCATCCTCAAACTCATTTGAAGAGGTATTAGTGTTTCATCTTTAATTGTCCTTTTAGTTTCCAATTTCAGGAGCCTCATTATCTTCTCTAGATTAAATGAGTTCCTACACTTCATTTTCATCTTGATTCTCAAGAGTCTCAACCTCTAAGAATCACATTCTCAGAGATGAGATATTTTAAGAATCTCAAGGTCATAAAGTAGGTATCCAATACCATCTTTTATTTTCCTAATGAAGTAGCACTCTCTAGTGCTCAATTCCAGCTTACTTACATGGAATCTTATTAAGGATATATAATGTAGTCTCCACTACACATATATACCTGGAAACTAAGGGATAATTATGCTAAAATTCATCATTGATAAGATCATGTCACACATGATCCAATTGTATCTCCCTATTACTCCATTGAGTTAAGGTGTGTTAGGAGGATTGAGATAGAAATGATATTCATATCTCCATAAGGTATCCTTTGAATTCATCTAATAGGTACATGCTACCTAGATTAGATCAAATTCATTTTATCTTCCTTCAAACTTTGGTTGTAAACCAAAAAAATGAAATCTTTGAACATTTCAAAGGTTTCTTTAGGTGAAGAGAAGAAATCTCATATCATACATAATCATCAATAGATTCACATATCCATAATGTTTACTATGATATAGATGATCCGCATACATCAATATGTATGAGATCCTGAATACCTTGACATCTTACACCATTCCCAAAGAAGGGTGTATTGGATATTTTACTTTGAATACAATATTCATAAGTATGTAATTTTTGGAATTTTAGACATTCGAAAGTTTCATATCTTACTAGTTTATTGATCAAATCAATAGACAAATGTCCAAGGCTTGATGCTAGATCATTGTCAAATGATGTTCATCCTTCTATTGATCTTTAAGGTTTAATTTCAGTATTAAAAATCTTAATGAACCATTCATTAATTTTCTAATTTTGTGCAGTCCACTAGATGTTAGATTACTATCTGAAATATGTCCATCATAACTCTTTATGATAGTTCTATCTCAGAATTCATATTTATTTCCAACATTTAGAAACAAACAATGAGTGTATTCTTATATCTAGGTCATAGAGACATTCTCTAAGACTAAGGACTCTCCCACTGAAATTAACAAGTCTATCAATCCAACAGAGATTGTTGCAACAATTGCATCAATATCCATGTGGATAACTATAAGCCTTAAGATCAAATTTTCTAGTTTTCTAAAACATATGCAACCCATTGCAAGTATTGTAGAAGATTGAGATACAATTACAAGACTTAATCTTATTCAATAAACAAGTCAATATCAATGATTTATGTAGATATTCTGATGCTCTATCCGAGTCCTTCTCTAAGGATTCTAGACAGACTTGATAGCCATACTATCAACACATCAACTTATTGCAGTATTGGCATTCATCCAACTCTTTGGATGTCATATGGAAGTCACATAAGTAGGTCAACTCTTTGACTTTCCTTCTTACTCGGGTCTGACCCATGCTTCCACTGCGCTCCCTTTATCTATAAACAACCATTGCTTAAGACTAAGGATCTCTTATGTTAAATTCAAAAGAATTCAATGTAAGAGCATTTCAACATTTATACATGCTTCATTAAATTCATACAATATGAATATTATGAAGCTTCATGAATGACTAGAGTATAAATAGTAGAATGACGACAATCATCATGTCTACATCCATCTAGACTCTTGAAACATTGGTTCAGGTAGGTACTCAAACATTTTGAATACATCATCTCTTATGGAGCCACCATTCTGCATGATGTAGAGAACCATATCATTCATGATTAAATGTTGAGAGCACATATGTATGCCGGAACATCTTCTTAAGTCTTTATAAGGATTATTTGACAATTGCGATCATCATCGACATGTCACTTCCAAAGTACATTCGATGGGAGATCAAGACTATAGAGACATACAAACCCTAGGGTTGTAGTCCTATTATACATTTAATTGTCATTCCTCATTAGTATGAGGAGACTTGCTATTGCAACCAAATACATTATGTGTCCAACTGCAAGCACAATATCTGGATCATGAGTCCAATCCATGATATTTTACTGGTTATCATTGAGTATAACATTGAGTGGATTTAATGAAGGATTATCTGAAATAAGAAATTTTCATAAGTGTATATATTTATATATATATATACATATTTTACTTTAATTTAGGATTTTTTATATCAAAGTTGTCTTGACTTGTCAACACTGGAAGTTTATTCTCTTAATCACTTTCAATGTAAGAGATATACTTACCATTATATCTCAAGCAAGATCTGGGATCTCCTTCCTTATCTTTGTTGCATCCCAATAATATGAGAACCTACAACTCGGATAAAAAGAAGTGAGAACACATTCCCCTTGCAAGTCCAACTTGCATCTCCCAATTCGGTCTTTAACACCCGGGCCCACCACTCCTAAGGCAATGTTGACCCATCATTAATTGAACCAACCGTCAATAGGAATACAACTCGCTATGCGCAATCCAATATCACCCCAATAATATGAGGACCCGATATTGGGGTCACTACGCATACGTCCTTACTCTTTCGAGAAGCGAAGAGCCCGATCCAGATGCGCTTGCATACAGGAGCTGTCACTTCGGACAGACGTCTCCTATATACAATCCCTGGCGATGGAACTCTCCGCCTTGTCGGGAGACCATGGATGTCATTTATGTGATCCTCCATATCATATTCAAATTTTAATTAATCATTATGAATCATATTCATTACGATTAATTCTTCCAAGGGAAATAACACATCTATTTATAATAGAGTGTATTAATTTTAATTGGATTTCAATTAATCTAATCATATTAAATTAATGATCCAATTAATAACCAACAAATAATTTTATTGTTACTTGAATTATGGTATTATCTCAAATACGTATTATTTCAAATTTTAATAATTAGAAATACATCTTTATTTCTTAAGCATTATACTAACCCTACCCGTTGTCATGACCAGTACCGACGAGAGTAGGAAGGAACACATACATTGCAACCCGCTACCCCAATGCTTTCCGACTAGACACCATATACACATCGGGAAAGGATAATGCAAAATAGATCACTTTGTACTTGAGATGATCATCGGTTCTTCAACCGAAATTATTATACCATATAATAATAATCAAAACATTTTTTATTAACATTATAATGAGATTTGCTAAACAAATACAAAATCCTATTCAAGCAACATGTTTGTTGGAGCAAAGATCATGTAGATCATGTGACCAATTAGTCATCTAGATCATATCTAATCAAATATTGGTTAAGGCAATGTCATTTAAGGAAATAATTATCATCAAATATTTCACAAATATTTATGCACAATTATTGCAGGAAATTAAATAATTTAATTCTACTAATTGATTAAATGACAATCACTAGGTTCTTGATTAGGAAAGTATTTCCAGCAGTGACCCTCACTTACTAAAAATACCATATCTCAATCAATTTGAATTCAAATTAAACAAAATAAGTTTCTAAAGTTTGTTAATTTGATTCACAACAGAACCTAAGTGATTCGCAAGCATTTCAAGGCGTTTCAAGTCCGCAATTAACATCTAAATTACGTCGTGATTCGCAGTCCCCGAAACAGTGGATACATGTTCACTAAAATGATAACTTGAGCATACGAAATCCAAATCACGCAAACTCAGATCCTACGATTTTCTTATTTAATGGGGAAAGAAATCCAGTTATTATTTTCGTATTTAAACAATTTAAACATGGCCGAAAATAATAAGTAAACAGAGATGCGAAAATTGAAATGCAACAAAAACTTTCGCAAATCCTAACGAACCCAAGTCGTCCTCGGTTAATGGATCGTATCCAAAACCACCGAACCTGGATCTGATGCCACTTGAATGATATGGTTAGATCCTCAAGCGCATCACAGAAGCATGAACGTCGTATCGAATATGACGAAGAACGACTAGTCGGACTAGTTGTTCTAAGTAGCGGAAATTAAAATTTTTCATGCAACAAAACCACATGATCCAAGAACACTTCTCAGATTATTTCGTATAAACCACAAACAAGTATTAGATTTACCTCTTGAAGCATGGTTGTGATCGAGTCTCTAAATGAAGAGATCTCCTGTCTCAAGTCCGATCAGACGGAGGAGACGCTTGCGAGCGCGTGGATGAATCGCGTGCTTCTCGCAATCCATGTTGGTGATCCAAGCCACGGATCCCCTGATCTCGACAAACGAGATACGATGTCTTCTTCACGGGCAAGGTACGTTGAAGTAGTCGGAGTTCCACGAGCAAACCATCGGGCAGCATAATGACGACGTTGCAGCGATGGAGAACCTCTCTAGGGCATCCATGATGGATGGTTATGAGAGGAAGACTTTTATAACATTTTGGGATCATGGATCTCAATCTATGAGACAACACAAATCCAATGGCTCTCATTGATTGTATTCTTTTAATGGCTAAGATTTGTGTTGATAAAAACCAATAATAAATAATTTAATTTAGATCAAATCTATATTGATAAATCAATATAAATCAATATCAAATTAAATCAATCAAGCATGGAGATTTAGAAATGAGGATTGCCTCCTTCCATAATATTGGATTTGGTGGCAATCTCATGCAATCTCATGAGATCTCATGAGATTCCATTATTCCATGGAAATCTCCATGATTTACAGCAACACTTGTTGTAAATTATTCTACAAAAATAATTCATAATTATTATATGAATATTGCAATCTTGCCATTGAAAAATAGTGAATCCCATTCACAACCCAAAATAAAATGTGAATTATATTTTCAATTAATTGTCCAATGTGAATCCAATTCACATCAACATTTAATTAACAAATGTAAATTGCAAATAGCTCTCTCTTATATATTATAAATCACATTTATAATATATATGACTAATATGGATATTTCTATCCATATTATTCATATCCGTGAAAATTAAATAACAATTAATCATCTTGGATCTCTATTCTCATGTGCCCAAATAATGTGAATCATATTCACATTATTCACATCGTTGATAATCAAATCTCATTTAATTATCTAAGATAACTCTCTTTATAATATGAATCGGACTCATATTAATCATGATAATTAAATCACATTTAATTATCAATTTTCTCAATGCTCGGATACATAATATCAACAATGAAATTATCATGAACCCTTTCAAGGATAATGCGCTTTCTCCGCGAATACTTGGAGATAAGGACAGGGCGATTGTATTGTTCCACGTATAGTGACTTGGATATTGAAATCATATCTCAAATCCAGATCACGGGCCTCCCATAGATTCTTGATTAAATCAAGACCGCAAATCTAATCTTCTCATTGCATCTGAATCACATTCAGATCAATGTCCAACATTTGGACCAAGATCAGATTACTTCTCTAATGAGAGGAGTCACTAAAATCCAGACCCGTTTCATCACTCCCTAGGAATGGAAGCATCATGGTTATACAATCATTTATAATCACATCACCCTCAGGTATTCCCAATACATGTACATCCTGCATACTGGAAAGACTCAGAATAAACCTGAAGTATTAGATAAACTTTGCACTATCTACTTCATGGTTTTATCAGTATATTTTTCATTCGATCATTGGGAGTCGGTATCGATCATATACTTTCCAAAAGCATATATCATACCTAGGTCTTAACCATATACTTTCCAAAGGTATATATCAAACCTACAAATTTAATCAAGCTTCCAAAGCGAGACGGCCATGCACATGGAATTTGATTCTTCCCAATATCTTATGAATGAGCTCATGTCTTCCGGTTCAGTAACTGAACCTGTATGATCCCTTTGAGAGATCGTATTACTCATATGCCCTTATATGCACACCAGCGCGTCGGTGTATAGAACTTGGTTAGGTCATCAACCTATTAGTCTGCCAAATGTACATATTAGACATATAGTAACACATCTGTCTCCGGTCAGAGGATGCGTGCATGTATCGTGACAGCATACGATATAGGACTTTTCTTATCTCGATCTCGTTAAGTCAACTCTTTGACCTAACTAATCTGACACCTCCGAATC
The DNA here is from genome assembly GCA_037367405.1 of Ottelia alismoides. Classification (NCBI taxonomy): domain Eukaryota; kingdom Viridiplantae; phylum Streptophyta; class Magnoliopsida; order Alismatales; family Hydrocharitaceae; genus Ottelia; species Ottelia alismoides. Next base: position 369,617 of record JAZKJV010011323.1, on the reverse strand, counting down.
TCTATTCCTATATAGAGGATCTGCATCAAAAGGTCGGTCAGATATTAGCCTTTAGAGATAAGGATTGCCATCTCCTACTCAGGTTGGAGATCATCTCTTAAAAATAACTTGACGGTGCTTGATGAGTCCTCAATCTAACTCTTTAGATATCCATCCAAGCACCAACCTCTATGTTTCAATAATTGAATCAACAGCTGTATGATCACCAAATGGCCATGGTACATAACCCTAATTGTACTAAGGGACCTATTATGCAAATTATTTATTCTTCATTTCAGATCAGGGAATTATATTTGCAATAATATTTATTGCATAATGGCTCGTCGTGGGCTCGCATGTCCAATACCTCCAACTAAAAGATAATCGGCAGTTTCCATTGGTTCACAAATATTAGAATGTACACTATATTTGCTAGGAATTTTTGTCACTACAATGGTGTCACCAGTTATTTCTCATGATGGGCTTGTAGGCTCATTGGATAAGGCCTTCCCTTTCGAATGACACTACGACAAAATCATTCTATCCCGACGTTTTAAAAAAATATGGAGATAGATTCCAAGGTTTTAAAAATCGAATCGGACATTAAACCAGATAAGTATTGGTTTTTGGTTTTTATGGTCAGACCATTGAGACCGACTGGTTGAACCGGTGATGACGTCAGCCATCCAAAAAATTGGAAAAGATCGAACCGTTGTACTGTTGGTTTGGTTCGTATGGTTTAACTGGGTCGAACCGAGTTAGACCGGTAGTATCATACAAATAAATATGAAAAATGCTACAACATATCTTTAAAGGATCTAAATACTTGTGTCCTTCCTAGTTTGTCAGTAACACTTATACTCCATTTTTTTACAATTGTGCACCTTTTGTATTTTTATAAAATGGATAATAGTTACATTTTATTAGTACAAGTGTGCTATATTATACCAAAATAAAAATAAGATGGTGATTTTTTTAATGAATATGGGAGCATGAGAGACATTGCTAAACATTAGGGGTATAAATGTTATTAGAAAAATACAAAAGGGCATAATAAATATATTTTGTAAAATTCATGCGTGCTTGATGCAGAAAATTAACACTTTTAAAACTATTTAAATTTTAGTTAATAATAAGTATTTTTAATTTATTACTTCTCATAGTATAACTATGGCATATTCTTCCTTTGTTGTTGTTGGAAGTAGACAAATGAATGTAATATGTAAGACGAGAGGCCATGATTATATGGCAGGAAATGAGAGGTGATAATGGGTCATTGACGAATGTAGAAGGAGAAAAGATAAAGAAGTACTATATTATTGGTTAGAATGAAACTAGATTATGAATAATTTTTAAAAGTTTACATTTTATTGAATTGCTAAAATTTATTTTTTTGTGGTTTAATTGGTTCAATCGGATTTAAGCGGGTTTTGACTGATTTTTAGTTTCTGAATAAATACCGGGTGGTTGGACCATTTTTCTTCCGATTCTTGGTTTAACCGGTTGAACTAGCCGGTTCGGTTTGCTTTTTAAAACCTTATTGGAAACTGTTAAACTTAATGTTTATATAAACATTGAGATAAAAACCTTGATAGAAACTGTTAAACTTAATGTTTATATAAACATTGAGATATGTTAACCTATCTCGATGTTAAAGATAAATATTGAGATGTAATTATCTATATCAATGTTAAATTACTTAATGTCGAGATAAGATAATTAATTTTTGTTAATAAGTAAACGTCGAGATTGATGTTGATTTTTCAATTGTTTTTTTTCATATTTTGAACCTTTCTCAATGTTTGAATGTCAACTTAGGTGCAGTATCTAACTGGCTCAATTTGATTCAAATGGATCAATAGACTATGTGAATGTTTAGTTACTTAGCATCAACGTAATGTATTTACAAATGATGACGCATGTGCAAAATAAGATTCGTTTAATGTAATTCCCATGGAGTACTATCCTAACCATTCAATTTATCAATTTGATCACAATCTTGACTGTATATTCTACTAATATTTTGATTATATAGATCCATCCTCTTTCCATCTGACAATTTCTCTTTGTTTCCCTTCGCTGTCTCACTTTATCCATCCTTACATGTTGCCTTACTCCCATATTCATCAATGGTGTCCTTGAAATTTCTGAGTACTCTGAGTTTCCCCAAATAGTCCAAACTAAAATTCCGACGTTATTGTTAATAACACTTATGAGAAACTGCACCCACGACAAGAGTTTAATGTTAGTTATGTGTTTCCATGTGATTTTGAAGATGACAGACACCCAAGATTATATCATAGTCATTCACATATCCTCTGTAATTGTAAGATTGCAAGCGTGGATTTTAGCTCGACAAGTATGCGAAGAGTCATCAACTTTAAGTGAAGCAGAAGATCATTTTGTTGTGTATCTTTGTTCATAAATTGTTATTGGTTCATTTGTTTTATTTTGGAAAGTTGTAATCTCAAGAAAAGAATCAAGTGATAATTTTCCAAATCGGTACATCTAACATTCAATTCTGATTGATCATCTTTTTATCATTTGTGATCGACCATCATTGATCGGCCATGTCACATTGACCGATTGATCATGCCTAATCGACCAACATATATTGATCTAATCGATCGTAATTCAAATTCCCTCCAACAGTCAAGTTGACTTGATCGATCATTTCCAACTGATCGATCACTTCAGGAAACCATCTCTAATTTCTTACCCTCTTTGTTTCCATCGACTATGTTTGCTTGGATCTCTATATAAGAGACACATACTCATTGTTGGAAGATACACAACTTGAGCTATCGTTCCTACTTTCTCTAGATAGGCAAGAAACTCTCTCTGAGTGATTTCCTCAATATTTTTTCTCATGTTCTTCGATTCATTCTGTCTTTCGAGAAGAATATTGTTAGTTGATTTTTGTGAAGTAAACCTATGACTTCAGCAGAGTTCAATTGCTCGCCTTCTCTTAGGTTTTTTCGATTGGATTCATAACACTTTTGGCAGCCTTCCCAGCACGGTAATATTTATTTTTGTCTGATATTGATTATGTATTGGTGTTATCTGTGATATAATTGTTGTGCTATATTTATGAATCATAGTGTAATTGTATTCTGTTGATTTATCTCTAGATATCACTATCCTATATTGGAGAAATATTTCTCCATATTTGTGGAGATAGAGTCTCTCTAAAAAAGATTATTGCTATATCATTTTGCTTCCAGGTTACATCTTTCTGCAGGACTTTAGGTGCATGATCTCAAGTTGCAAGAAAACTCTTAGACGTGAGATATCCAAGGAAGCAGGAAGAAAGTTTATGCACAACTATTCTTCTACTTGGGCTACAGTGTATGATGTGTAATGTTGATCATGGTATTTGATCCAAGATTATAAAGTGTAAGCTTTGTAAAAGGTTCGGATATTAGCGTAAATATATTGGGCTCTAGTGAAGTATTTGATTAGCTCAACTCATCGGGAAATCTCGAGTCAGGAAGACTTAGGTCATGGTTTTTACCCAAACAGGTTTCCACGCTAAAATACTATACAAGTATGCTGATTGGATTACTTGAATGATTATTTCTATGCTTGTTGATTATTCTATAATATACCAGACACTTTCAAAAGCTATTCAAATTATATACAGGGCCCCGTTATTCCTAGGTGTCGAGAAGGGGTGTAGACTTTTATATCCTTTTGCTTTTGAGCATGAGCAGAGAGTTGCTTTGATCGAGTTAGGTCAGAGACTAAATATGATCAGGTTTCTTGCTCTAGAGCCATCCACTAGAGTAGCCGTACCAACCATTCCAACGTCCTACATCCAGAGGAGGGCTCCATATTCTAGGAAAAGATGACCATCGAACTGATTACCATTGTTGGAATTCTATGAAAGAGGTTCATGAGATAGGACGCATGCCGGTTTCATACGACTAGGTGGAGTGGCACAAGCTCTACCACTTGGCTTATGTCGATATATTGATTCCTTCACACAACAATTTATTCTTGTATTCACTAATTAGAAGTGATGTTACACAACAACCATATCTAGAAACAACAATTAGTGGATATTAGTAATGTTACTACAAAACAAACAAATGATTGGAGATTCAGTGATGTAATGTTAAGAAGTTCTGGGGTATGCTAGGATTTTTGAAGAGCATTACATTGTGATGTTTATGATCTATTGGATTTTGACATATCGGTAGGTCGTAAAATATTTTTAAATATGCCTTGAACAATTGTTTACCCCCTCTATAGGTATCACAATCCTTGAACTCACATTTGGTATCAATGCTTAGATCAGTATCATGATGTCACTCCTTGATGATACAAATATTAATTATTGCAAGAAAGAATTTTGAAAGCCAGTCAACTGTTAGGCCACCACACTTCGATAGCATGAACTACAACACTTGGAAGGTACAAATGCATGTTTTCTTAGAATATATTGATATCAATGTTTGGAATGTCATAGAGGCTAAGTAAATGAGAACAATTGATGGGGACATTCTTTTTGACGTAGATAAAAGGAAAGCGACTTACAATTCCAAGGTGATGAATGCAATTTTCCATGCGGTCATAGTATATGACTTTACTCGGGTCAACTTGCTAGAACTCATATGAGATATGGAACAAGATTAGTATCACTTATTATTTAATCTAAAAAACTGAGTGATCGTATGTTCCACACAAGGGGGAACACAGTCGTCAAAGTGATCGATAAGAAATTCGAATTAAGATAACCATTAATCTACAATAAATAAATCAATAAATGAAGTAAATGTGGAGTTAAATTTTATTTTATAACTCTACAAAATGTGTGTATAGTGTGCAAGTATGTAGAGTGTCGAACACAAGGAGAATCCATGATTCATCATCTCAATATCTTGATCTTAGCGAAATCTATGAGCAAATTCTTAAATAAATATCCATAAAATAAATAAATTAACAAATAATTCTGGTAAATAAAATTCAATAATTATTGTATATATGATTGTACAAAAAAAATAACAATAAAAGCTGCAAAATTAAATGAGTTTTTTTTCACCTGTAAATAGTCCAAAACTTCATTTATTTTTAATAATTTCATTTCAACTCCTTTCTGGATAATTCTTTCTCCAACTTGTTCATAAAAATGTATATAAAAATACAAAAATAAAAACAAATTTCAACCTCAGATAATGATCCTAGATCCCAAAGAGAAAAAGCCGTAAAGTCCAACTTTCTGGCCAAATTCTCGCTCCGTATGAACTCCAAATTTACCAAAACTCACTTTTAAAGTTCAAGTTAGAAAATTATCTATCCGGAAGTGGTTTCATTAAAATCAGAGCTCATTTACAAAAGTTGACTTTGGGACCTAGATTTACATTGTACATTATGTATATATTCATTCTTTGTTCATTTTTTATTTTATCTTTCTTAATTATTAAAAATACATAAATCATGGTTTTTGTATTTTGATTATAGTATTTTATTTTATTTTTTGTTGTAAATATCTCTTATGAAAAAGATAAAAAAATATAAATTAGAAAAGCAAATAAAAATGTGCATATTGTTTGTCTTCTTTTGTAAATTCTCCACTTTTTCTCTTTTTATTTTTATTCTTACTTTTTAGTAGCCTACTCTTATTGTATTTTATTTAAATTCACATTCTCTACAATAACTTCCATTTTTCACCATTAACGACCAAGTCTTCTTCTACCCCAATTCCACTCCACCATTTTTCTAACCTCTCATTCAACTCCACCAATAATCTAACCTCCCACTCAACTCCACCACCTATCTAACATCCCTTTTTCTTCTCTTTATATTCATTTGTACATCCTCATTTTTTCTCATCTGCCATTCTAATAGAAAAAGGAGAGAGCTTGGAGTGTTTTATTGGTGACAGTGGCGGGGCATCTTCCTCAAGCGACGAGTTCCACATCGAGCTCGCGTATCTTCTCCGATTTTTATTTCGTCAATCGGATCAAAGCAAAGACAGAAGTCCAGCGTAGCTGCTTCGTAAATCTGGTGAACGTCAGGTAAGTATTCCATCTCATTTCTCTTGCTATTTTATTTTATCTAAGATTTTTTTGTTTACTTGTGTTGGTCACCATCATTTTTATATTACCACCACTATTTCTCCTTCATCCTCACCTTTGTCTTTATCCCCTATTTAAGAAATAAAAAAATTAAAAAATATAAAACCGAAAAAAATTTAAAGCAACAAAAAAACAAAAAAAAAAGAAAAAGAAAATTGCAGGAGGATGATCGTCCCCTCATCGCCGCCGCCACCCCCTGCACAACTACCCCAGCTGCCGGTCAGCCGCGGCCCCCTCAACCTACTCAACGGCGGAGCCGCGTGCTGGCCTCCACCCTCCGACAACGTCGCCTCGCTCACAGTCCTGCAGCCGCGACCTCCTCACCCCACCTCCACCGTTGCGGCCCCGGCTTTGACCTGCAGCTACCCTCCGCGTGCCGCCCCACTGTGGCCACCCTCCAGCCGTCGTTGCCGCGACTGCCCTTTCCCTCCGCCGCCAGCCGTCGTTCCCTCCACCGGTGCTGCGCTGCTCGACCCCAATCTACTTGAGGAAGAAGGTCTTGTCTATTTTTTTAAAATTGTAAAAATAGAAAAAGTTTCCCTCATAGTTTTTTGTAATTACAAACAGTCCTCTTAAATGTTTTGTTATGTTCATGGTTAATTCAGCTTTGCACGGATACCACTAAGTTAATGTTTTAATTCGGACTTCAATCTGCTATCATTTTATTCAAGGAAAAATGTCTTGATGTTGAGCAACTAATTCTCTATCACATGGATATTTATTTATATTTTTGAGGTCTTTGAGTAATTAATTAAAAATGTTTAACTGAAATATTGCATATTTTACCCAATCAATTAACTTGAATTCATATCTCACTCAATGTTGCTCCAAAAACTCCACAAAAATTTGAGATGATGCCTTGATATGTAGTTGAATTACTATCCAATTTTCATCCAATATAGAATTGTCTTGTGCCTAAAATAAATTATATAGTGATTTGGATATTTGATTTTTAATTAAATCCATGTACATCATTTTTGTGAAATTTCAACTCTCAAGGATTGAACATCTAAATGTCGTTTTGAGATAATTCACATTCTTTCTAATTTGCTATTGGGGATTTATTAGAAATTATCTATTCACTGTCACTCTATTTCCACTAAAAAATCCATAAAAAATTCATATTTTGTCAAAAAAATCCAAAAATATTATTTAGTATCCTTGCATCATGTTTTCATTCTAGTAATTTTTTATGATTTTTGCTTATTGTTTGTGTGAAAAATTGCGAAAAAAACCCATGAAAAGTGTGCATTTTTAGTTATTGCATTCTAACCCATAAAACAAGATTCTAAAAAAATATAAATTGGCTAAATTGGACTTATTTTCTATTCAAATTAATTTGGTTAAGTTGTGTGATTTCTTAGTAACTTAATTCACCTGCATTTGCATTCTTTTTTGCATAAAAAAATATCCACACTGAAAACCTAGATTTAAATTTTTGAATTAGCCCGGGTTGTTCCTTTGCATCCTTGAATTCGACCCCGGACTTGCCCATGATATAAATTAAAGCCGAGCCCTCTTCACGGAGATCTTCTCTCGGTTCTGATTGACTTTCTAAGTACACGTACTACAACGTGCCCAAATTAATCATGTAGTTAGCGACTCGTCAGATGGCATCGTTGCCGGGGAGGCAAACGACTTCGGCATTAATTTGAAAATTTTGATTTAGGTTTTCTAACTCGGGTAGTCTAACCCCCGAGCCGCCTTGTATTTAGTCCATTCTTTTTCAATTATTTCTCTACGTATTCTTGTATATATTTTATTTTTTATCTCTCTAAAATAAATTTTATATTCCTTGCGAGGGCACGGTGGACTTGGAGTGCATCGGAGGTCGACAGACACGACGCGCACCGATTGCTGAAGAGTTAGGATAATTCATTTATCTTCGAGAGAATTTTTTAAATTTTTTGTAATTATCGTGTTGTAATAATTTAGTAATTCATCCTTTACACAGGATCTTGTTTGAGAGCTCGCGCTTGTATCAGGACTGGTCTTTGGACCCACTCGTGGTCATGTGGTTGCCTGATGTAGAATAAGACTTGCACTCACGGCTCTTAGAGCATATTTTATTAGAATATCTTTATTGTTTGTGCTCGTAATTTTTAAGACCACACCTCACATTTAATGAGACGCACTTAGACCGTAGGGCTATTAGTCAAATTTAACTTATTCACCACTCGCTAATAGAACTGCCTGTTTAGGAACGATTTTCTCGTTTGCATTCATATAGTCTAAAATTTTAATTCCGCCTTGCATCCCGCATGTAGAGCATGGGGATCACTATAAGTCTCATGAACTGGGCATGCATCATTGATTTCACTATTTGCATCGATTTTTCTCGTCTCCCTCCTCTTGATTTTTGAAACTTAAGTTAAAAGGAAATCGGGACTGATCGTTAGGCATTCATTGTTTAGTGGACTAATCAAGTGATAATCAAACTTAAAATTGGGACTACTATTCATAGTTGACTAAAAAACTGATTAAAGTTAACACTTGCTTTTAGGAGAGCAAAATCCACATTGTATGCTTGGCTATTGTGATTGTTGAGAGGTGAGGACGCATCCCTAGGATAGTGCCCAGAACCTACTTTTAAGCCTGGCGTAATTGCACTTATACATTGATTTATCACCTAATTAAAACTGAAAAGGTAAACGGTCGGACTTTTGCGACCATCATTGTGTTGAGCAGGTGAACTCAGGGTTTGCTCTTGTGTTTGTTTGTTTGTTTATGTGTTATTCGGTGCACTTGCACGCTTTCTTCCTCGATCCGCTTCATTCTCCCATTTCTCTTCCACGATGTCAGAATATTGGTCACCGTATCCATGTCACTCTTCCTTGACCTTATTCCGATCATCCCCACCCTCTTATTCCTCCTCATATCCACACCATGATCGTGAAGTCAGAACTTCGACTGATTTCTCCACTTCTTCGTCCTTCTCACGTACCCCACATTCATACACCCCTGACCCATAACCACCCTAGATTGACTCACCATATTCTCGTCTGCTTGCTGGAATTAATGAACAAACCAAAGAGCAAGTCGTTGTTCAGATGAATGATTGGCTGAATCAGTTGACCCCACATACCTCATTCTCACCTCGAGTTAGGACTGGGCAACCATTGACCTATACACATCCCGACTTGACCTTTGGGTACAACACGCTCAATCAAACCAACCGAATGGAGAGGCCTACACCATACGATCTTCCTGACTTGATTGACCTGAGCGGTCAAGCCAACATTGACCAATCTTCATATCACCCATTCAGAGAGCCTAGAAATACATAGGATTGGACTCATGAGACCGATCTACAAACCCTATGTCTAGTAACTCCACCTTATAAGGCTCCGACCAACATCTTCCATACAGACGGGCCATACTCAACCCAGCATTACATGCCTGAGTCCAGGTGTGCCTGAGTCCAGGTGCGATTCATCATCTCAATATCTTGATCTTAGCAAAATCCATGAGAAACTTCTTAAATAAATATCCATAAAATAAATAAATTAATAAAATAACTCTTGTAAATAAAACACACTAATTATTATATATTAGATTGTACAAAATAAAATAACAATAGAAAGATGAAAAATTAAAGGAGTTTTTTACCTGTAAATAGCCCAAAAATTCATGTATTTTTAATAATTTCATTTCAATTCATTTTTGGCTAATTCCTCTCTAACTTGTTCATAAAAATGTATATAAATATACAAAAATACAAAATAAATTTCACCTCAAATAAATGCTTCTAGATCCCAAATAGAAAAAGCTGTAAAGTCCAACTTTCTGGCCAAATTCCCGCTCTATATGAACTCCAAATTCACCAAACTCACTTTTAAAGTTCAAGTTAGAAAATTATATATCCAACGGAAGTGGTTTCATTAAAATCGGAGCTCATTTGCAAAAGTTAGATTTTAGGACCTACATGTACGTTGTATATTATGTATATATTTATTCTTTGTTCATTTCTTATTTTATCTTTTTTAATTACTAAAATTACAAAAAAAATCATAATTCTGTTGTATTTTGATTATAGTATTTTATTGTTTTCTCCTGTTGTAAATATCTCTTACTAAAAAGACAAAAAAATAAATTAGAAAAGCAAACAAAAAAATGTACATATTGTTTGTCTTCTTTTGTAAATTCTCCACTTTTTCTCTTTTTATTTTTATTCTCCCTTTTCAGTAGCCTACTTTTATTGTATTTTATTTAAATTCACATTCTCTACAATAACTTCCATTTTCCACCATTAACCACCGAGTCTTCTTTCAACCTCCATTCCACTCCATTTTTCTAAACTCTCATTCAACTCCACCAATAATATAACCTCTCATTCAACTCCACCACCTATCTAACCTCCCTCTCTCTTCTCTTTATATTCTATTTTTTCTATCCTCCATTCTAATAGAAAAAGGAGAGAGCTTGGAGTGTTTTGTTGGTGACAGCGACGAGGCATCTTCCTCAAGCGACGACCTCCTTCAGGCGAGATTCGCGGAGCTCCGCTCCACATCACGAGTTCCCCATCGAGCTCACGTAGCTTCTCCGATTTTTATTTCTCCAATCGGATCGAACCAATGACAGGAGTCTAGCGTAGCTGCTCCGCAAATATGGCGAACGTCAGGTAAGTATTCAATCTCATTTCTCTTGCTATTTTATTTTATCTAATATTTTTTGTTTAGTTGTTGTGTTGGTCACGATCATTTTTATATTACCACCACCTTTTCTCCTTCATCCTCACCTTTTGTCTTTATTCCTTGTTTAAGAAATAATTAAATTAAAAAATCTAAAACCAAAAAAAATTAAAGAAGCAAAAAAATTCAAAAAAAAAAGAGAGAAAAAGAAAATTCCAGGAGGACGGCCGCCCCCATCACCACCGCCGCCCCCTTCACAACTACCCTAGTTGCCGGTCAGTCGCGGCCTCCTCCGCCTACCCAGCTGCGGAGCCACGCGCCGTATCCGCCCTCCGACAGCGTCACCTCGCTCACAGCATCGCAGTCGCGGCCTCCTTGTCCTATCTCCACCATCGCGGCCCCGGCTTCGCCCCGCGGCTGCCCTCTGCGCGTCGATCCATTGCGGCCACCCTCCAGCCTTCGTGGTCGCGACTGCACTTTCCCTTCACTGCCAGCTGCCGTTCCCTCCATCAGTGCCATGCCGTTCGACCACAATGCTCATGCGTCCCCAATCCGCCTGAGGAAGAAGGTCTTATTTATTTTTTTTATTTTGTAAAAATTACAAAAGTTTCCCTCATTGTTTTTTGTAATTACAAACACTCCTCATGCATGTTTTGTCATGTTCATGTTTAATTTAGCTTTGCACGAATACCCCTACATTAATGTTTTAATTTGGACTTCAATCTTGTATCATTTTATTAAAGGAAAAATGTCTTGATATTGAGCAACTAATTCTCTACCATGTGAATATTTATTTATATTTTTATGGTATTTGGATAATTAATTAAAATTGTTTAACTGAAGTATCGCATATTTTACCCAATCAGTGAACTTAAATGCATATCTCACTCACTGTTGCTCCAAAAATTCCACAAAACTTTAAGATGATGCCTGGAAATGTAATTGAATTACTTGCTAAATTTCATCCAAAATAGAGTTGTCATGTGCCTAAAATAAATTATAGAGTGATTTGTATATTTGATTTTTAATTAAATCCATGTACATCATTTTTTTAAAATTTCAATCTCCTAGATTGAACAACTAAATGCCTTTTTTGAGATAATTCGCACTCTTCCTAATTTGCTATTGTGGATTTATTAGAAATTAATTACTCAAAGTCACTCTGTTTCCACTAAAAAATCCATAAAAATTCATATTTTATCAAAAAATTCCAAAAATATTACTGTAGTATCCTTGTATCATGTTTTCATTCCATTAAATGTTTCATGATTTTTGCTTGTTGTTTGTGTGAAAAATTGTGAAAAAATCCATAAAAAGTGTGCATCTTTAATTATTGCATTCTAACCCATAAAATTTCAAAAAAAGGTGTCTTGCATTCATCACTGTATTAAGATTCTAAAAAAATATAAATTAGCTAAATTTGACTTATTTTCTATTCAAATTAAATTGGCTAAGTTGTGTGATTTCTTAGTAACTTAATTCATTTGCATTTTCATTATTTTTGCATAAAAAATATAAAAAAATATCCGCATTGAACACTTAGATTTAAATTTTTGAATTAGCCCGAGTTGTTCCTTTACCTCCTTGTGTTCGACCCCAGACTTGCCCGGGATATAAATTAAAGCCGAGACCTCTTCATGGAGATCTTCTCTCGGTTCTGATTGACTCGCTAAATACACGTACTACAATGTGCCCAAATTAATCATCGTAGTTAGCGACTCGTCAGAGGGCGTCGTTGCTAGGGAGGCAAAAGACTTAGGCATTAATTTGAAAATTTTGATTTAGGTTTTCTCACTCGGGTAGTCTGACCCCCGAGCCACCTTTTATTTAGTCCATTCTTTTTCAATTATTTATCTACTTATTCTTGTATATATTTTATTTTTTATCTCTCTAACATAAATTTTATTTTCCTTGTGAGGGCTCAGTGGACTTGGAGTGCATCGGAGGTCGACGGATGCGATGCGCACCGACTGCTGAAGAGCAAGGATAATTCATTTATCTTCGAGAGAATTTTTGTAATTTTTTGTAAATATCGTGTTGTAATAATTTAGGAAATTCGTCCTTTACAGCGGCTCTTGTTTGAGAGCTCACGCTTGTATCAGGACTGGACTTTGGACCCTCTCATTGTCGTGTGGTTGCTTGACGTAGAATAGGATTTGCACTCGCGGCTCTTAGAGCATATTTTATTAGAATATCTTTATTTCTTGTGCTCATAAATTTTAAGACCACACCTCACATTTAATGAGACGTACTTAGACCGTATGGCTATTAGTCAAATTTAACTTATTCATCACTCGCTAATAGAACTGCCTGTCTAGGTTGGTTTTCTCGTTTGCATTCATATAATATAAAATTTCAATTCTTCCTTGCTTCCCGCATGTAGAGCGCGAGGATCACTGTAAGTCTCCTGAACTGAGCATGCATAATTGATTTCAGTATTTGCATCGGTTTTTCTCGTCTCCCTCCCCTTGGTTTTTGAAACTTAAGTTAAAAGGAAATCGGGATAATTCGTTAGGCGTTCTTTGTTTGATGGACTAATCAAGTGATAACCAAACTTAAAATCAGGACTGCTATTCAGAGTTGACAAAAAAATGATTAAAATTAACACTTGCTTTTGGGAGAGCAAAACCCACATTGTATGTTTGGCTATTGTGATTGTTGAGAGATGAGGACGCATCCCTAGGGGCCTGTTTGGTTGCAGGGTTGGGCAGGGTTGGCCCAACCCTGGTTACTATTCACAAGGGTACTTCCTCCTCACAGATTACTATTCACCCAGTCCAACTCAGCCCGACCCAACCCTGTCCAACCCTACAACCAAACAAGCCCTAGGATAGTGCCCAAAACCTAGTTTTAAGCCTTGCGTAATTGGACTTATACATTGATTTATCACCTAATTAAAACTAAAAAGATAAACGGTCGGACTTTTGCGACCATCATTGTGTTGAGTAGCTGAACTCAAGGTTTGCTCTTTTGTTTGTTTGTTTGTGTGTTATTCGGTGCACTTGCATGCTTTCTTCCTCAATCCGCTTCATTCTCCCATTTCTCTTCCACGATGTCAGAATATTGGTCACCATATCCATGTCACTCTTCCTTGACCTTATTTTGATCATCTCCACCCTCTTATTCTTCCTCCTCATACCTACACCTTGATCACGAAGTCAGAACTTTGACTGATTTCTCTACTTCTTTGTCCTTCTCACCTACCCCACATTCTTACACCCCTGACCCACAACCACCTCGGATTGACTCACCATATTCTCGTCTGCTTGCTGGAATTAAGGAACAAACCAAAGAGCAAGTCGTTGTTGAGATGAATGATTGGCATAATCAGTTGACCCCACATACCTCATTCTCACCTCGAGCTAGGATTGGGCAACCATTGACCTATACACATCCCGACTTGACCTTTGGGTACAACACGGTCGATCAAACCAACCGAATGGAGAGGCCTTCACCATACGATCTTCCTGACTTGATTGACCTGAGTGATCAAGCCAACATTAACCAATCTTCATATCACCCATTCGGAGAGCCTACAAATACACAGGATTGGACTCATGAGACTGTTATGCAAACCCTCTGTCTATTGACTCCACCTTATGAGGTTCTGACCAACATCTGCCATACAAACGGGCCATACTCAACCCAGCATTACATGCCTGAGTCAAGGTGTGTTGAGTATAAGAGTCCTAGTTCTCAGCAGTATCCTTCAATTGCACCAACTTCTCTCATAAGGCGTCATGAGAACTTATTGGAGGATGACATTGGTAGACCGGTCAAGAGTCCAGGTAGGAATGTGGATCATAGATTTTGAGGATTGAATTTTGAAAACCTGGAAGACACCGGATTGACTACACGTCATGTACAGCTGGAGTCCCTTTACCTCCTTCTTCTACTAACCACTTTCCCACCAAACAAGAGTCTGTACATTCTTCTAGTCCTCCTTCACATACCAAAAATACTAAAAAAATTGAAAACTCAGAAAGCAACATAAAAATTGAAAATAGAAAAGATCTACAAAAATTGGATCCTGCACTTAGGTAAGCATTGGATAGAAAGTTGATTTTTGAGGTTCACTTAATAATGGCCATTGAACACTTTCCCGACCTTAAAAGATTTGTGAGAAGTAAATTGATGCCTAAAAGGTCAGGCATTAAGAGAACAAGGACTGAGATACATATAGTGTTTATGGCCACATCTTTGATGATAGGGAGAAAAACTGAGAGCCGCAGAGTAAAGCGGTTGCTTAGGTTTGATTGTGAAATCAAAGATATCACATTCACATGCAAGATTTGATGATGACTCACCGATTAATATCCTCCCTACCTCTATGTTTGCCAAGTTCAAACTTGGATCTGCCGAGAAGTCATGAGAGATCATTCAGTTGGCAAATCGGTCCATTAAATGGTCGAGAGGAACCATTTCAGTCATCGTTAATTTCCAAGGTGCTCTATTGCAGATAGACTTCACGATCATTGACATTAAGCATCGAGGAGAGTTCACCCAGTCTCCGATCATTCTTGGGAAGACGTTCTTAACCTTGGCTAAGGAAACTATAGATTGCGAGACTCAGGAGATCGATTTCACTGCATTGGGAGCACTTCGACCTTACCCGATCTTTGAGGACACACGATATTCCAAGGTAACCCATAAAGTCGTAGAGAGTTGTGACCTTCGAGAGACAGTTGAGGCATGTCTCTCTACTACACCTGAGATATCGAATGTCTAGATGACCATTGATTTAGAGACTCCCTACACCTCCACACGGCCCACTGCTTGCACCACCACCGCGGCAGCTTCTAGAGAGGAATCACAGCTAGAAGTTGTCCCTGAGTCAGACACGATAATTTCTGATTTCCTTGATTTTTTAGATGATATGACTCATGAGCCAATCAATGCCAAGCCAACTGAGAACACTGTGCCTTACCAGAGATGTGTGCTGACCCTGCAGGAGTATTACAATGCATATGGTGACTCATCTGATGATGAACCTCTAGTCAGCACCTCACTACATCCAAGAGCTACACCAAAAGAGAGAACTGGGACCAAATCAACCAATCTTGATAAATCAGTTGCTCCATCCTCTAGTCGGCCATCTGGTAAGAAGAAGAATAGTAATGATTCCTCGAGGTGTTCCCCTGATCTCCTCCAGATGTATGACTCTCCTCTTCCTCTTGATGCTTCAAATTCTAGTAAACCGGCTAAGAAAGTTACCTTCGACGTACCAGAGAAGGAACTTTCTGAGGAGTCCTCATCAGGTCCCGGATGAGGTAATCTATATGAGTGAGCTCAGTTTGGCAGTTTTGAAGCCATATTTGAGCAAGCAGTCGTGTGTCGACCCTCGTTGGACGTTCCCTACACCTCACTATTATTCTTCTGAGGACGATTCTGATAGCGACACATATGTATACTACCCTCCCCCTAGCTCCCTCAAGAAGGTCCATCACAAACCTTCTTGATCTTTATAATTCTCACTCCTCCTTATATAGATTTTCTTTCCTTTATTTCCCTCCCTCCCTCGTGATTCGCATCACTCGCCCCAGTTCCGTATTGTTTTCATTTTGTGGCTATACTTAGGATGACTAGATCCTAAGTATAGTGGGTGAGGGAACCCAGTTGCTCTATTTCTTCTTGTATATTCTTTTCCACTCTCATTGGTTCCCCAATCTTGTGTTCTATCTAATACTTAGGCTGACCATAGCCTAAGTATAGGGGGGCCGATGCCCGTTGTGTATTCTCCCATATTCTTATATTCTTTTCACCCACTTATTCTTAGTACGAGCTATGGCTTTTTGTCACCTAGTGCTTGAGGACATAGCACATGCTAAGTATAGGGGGTGTATATATTGCATATATAATTTACTCATAACTTGTACTTTCACTTATTTTTGTATATATTATACAATAATTATGAGGTGGGTAAATTTAGTAAAAAACCTTATCAAAAAACAACTTTTCAAAAAAAAGCAAAAAAAAAACAAAAACTTTTTCAAAAAAATATATCTCTTTCTTATCTACCAATCTTTTTTCAAAAAAACTTTTGAAAAAAAAACAAAAGTTTTTCTAATAAAAAATAAAAAAAGCAAAACCTTTTTCAAAAAAAATCTCTTTCTTATCTACCAATCTTTTTCAAAAAAAACTTTTAGAAAAAAGCAAAACTTTTTCTAACAAAAAAAACTTTCTTCTTTTCCTTTGTTTTTAAAAAAACAACAAAAAAACAACAAAAAACTCTTTAAAAAATCACAAAAAAAACCAAACTAATAAGTTGGTTTAATTCCTGACACATACACTTTCACACAAGACTAGTGATGTTCAAGAACACTTGGTTTAGGAGGTCTTGAGATTTTTAGTTAACCAGCCTTAGTCATTAGGGTCCTTGACTTAATTATTCACATTTCCCTAGTTTGAAAGATTTGTGTGCTATATTGCATGCTTAGTCTCTACTTTAAGAATATGATCAGCACCTCAAATACACGACTGCAGTTATGATGAGATGAGTTGAAATTTCACTTGAGGAACTAGGATGAGGGATTTGAGTTTGGACTTGATTTGATGATGCTCGAGGATTGGATAAAATCAATGAAGGCTTCATGAAGCCTGAGTGTCAGCATCTTTAGCCCGTATGAGAACATGATTCCTGTACTATCTCTTGACATTTACCTATTGATGAATCCACATTTCATCATCTTTATTCTATAATTTTGGCTTTAAAAACATGGAAATGGAGTTAAATACAATTTATATTCCTGCATCTTAGCATCCATGCATGTGCATATAAATAGTTTATAAAATACTGTTTTTAAAGCCAAAATTATAGAATAAATAAAAGAAAAGAAAAGGAATAAAATATTGTAAATATTTTATGACCCGAAACCTCAAGATCTAGGCATCTAGATGAATAGGTCGACAAGGAATAAAGTAGGGGAGATAAGGGCCAGAATACAATAAAAATACTTATTCATTTTATTCATTCTTTATACATTTTGGGACCTATTTTTGGTTCCACTTTTTATACTTCAAATAAAGAAACTTTGTACATGAAAGATGTAGATAATTAAATAAAAAAGAATACAAAATTGATTTCACTCAAAAACAATATACAGATAAAAAGTTATGATATGAATAAGAGTCCAGAACCCCAACTTTCCAGACCTATATCTCTCAAATAAAAACTCCAAATGCATCAAACTCACATTTAATTGTATATAATTTTAAATAAGTTATTTAATGGCGGTGGTTTCGCATTTGGCGGAGCTACGGTTTGAAAGTTGAGTTTTGGACCTCTATTGTATACTTGTACAGATTAAAATATTCATTTTATTATTTATTCATTATTTTCATAAATTTATATTTTTATAATTTTGTAAATCTTATTTATAATATATATGTACATTAAAATGAGAATAAAAGTCTCAAGAAAATACAAAATAAAGTACTTCTATATAATACACCTAGGTATAATACCTATACACATACTTATATTATTAATACTTATATTTTATTAAGTGTACAAAATACTTCAGAAAAATAAAATAAAAATATTTTTAAGTGTATAAAAATATTCTATAAATGTATAAAATATTAAACAAAATACATAAAATTAAATATACAAAATAAAAAATAAAATATTAAAATACATAGATATACATACCTATATAGGCCTAAAATGGTAACTTGTAATTTTTAAACCTCATAAAAATAATTAAAAATAATATAAAAATACCTTAAAAATAACAAATATTTTTTATTTTATACCTAAAAAAATTATTTTTATATTTTTAAATGAATTATTAAAACATTTGTTAGGGATTTTCCCTGTTTGGTCCACGTGGACCAACGAGGAGGCAGTCCACATTGACCAGAGGGTCAACTGACTGTCCCTCCCTCCTGTAGCCTTGCCATACCTCAGTTTTTGTCCTATTTCGCAGATTTCTCGAGGTCAAACCTTGCACCCTTCCATGTCGCGACCTGAAGCACTTTTGCTCCTCGACCATCCCTCTTTCACGCCCTAGGCTTTCCTAGGACCGAGGAGCAGCGATTCGAGCCATCTTTCTTGATCTTTGGAGCGCCAGAGCCACAGCGTCAACCCTTCATATTCGACCTTCCAACTTTCGAGCCTCCTTTGAACCCCTCTTGCACAAGCTCCGCTCCCCTTTTCGTGTCCAATCGACAGAGGAAGGTGACAGCTTCCTTCACCGAGCTTCGGGCGAGTCGAGTGAGCATCGAGGCAGCTCCAATCACCTCCGCCTTTCATCGGCGTTGAGGTACTACCCTCTGGTTCCAACCATCGAGGCAACCACTTTCTTCCATTTATTTTTTTCGCATTTTATTCGCCTTAGCCGTAGGATCAAAACCCCCCAAAAATATTTGATTTCGTCTATCGAATCGCCCACACGTACCCCTCGTCGGAGTGCTCCTCCGGCCACCATCGTGCGCCACCACCTCTCGCTTTGTTTTCCACCCCTGCGGGGTCCAGGCATTTTGCCCTGGACCCTCTCTCATCTTTTTGCAGGTCTTTGCGCATATAAGAGAGCTTGGGGCTCGTTTTGAAGTTCGCCGGAGGTCCGTGGAGCATCCCAGCTCCGCTGCCCTCCCCAACGAGCTCCGGCCTTGCCCGGAGCTTTTTGAAGCCCCTATGAGATAGAGCAGACCCCCAGGAGCGCCCTCGGCCGCTTTTGAAGCTTGAAGCGTCGACGGAGGTCGAGATCGAGGTCGGCTTCGCCGACCTTCTTCCCTGTTCTTCGTCCTCGGCTGCCAGCCGTCCGATCAGGCCGCACCTCCAGATCCAGCAGCTACCATTGGATCTCTACGAAGCCCAGCCGTCCAATCCACCAGAGGAGATCTAATCGTGACTGCTCATCACCGAACCGTCATCGACTGTCAGATCATCGACACGTGGCAAGTGGAAGTTCATTAGCCGTCGGATGTGCAAGCTTTGGGTATTTTGCATATTCTACCCTGAGCGTTTAGTATTTATTATTTAGTCCATAAACTTTCATCTTTAGTTTCAATATTTTTGTAATATTTGCATCTAGGCCCCCGAACTTTTACTTATTCGCATCTAGTTCTAGTCCACGTCACCTCACGTGACCTGTGTACGTGGGGTGGTGGTGTTTTTGCATTGGACCCCATGGGGGTTTATTTATTTCATATTAGTCCAGGAAGTATTTTATAATGTGTAATATTTTTTGGATATTTTGCATATCAGACCCTGGGATTTTTGTATATTGCATTTAGGTCCCTGCCAGGTGCATATATAACATGTGCGGGTTGGGAATATTGCAATCATACCCTTGCGGGTTTTGATATTAGCTTTTGGTCCTGGAAATCAATTTATTAGTATAATCTTTGTGGAAAAATTGCACCGTGGCCCCTGGATGTCTGGATAATTACATATATGCCCTTGCTAGTAGTGTAATTTCTTTTTGTTGTCTCTATTTATTTTATGCATCGATAAAACCCTAAAAAATCTACAAAAATTACCTTAGGCTCCTGTTACATTTTAGTTTCACGCAATATTTTTAGTTTGCATTTTTATTGCATTTTCATATTTATAAAAATTCAAAAACATGCATTTTCAATATTGTTTGCATTAAAAAATACATAAAAATTAGTAAAAGTTTTTGAAAAAATCAAAAAAAATTATATTTTGTGTATCTTAGCATCTTTCAGTGTCAGTCCAAAAATCACTAAAAACTTCAAAGTAAAACTCCTAAAAATTAGAAAACCTCTAAAAACTTCATAAAAATCTAAAAAATTCAAGAAAATCCTAAAAAACATAATCTCAGTTTCTGTATTTTCCCTATTTTATTCTCTTTGTTGTAAAATTAATTTAAGGAATTTTTGACACTGTTTGATATTTTTCATACTCATTTTAATTTCGGCCAGCAACATTTAGTCACTATTTTCAGTATTTGTGACTTTAAAAATACCAAAGAAAGGAAGAAATAGAAAAATCACAAAAATATTAGAAAAATATAAAAATCACAAAAACATTCCATTTCCTGTATTTTGAGCATTTTCTCCTATTTTTATCCCTCTCTTATCTCTCTTGTATTATATACCCTATATAGTTTTGAATATTCATTAAAAGAAAAAGAAAATACAAAAAATATAAAATATAAAAAGAAAATATAAAATCAGTAAATTAAAAATACAAAAATACAAAATCAAAAATTAAATAAAAAATATATACAATTAAAAACCCACGAAAACATAGCACATATAGACACTTGATCACATTCACGGTTTTGAGCATTTTGACCTGATCTATCTTGTTTGCTCCCTGAGTTCGACCTCTACACACTTGCACGCTAGAGTAATAATAAATTTTGACTCCACATTTGCTTCTTATTGCTTGATATACATTGTGGGTTGATTGTTGATTTAGCAGGGATTTACCGAGGGTCACCGCAGCGACCTTGTCTCCGCCTTGGGTGAGACATTTAGACCCTAGTATTTCCTGGTTAATCAAATGGCGTCGGTGAGCAACAGCGTATAGATCATTATTTTGTGACTAATTGTGATTATTTGTTTAAATTATTGCTCCATTTCTCTCCCACATTTTATTAGACATTTTTGGTGAGCTATCTAACCTATTCTTTGTTGACTTCGTGCAAGGTACCGTGGATCGAGGGAGGTGCCTTTCTGTAGGAACCGACGCACCCACGTGAAGTCGGCTTCTGCCTGCTACTTAAGCACCAAGAAGATTAGACATAGATTAGATTTAGTTCATCATTTTGGTGTAATTTTTAGTGAGAGAGCGACTATTATTTGTAATAATACAGGTACATTCGAACTTGGACATTCAGGCCTAATTTCCAAGTGTTTGTACACTAGAGGGCTCACCACTGTTTTATCGGATTTTCATCGCATTTTTTCCTTTGTTTTCTGATTTTGTTTTCTTATTTTGTGTGATTGAGCCCTAGATTTAGGATTGATTAGCGTAAGATTAGGTCCAAACACCTTAATTAACCTTGCATGCTCCTATAGTCTCGATTCTTTGGACTTAGTCAAATTTTGAAAACGATTCTTCACGCTAATAGTCTATCCTCAGCCTTGGGCGATTTCATTGGATTGCATACCGCATATAGATTAGGTTTATAAATTCCTGCGTTGCATCCTACATGAAGAGAGCTGGAGGCATTGTAAGTCTTCTTACTTGAGCATTCACCATTTAGGCACGAAGGTGAGATTTCCATCTTCGTGCCAACTCGCATTGCTTTTCCGACTCTCTCCCTCTATTTCTGGATCAAATAGGAACCAAGAAAAAAATACAAAAATGTTAGGCTCTTGTATTGAATTGACTCAAAGCAAGTGATAACACCAAAAATTAAAAAAGGGACTGCTAAAGGAAACTTGACCTAAGCAAAATCGGCTAATTGGACACATTGCTTGGGATGAGCAAAGCCCTCCATTGTATTCAGGTTGCATCGAAAGGTCTCCTTCCAAGTGAGAGAGCGGCTTCGTAAGGATTAGAGCCCAAAACCCAGTCTATGGTTGCCTTGTGTATCGCTTGGATTTTCGATGTATTGGCGCTTCTATCGTACGTAGATGAGTAGGGATTGGTGGGCATTGATGACTCTCTATTGTGTAGAGTGTTGACCTTGTCCAAAGTATCGAGCATAGGCCACGCCTTCACGGGGGTGTCTGTCTCATCGTCTTGCGTCCGAGTAGGATCTTGCACTCTCACGGGTGATTCCGTTGCGAGCGAGATCCGAAGTATCAGTTTCACCTATCAGCTTCCTCCCTCTCTTTCTCTGGCTGAGTAGGGATCTAGGAAGGGTTACAAGGACCTCAAAAAGTACAGACTACAGGTTACACAGGAGGAGGACAAGTACGGGATTCTTTCTGGCGGTACTCTCTCTCCTATAGGTATAGCGCTCTAAGGACTCATTCAAAGATTAATTGCCTGAATTCAATCTAAAACTACAAAGATAATAGCCAATCCTTCACAGTATCACGCGTTGAGTTGGTGAATCCATTGTACTGTGTTTGATTGACTAGTTGAATTAAGGTCAAGATCAAAAACACTACACAATTGTGCACAATTCTGCCCCCCTTCTTCATTTCTCAACCTCATTCTTCTCAATAATCAGGATGATGGGAAGGAGATCTCTTAGGCCGTCTCTGGCGGCACTGCTATCCAGCACTCCTCCCTATTCATCTAGGACAGCTTCGGGAAGTTTAGACCCACTCTCCGAGCCTGAGTTCACTTCCACCCTGTTCCCCCTCGACCCCCCTTCTTCTTCTATATGTCCTGTCGTTCCAGAGCATAGTGCAGCACAGAGCTTAGAACATTTGACGGCACCTGAGATGGGCTCTTTTTCCTTTTTAGATAACCAAGAAATGGCCGACAGAGGAGAACACCCAGATGAGAAGGAACACCCTCCATTCATATATGACCAAGATGCCATCAATAATTCACTATTAGCCTTTCTGGAGACCATGCAGAGACAAATCAGAGACCAGGGAGTATTCATGGGTGATATCATGAGAGAGCCGGCGCATATGCGAGAAGGCAGAGATGATAGACCCGAGGGCGGTGGTGGAGACGTACCAGAAGCCACATGCAGAGGAGGAGACCCTAACCAAGAGAGGCCGCCGTCGATGACCATGAGGCAGTTGCACAGCCCAGCTGCAATCCTCACTCACTGATGGATCCAGCTTCCTCCCATAGTTGGGAATTTTGAGCTTCGCCCGCAGACTATCCAGTTATTGCCCAAGTTTCACGGGCTAGCCACCGAGGAACCTCATCTCCATCTGCAGGAGTTCGAGATGATTTGTAGCACTATCCATGATAGATTCATGGACGAGGACACAATCAAGATGATTGCCTTCCCATTCTCCTTAGGCGATAGAGCAGCCTACTGGCTGAAACACCTTGGGAGGTACGTCACATCCTGGGCACAACTCCGGACCGCATACTTGAATAAGTATTATCCTTTCGGCCGGACAGACGCAGCACGAGCTATGATCAGTAACTTCACTATGGTCCCAAATGAACAATTCCATGAGGCTTGGGGTCGATTTAGAGAGCTCATTGACCGATGTCCACATCATGACATATCAAAACCCAACTTGGTTCAGAGTTTCTTCTATGCACTGACACCGGAGCTGCGGGGGCTTATAAATGCCTCTTGTGGTGGGTCCTATTTTTCCAAGGGTGAAGATGACGTTTGGGCAATCTATGAAGGAATGACAGAGAACTCTACAGTCTTGGCCCGAGCTCGAGTCTACACACAGCAGAAGCCCCCCAAGGAGCAGGATCATCTCAGAGGATCGCCCGCATCGATGCCGGTCCCCACACCCCGTCAGCAGCCGCAGCCCAAGCCGAATCCACCGCAGCTGACATGGGGATCATTAGTGAGAAGTTGGATCGCATCAAGATCCTTGAGAAGAAGCAGAGTCAGGGGCTAACCCAGATGGACCAGTTGAGAAGACCATGAGTGACCTGAAGACACAGATCTTGTGTATTCAAGAAGCACAGACGTCCGCGCAGCCCCCCAGATCCCATGCTGATGCCAACAGTAGCAGCTCCACCCACCCCTCTGCCTCACACCGCCAGGTTCACACATACAGGCAGAGCCGGTCCAGCAGCTATAGTACTACCCATCGCAGCCACCGTCTCAAGACACTCAGATAGTGGTCTATCAGCCGGATCAACCATTGACATCTCTCCCTCCACCATCCTTCGAGCAGGAACCATTGATGGAAGTCAATGGGAAATGGTACGACCGATACCCACAGTAGGTCGGGATTCGGCGGGATCACCACGGATTCTGATGGACCACCGGAGGTACTTCCTCCCAACAGTAGTCTCCCTCTCAGGGAAGTCAGAGCAGCCAACACCAGCAGCAGCCCCAGTATTCCCAGCAGCACTTCCAGCAGGGTCCTCGTCCCGCCTATCAGGGACAACAGTGGAGGTAGCGTCAGTAGCCTCACCAAACATACTCCCAACCTACCCAACACTTCTCTCACCAACAACAGCCTCATTTCCAACAGGGGAACACTTCCGGTTCTCAGGCATTAGCCTTCGAGAACCCAGCACTCGATTACCTCGCCCGCTTACTTTCTGAACAGCAAGCATCCTTCCGACGAGAAATGGATGAGTTCCGGTAGGAGATGAGGGATATCATCAAGGGTAAGGCCGCCATACCAGCACAGATTGAGCCTAATCTGAACAATTTGAAGAGGAAATCTGAACAGATATAGCTTACAGAGGATACTTCTCCTAGTGATTATTTAAGTGACATATCTTATTTGTATGATGGTGATTTCGTGACTAATAGGAGTAGTAGGATGCCAGCCGGCGGCACCTCATCTGAGCGACAGCCACACGATGAACCACGAGTGCCAGATGAGGAGAGTAGCGGTGCTGATGCCGCTAATGATAATGTTGATGACGGTGGTGCTTATGCCACCAATGATGGATATCCAGATGACGGTGCTGAGGCCGTCGTGATACCAGATGCAGATGGTGGTGCTGAGGCCACCATTCTACTTGATGCAGAGTCGGAGCGCGGTGCTGATGCCGCGAAGTCAGATGCCGTGGGTGGTGCTGAGGCCACCACTTCTACTTTTGTTGATCTCCCACCTGATGTGTTGCCACCTTTTGTATCTCAGGACTGTGCTCACAAGAAAAATAACAAAAATATGAATAAAGGAAAGGTTTCTGTATCCACTTCGAGTCCATATGTGTTGCATGATTATCAATGTATGGATTCCATTCCTTCACAGGCACAGGGACCGATTCCTAAACCTCCATCTGAGGAGACCCCTACCATCCCCTTCCCTCAAGTACTCCGCTTGGCGAAGGGGAATAAAAGAGAAAATCCCAAAAAGACTCACCAGTTAGAGTTCAACAACCAGATGATTGACAGATTCCAAATCTAGCTGACTCTACAGGAGGCGCTAGAGCACATTCCCCTCTTCCAATAGAATTTGAGAGAGAAGACTACAGTCCGTAGGAAGGGGAGGAACTGCAGAGATGAGATCCATGTGCTCACCCGTTCGACTTGCTTTGCCATTCAGAACAGACTGCCAGCCAAGAGACCTAATGCAGGAGCTCCCTATATCAGATGCGAGATTCAGGAACAGCAGTTCGATCGTACTCTATTAGACAATGGCTCTTCTATCAACCTCCTTCCGGCAGCCTTACTCGACTGATTCGAGTTTGGTCCTCTTCTTCAAAGCATGACAGTCCTTCAGTTTGCTGATCGATCGATTAAGAGGCCGAAGGGGTTGTTGAGAGACATAGTCGTTACCATTCAGGGCCTGAAATTCCCCGTGGACTTTGTTGTATTGGACATGGAGATCCCTGAGTCTATAATAGATGCCCCCATCATACTTGGACACCTATTCTTGGCCACTGCCAAGGCAGTGACCGACCATGATTGCGGGAAGGTGTACTTTCGCGTAGAGGGCGAAAGTATACAAATAGATACGATCGACGAGACCAGAGCGAGAGAATCAGCATGCTCAGAGCAGTCCAATGATACTGAGTAGATGACAGAGGCTGAGCGAGACGTCCTCCAGGAGTGTGATTTTGTGATGACAGATGATGAATCCATTTGGACAGATCCAGTAGAACGAGCCCTCGCCTTACCCATAGATACAACATACCTATAGCTTATGGCAATTAAGAGCTTGGAGAGCACACCCCTGGATGAGGACACCTTTGAGGCTGACAGTTCCGTGATGAGTGGTAAAGCAGAATTTCATTCTTGTTCTTCTAGTTCAGATCCCTCGAATTCAGACATTGATTGGGATGATTTTGATGACTATTTGCCTTTTCTAAATCCTTCTGAGCTGACAGCTAGGACGGAGTGCGAGCCAGTATAAACGATTCAGCGGGGTTCCCTTCGTCAGATTTTCATGCATAGCGAGAGTTCTCACATGCAGACCTGGTATCCTTCACACAGACATATCAGAAGCCAGATCTGCCACCTCCCAGTTGTCCAGAATTGAAGCCCTTGCCGTAGTCGCTGAAGTATAGATTCCTTGCGTGTGAGCCAGATAAGCACCCAGTCATTATCTCAGCAGGTTTAACTGGAGAGCAAGAATCTCGTCTGATGGAGGTTCTTGAAAGAAACAGCAAGGCGATAGGATGGAGTATAGCTAATCTCCAGGGGATTAGTCCGGCTCTGTGCTCTCACCACATCTATCTTAAGGAGGACGCTAGGCCTTTGCGTGAGTTCCCAGCGACGGTTGAACCTGAATCTTCGAGATGTGGTCATGAAGGAAATATCTACAGGGGATAAGTCCGGCTCTGTGCTCTCACCACATCTATCTTGAGGAGGACGCTAGGCCTTCGCGTGAGTTCCAGCGACGGCTGAACCCGAATCTTCGAGATGTGGTCATGAAGGAAATATCGAAGTGGTGGAGCATCGATTTTATCTACCCCATCTCCGACTCCAAGTGGGTTAGTCCATTACATGTGGTACCTAAGAAGACGGGTATCACTATAGTTGTGAGTGAGTCTGGAGAGAAGATAGCTACCCGGGTACCCACTTCTTGGAGGGTCTGTGTGGACTACAGACGATTGAATCAGGCCACCAAGAAGGATCATTTCCCACTGCCATTCATTGATCAGATTATCGAGAGGCTAGCTGGGAAGAGACACTATTGTTTTCTTGTCTATACTTAGGGATATCTTACCCTAAGTATAGGGGAGACAATCTGAGTACGATCTGTTCATTCCACCCTTGACCCTCCCTGCTTTGTGTACAGTCTGCTATACTTAGGATTATTTGATCCTAAGTATAGGGGGGACGGTCAACTTCTCATTCGTTCAATCATTTAGTTATTCTTAGACTTTCCTATACTTAGTACGAGTTATGTCTTCTCTTTTCTCTTCGATCTATGAGGACATAACTCAAGCTAAGTATAGGGGGGTCGTATATACTGCGTATATACTTTAGCCATAACTCATACTTTCGTATTTTCATAATAATATGGCTAATAATTCTTTAAAATTCATTAAAAACCTTAATAAAAAGATATTGCATCATTCGTCAAATTCATTTTGAAAATACTGACTAAGAAATCCGGTGAAAATGTTTTTTTTGCAAATGTTTGAAAAATAGTTAAAAAATCTTTGTGAAAAATCTTTTGAAAACTATTTGGAAAATGTTTTGTTACATGTTTTCAACCTTTGTAAAATGTGTTGTTTGCAAAAATTTTATTTTCTTTGTGTGAAATAAAAATGTTTGAAAAATGATTTGCAAATGGTTTGAAAAATGGTTGCAAAAATATTTTGAAAAATCTATACATACTGTTTGAAAAACCTTTGCAAAATGATTTTCAAATGTGTGTACATGTTTGTGAAAATGTTTGTAAAAATTATTTTGGACTATAGTTTTCAAAAATTGTTTGAAAAACCTTTTCAAATAAGTTTGAGGAATATATACATCACCTCTAAAATTCTTTATACACATATACTATAAAATTGACCACTTACCCTGTAAATTCTTAAAATCCACTTCTTGTATATATAAGATACACTCCCATGTAAATATTTGTACCTAGTTTTTAGCCAAAAATGTTTGTTTTCAAAATTCCCAAAAATATTTGCAAAACTAAAATACCAAAAATATTTGAAAAATCTTTTAGAAAAATACAAAAATATGCATATGCATCATCTTTTCAAAATCCATAAAAAGTTCAAAATCTATGGAAATTGCATCACAAAAATATTTTCTGCATTTGCATAGCATGAGCATTTTTTGGATTGAGTTTGATAAATGAACAAGTCTAAGTAAAATCTGAAGATTGGAGCTTGGTTGGACCTTAAAATCTACCTAATTAACAGGAACCTTATAGGAGCTGGAATTGAGGTACTTTAGGTCTAGTTGACTCAATTCTTTGAGGATCACAGGACTTGGTTCAATGGATTCTTGACTGCCTAAGTAGAGTATTTCGGAGCACATGCACGACTCTTATTGATAATGACCTAACTTGGACACTTGCACCTTTCACGTGGCTCAACTCAGTTGGAGTGGTGAGGGGGTTGGATTTGCCGGTATGAGACGCACACAGGTGGAAACACTTGTCCTCCTCTAGGGAGGGAAGTGCATCCCAACCCATCCGGTGAAGATGAGTCTCGAGGACGGGAGATTGTGGGTTGCGATAAAGCTTCAAAAGAGGGATAGTCTACTGGCTCAAGAGGAAAACTCCCCATGTAAATGATGTTGTATATAGTATTAAAAAAAGTGCAAAAAGCAAAAACTCCAAAAAAGGTGGATAGGCCAGTACAAAAATAAAAATGTCTATCGGAGTGTACATATGTGTATAGTCAAATAAGAAAGCTTGAGCTTCAAAGTCAAATCATGTGAGCCTGCAGCTGGATGACTTGACTACACTGGTCTTGCATCCTAGGATAGGCAGCTACATTGGCTACTGTACATTCTTCTCTTCACCTCCTCTTGAGCTGGTTACCACTTGAACTTAGAAGGGAATACCCTGCTCCTTGATGAATGAGTTATTGGATTGGGGAATCACTGGGTTGTCATGCTGGAGAAGTCAGTCTCTTTGTCATTCTAGTTGGGGAGAGCCACTATCACTTACACTGTACGAGTCAGATTCACAGTCGCAAGGGTTTGCGTATGAGTTGAAGTATTTCTGACCTGGCTATTAAGGAGACTTGAACAGAGTTTTGGGATTCTCAGGGACTGTTGGATTTCAAATTCGGTTCTCATTAAGGTTCCATCCGCACCAAAAATTGCAAAAGGTCCGACTTAAGCTCCAAACTTTGATTTTGTGAAGACAAGTTTGATAATTAAATTTAATCCACCTTCTTCTTTTTCTTTTCTTTATTTTTCTTTCTGCACTTTATTGCATAAGTGTTTGCTTGGGACTAGCAAAGGCAAACTATAGGGGGATGATGAATCCACAATTCATCATCTTTATTCTATCATTTTAGCCTCAAAAATCCTGGCAAATGCGTGTAAATACCATTAATTCCACCATCTTAGCATCCATGCATGTGCATATAAATAATGTATAAAA
Source organism: Ottelia alismoides (assembly GCA_037367405.1). Taxonomy (NCBI): domain Eukaryota; kingdom Viridiplantae; phylum Streptophyta; class Magnoliopsida; order Alismatales; family Hydrocharitaceae; genus Ottelia; species Ottelia alismoides. Next base: position 339,919 of record JAZKJV010011323.1, on the reverse strand, counting down.
TACTGTTTTTAAAGCCAAAATTATAGAATAAATAAAAGAAAAGAAAAGGAATAAAATATTGTAAATATTTATGACCCGAAACCTCGAGACCTAGGCATCTAGATGAATAGGTCGACAAGGAATAAAGTTGGGGAGATAAGGGCCAGAATACAATAAAAATACCTATTCATTTTATTCATTCTTTATATATTTTGGGACATATTTTTGGTTCCACTTTTTATACTTCAAATAAAGAAACTTTGTACATGAAAGATGTATATAATTAAATAAAGAAGAATACAAAATTGATTTCACTCAAAAATAATATACAGATGAAAAGTTATGATCTGAATAAGAGTCCTGAACCCCAACTTTCCAGACCTATATCTCTCAAATAAAAACTCCAAATGCATCAAACTCACGTTTAATTGTATATAATTTTAAATAAGCTATTTAATGGCAGTGGTTTCGCATTTGGCGGAGCTACGGTTTGAAAGTTGAGTTTTGGACCTCTATTGTATACTTGTACAGATTAAAATATTCATTTTATTATTTATTCATTATTTTCATAACTTTATATTTTTATAATTTTGTAAATATTATTTATAATAAATATGTACATTAAAATCAGAATAAAAGTCTCAAGAAAATACAAAATAAAGTACTTCTATATAATACACCTAAGTATAATACCTATACACATACTTACATTATTAATACTTATATTTTATTAAGTATACAAAATACTTCAGAAAAATAAAATAAAAATATTTTTAAGTGTATAAAATTATTCTATAAATTTATAAAATAATAAACAAAATAAATAAAATTAAATATACAAAATAAAAATAAAATATTAAAATACATAGATATACATACCTATATAGGCCTAAAATGGTAACTTGTAATTTTAAACCTCATAAAAATAATTAAAAATATTATAAAAATACCTTAAAAATAAAAAAATATTTTTATTTTATAACCTAAAAATAATTAAATCATTTTTTATATTTTTAAATGAATTAATAAAACATTTGTTAGGAATTTTCCCTGGTTGGTCCACGTGGGCCAACGAGGAGGCAGTCCACATTGACCAGCGGGTCAACTGACTGTCCCTCCCTCCTATAGCCTTGTCAGACCTCAGTTTTTGTCCTATTTCGCAGATTTCTCGAGGTCAAACCTTGCACCCTTCCGTGTCGCAACCTGAAGCACTTTTGCTCCTCGATCATCCCTCTTTCACGCCCTAGGCTTTCCTAGGACCGAGGAGCGGCGATTCGAGCCATCTTTCTTGATCTTTGGAGCGCCAGAGCCACAGCGTCAACCCTTCATATTCGGCCTTCCCACTTTCAAGCCTCCTTTGAACCCCTCTTGCACAAGCTCCGCTCCCCTTTTCGTGTCCAATCGACAGAGGAAGGTGACAGCTTCCTTCACCGAGCTTCGGGCGGGTCGAGTGAGCATCGAGGCAGCTCCAATCACCTCCGCCTTTCATCGGCGTCGAGGTACTACCCTCTGGTTCCAACCATCGAGGCAGACACTTTCTTCCATTTATTTTCTTCGCATTTTATTCACCTTAGCCATAGGATCAAACCCCCCCCCCCAAATATTTGATTTCGTCTATCGAATCGCCCACACGTACCCATCGCCGGAGTGCTCCTCCGGCCACCACCGTGCGCCACCACCTCTCGCTTCGTTTTCCACCCCTGCGGGGTCGAGGCATTTTGCCCTGGACCCTCTCACATCTTTTTGCAGGTCTTTGCGCATATAAGAGAGCCTAGGGCTCGTTTTGTAGTTCACCGGAGGTCCGTGGAGCATCCCAGCTCCGTCACTCTGTCCAGCGAGCTCCGGCCTTGCCCGGAGCTTTTGGAGCCCCCAGGAGATAGAGCAGACCCCCAGGAGCGCCCTCGGCCACTTTTGAAGCTCGAAGCATCGACGGAGGTCGAGATCGAGGTCGGCTTCGCCGACCTTCTTCCCTGTTCTTCGTCCTTGGCTGCCAACCGTCCGATCAGGCCGCACCTCCAGATCCAGCAGCTACCATTGGATCTCCACGAAGCCCAGCCGTCCGATCCACCAGAGGAGATCTAATCGTGACCGCTCATCACCGAACCGTCATCGACTGTCAGATCTTCGACACGTGGCAAGTGGAAGTTCATCAGCCGTCGGATCTGCAGCTTTGGGTATTTTGCATATTCTACCTGAGCGTTTAGTATTTATTATTTAGTCCATAAAATTTCATCTTTAGTTTCAATATTTTTCTAATATTTTCATCTAGGCCCCCGAACTTTTACTTATTCGCATCTAGTTCTAGTCTAGGTCACCTCACGTGACTTGTGTACGTGGGGTGGTGGTGTTTTTGCATTGGACCCCCTGGGGGTTTATTTATTTCGTATTAGTCCAGGAAGTATTTTATAATGTGTAATATTTTTTGGATATTTTGCATATCAGCCCCTGAGATTCTTGTATATTGCATTTAGGTCCCTGCCAGGTGCATATATAACATGTGCAGGGTTGGGAATATTGCAATCATACCCTTGCGGGTTTAGATATTGGCTTTTGGTCATGGAAATCAATTTATTAGTATAAACTTTGTGGAAAAATTGCACCGTGGCCCCTGGATTTCTGGATAATTACATATATGCCCTTGCTAGTACTGTAATTTCTTTTTATTGTCTCTATTTATTTCATGCATCGATAAGACCCTAAAAAATCTACAAAAATTTCCTTAGGCTCTTGTTGCATTTTAGTTTCACGTCATATTTTTAGTTTGCATTTTTATTGCATTTTCATATTTTTAAAAATTCAAAAACATGCATTTTCAATATTGTTTGCATTAAAAAATCCATAAAAATTAGTAAAAGTTTTTGAAAAATCCAAAAAATTATATTTTGCATATCTTAGCATATTTCAGTGTCAGTCCAAAATCACTAAAAAATTCAAAGTAAAACTCCTAAAAATTAGAAAACCTCTAAAAACTTCATAAAAATCTAAAAAATTCAAGAAAAATCCTAAAAAACACGATCTCAGTTTCTGTATTTTCCCTAATTTTATTATCTTTATTTTAAAATTATTTTAAGGAATTTTTGACACTGTTTGATATTTTTCGTCCTCATTTTAATTTCGGCGAGTAACATTTAGTCACTATTTTCAGTATTTGTGACTTTAAAAATACCAAAAAAGGGAAGGAATACAAAAATCACAAAAATATTAGAAAAATATAAAAAACACAAAAACATTCCATTTCCTGTATTTTGAGCATTTTCTCCTATTTTTATCCCTCTCTTATCTCTCTTGTATTATATACCCTATATAGTTTGAATATTCATTAAAAGAAAAAGGAAATACAAAAAATATAAAATATAAAAAGAAAATATAAAATCATTAAATTAAAAATACAAAAACACAAAATCAAAAATTAAATAAAAAATATATAAAATAAAAAACCCACGAAAACATAGCACATATAGACACTTGTTCACATTCACGGTTTTGAGCATTTTGACCTGATCTATCTTGTTTGCTCCCTGAGTTCGACCTCTACACACTTGCACGCTATACACACTTTTGTAGAGTAATAATAAATTTTGACTCCACATTTGCTTCTTATTGCTTGATATACATTGTGGGTTGATTGTTGATTTAGCAGGGATTTACCGAGGGTCGCCGCAGCGACCTTGTCTTCGCCTTGTGTGAGACATTTAGTCCCTAGTATTTCCTGGTTAATCAAATGGCGTCGGAGAGCAACAGCGTATAGATTATTATTTTGTGACTGATTGTGATTATTTGTTTAAATTATTGCTCCATTTCTCTCCCACATTTTATTAGACATTTTTGGTGAGCTATCTAACCTATTCTTTGTTGACTTCGTGCGAGGTACCGCGGATCGAGGGAGGTGCCTTTCTATAGGAACCGACGCACCCACGTGAAGTCGGCTTCTGCCTGCTACTTGAGCACCAAGAAGATTAGACGTAGATTAGATTTAGTTCATCATTTTGGTGTAATTTTTAGTGAGAGAGCGACTATTATTTGTAATAATACAGGTACATTCAAACTTGGACATTCAGGCCCAATTTCCAAGTGTTTGTACACTTGAGGGCTCACCGCCGTTTTATCGGATTTTCATCGCATTTTTTCCTTTGTTTTCCGATTTTGTTTTCTTATTTTGTGTGATTGAGCCCTAGCTTTAGGATTGATTGGCGTAAGATTAGGTCCAAGCACCTTAATTAACCTTGCATGCACCTATAGTCTCGATTCTTTGGATTTAGTCAAATTTTGAAAATGATTCCTCACGCTAATAGTCTATCCTCAGCCTAGGGCGATTTCATTGGATTGCATACCGCATATAGATTAGGTTTATAAATTCCTGCGTTGCATCCTGCATGAAGAGAGCTGGAGGCACTGTAAGTCTTCTTACTTGAGCATTCACCATTTAGGCACGAAGGTGAGATTTCCATCTTCGTGCCAACTCGCATTGCTTTTCCGACTCTCTCCCTCTATTTCTGGATCAAATAGGAACCAAGAAAAAATACAAAAACGTTAGGCTCTTGTATTGAATTGACTCAAAGAAAGTGATAACACCAAAAATTAAAAAAGGGACTGCTAAAGAAAACTTGACCTAAATAAAATCGGCTAATTGGGCACATTGCTTGGGGTGAGCAAAGCCCTCCATTGTATTCAGGTTGCATGGAAAGGTCTCCTTCCAAGTGAGAGAGCGGCTTCGTAAGGATTAGAGCCCAAAACCCAGTCTATGGTTGCCTTGTGTCGCTTGGATTTCCGAAGTATTGGCGCTTCTATCGTACGTAGACGAGTAGGGATTGGTCGACATTGATGAATCTCTATTGTGTAGAGCATTGACCTTGTCCGAAGTATCGATCATAGGCCACGCCTTCACGGGGGTGTCTGTATCATCGTCTTGCGTCCGAGTAGGATCTTGCACTCTCACGGGTGATTCCGTTGCAAGCGAGATCCGAAGTATCAGTTTCACCTATCAGCTTCCTCCCTCTCTTTCTCTGGCTGAGTAGGGATATAGGAAGGGTTACAAGGACCTCAAAAAGTACAGACTACAGGTTACACAGGAGGAGGACAAGCACATGATTCTTTCTGGCAGTACTCTCTCTCCTATAGGCGTAGCGCTCTAAGGACTCATTCAAAGATTAATTGCCTGAATTCTATCTAAAACTACAAAGATAATAGCCGATCCTTCACAGTATCACACGTTGAGTTGGTAAATCCCTTGTATTGTGTTTGATTGACTAGTTGAATTAAGGTCAAGATCAAAAACACTGCACAATTGTGAACAATTCTGCCCCCTTCTTCATTTCTCAACCTCATTCTTCTCAATAATCAGGATGATGGGAAGGAGATCTCTTAGGCCGTCTCTGGCGGCACTGCTATCCAGCACTCCTTCCTATTCATCTAGGACATCTTCGGGGAGTTTAGACCCACTCTCTGAGCCTAAGTTCACTTCCACCATGTTCCCCCTCGACCCCCCTTCTTCTTCTATCTGTCCTGTCGTTTCAGAGCATAGTGCAACACAGAGCTTAGAACATTTGACGGCACCTGAGATGGGTTCTTTTGCCATTTTAGAGAACCAAGAAATGGCCGACAGAGGAGAATACCCAAATGAGAAGGAAAACCCTCCATTCATATATGACCAAGCTGCCATCAATAATTCACTACTAGCCTCCCTAGAGACCATGTAGAGACAAATCAGAGACCAGGGAGTATTCATGGGTGATATCATGAGAGAGCTGGCGCATATGCGAGAAGGCAGAGATGATAGACCCGAGGGCGGTGGTGGAGACATACCAGAAGCCGCAGGCAGAGGAGGAGACCCTAACCAGGAGAGGCTGCCGCCGATGACCATGAGGCAGTTGCACAACCCAGCTGCAATCCTCACTCACTGATGGATCCAGCTTCCTTCCATAGTTGGGAATTTTGAGCTTCGCCAGCAGCCTATCCAGTTATTGCCCAAGTTTCATGGGCTAGCCACCGAGGAACCTCATCTCCATCTGCAGGAGTTCGAGATGATTTGCAGCACTATCCATGACAGATTCGTGGACGAGGACACAATCAAGATGATTGCCTTCCCATTCTCCTTAGGTGACAGTGCAATCTACAGGGTGAAACACCTTGGGAAGTACGTCACATCCTGGGCACAACTCCGGACCGCATACTTGAATAAGTATTATCCTCTCGGCCGGACAGACGCAGCACGAGCTATGATCAGTAACTTCACAATGGTCCCAATTGAACAATTCCATGAGGCTTGGGGTCGATTCAGAGAGCTCATTGACCGATGTCCACATCATGATATATCAAAACCCAACTTGGTTCAGAGTTTCTTCTGTGCACTGACACCGGAGCTGCAGGGGCTTATAAATGCCTCTTGTGGTGGGTCCTATTTTCCAAGGGTGAAGATGACGTTTGGGAAATCTATGAAGGAATGGCAGAGAACTCTACAGTCATGGCCCGAGCCCGAGTCTACACACAGCAGAAGCCCCCCAAGGAGCAGGATCATCTCAGAGGATCGCCCGCATCGATGCCGGTCCCCACACTCCGTCAGCAGCCGCAGCCCAAGCCGAATCCACCGCAGTCGACATGGGGATCATTAGTGAGAAGTTGGATCGCATCAAGATCCTTGAGAAGAAGCAGAGTCAGGGGCTGACCCAGATGGACCAGTTGAGAAGACCATGAGTGACCTGAAGACACAGATCTTGTGTATTCAGGAAGCACAGACGTCCGCGCAGCCCCCCAGATCCCATGCTGATGCCAGCAGTAGCAGCTCCACCCACCCCTCTGCCTCACACCGCCAGGTTCACACATACAGGCAGAGCCGGTCCAGCAGCTATAGTACTACCCATCGCAGCCACCATCTCAGGACACTCAGATAGTGGTCTATCAGCCGGATCAGCCATTGACATCTCTCCCTCCACCATCCTTCAAGCAGGAACCATTGATGGAAGTCAATGGGATATGGTACGATCGATACCCACAGCAGGTCGGGATTCGGCGGGATCACCACGGATTATGATGGACCACCAGAGGTACTTCCTCCCAACAGCAGTCTCCCGCTCAGGGAAGTCAGAGCAGCCAACACCAGCAGCAGCCCCAGTATTCCCAGCAGCACTTCCAGCAGGGTCCTCATCCCGCCTATCAGGGACAGCAGTGGAGGCATCGGCAGCAGCCTCACCAAACATACTCCCAGCCTACCCAACACTTCTCTCACTAGCAGCAACCTCATTTCCAGCAGGGGAACACTTCCGGTTCTCAGGCATTAGCCTTCGAGAACCCAGCACTCGATGACCTCGCCCGCTTACTTTCTGAACAGCAAGCATCCTTCCGGCGAGAAATGGATGAGTTCCGGTAGGAGATGAGGGATATCATAAAGGGAAAGGCCGCCATACCAGCACAGATTGAGCCTAATCTGAACAATTTAAAGAGGAAATCTGAGCAGATATCGTTTACAGAGGATACTTCTCCTAGTGATTATTTAAGTGACATGTCTTATTTGTATGGTGTTGATTTCGTGATACTAGGAGTAGTAAGATGCCAGTCGGTGGCACCTCATCTGAGCGACAACCACACGATGAACCACGAGTGCCAGATGAGGAGAGTAGCGGTGCTGATGCCGCTAATGATAATGTTGATGACGGTGGTGCTTATGCCACCATTGATGGAGATCCAGATGACGGTGCTAAGGCCGTCGTGATACCAGATGAAGATGGTGGTCTTGAGGCCACCATTCTACTTGATGCAGAGTCGGAGCGTGGTGCTGATGCCGCGAAGTCAGATGTCGTGGGTGGTGCTGAGGCCATCACTACTACTTTTGTTGAGCTCCCACCTGATGTGTTGCCACCTTTTGTATCTCAGTACTGTGGTCACAAGAAAAAGAACAAAATATGAATAAAGGAAAGGTTTCTGTATCCACTTCGAGTCCATATGTGTTGCATGATGATCATTGTATGGATTCCATTCCTTCACAGGCATAGGGACCGATTCCTAAACCTCCATCTGAGGAGACCCCTACCATCCCCTTCTCTCAAGTACTCTGCTTGGCGAAGGGGAATAAAAGAGAAAATCCCAAAAAGACTCACCAGTTAGAGTTCAATAACCAGATGATTGACAGATTCCAGATCTAGCTGACTCTACAGGAGGCGCTTGAGCACATTCCCCTCTTCCAAAAGAATTTGAGAGAGAAGACTACAGTCCGTAGGAAGGGGAGGAACTGCAGAGATGACATCCATGTGCTCACCCATTCGACTTGCTTTGCCATTCAGAACAGACTGCCAGCCAAGAGACCTGATGCAGGAGCTCCATATGTCAGATGCGAGATTCAAGAACAACAGTTCGATCGTACTCTATTGGACAGCGGCTCTTCTATTAACCTCCTTTCGGCAGCCTTACTCGACTGATTCGAATTTGGTCCTCTTCTTCGAAGTAGTACAGTCCTTCAGTTTGCTGATCGATCGATTAAGAGGCCGAAGGGGTTGTTGAGAGACGTAGTCGTTACCATTCAGGGCCTGAAAATCCCCGTGAACTTTGTTGTATTGGACATGGAGATCCCTGAGTCTGTAATAGATGCCCCCATCATACTTGGATGCCTATTCTTGGCCACTGCCAAGGCGGTGACCGACCATGATTGCGGAAAGGTGTACGTTCGCCTAGAGGGCGAAAGTATACAAATAGAGACGATCGACGAGACCAGAGCGAGAGAATCAGCATGCTCAGAGCAGTCCAATGATACTGAGTAGATGACAGAGGCTGAGCGAGACGTCCACCATGAGTGTGATTTTGTGATGACAGATGATGAATCCATTTGGACAGATCCAGTAGCACGAGCCCTTGCCTTACCCATAGATTCAGCATACCTATAGCTTATGGCAGTTAAGAGCTTGGAGAGCACACCCCTGGATGAGGACACCTTTGAGGCTGACAGTTCCGTGATGAGTGGTAAAGCAGAATTTCATTCTTGTTCTTCTAGTTCAGATCCCTCAAATTCAGACATTGATTAAAATGATTTTGATGATTATTTGCCTTGTCTGAATCCTTCTGAGCTGACAGCTAGGACGGAGTGCGAGCCAGTACAAATGATTCAGCAGGGTTCCCTTCGTCAGATTTTCATGCATAGCGAGAGTTCTCACATGCAGACCTGGTATCCTTCACACAGACATATTAGAAGCCAGATCTGCCACCTCCCAGTTGTCCAGAATTGAAGCCCTTGCTGTAGTCGCTGAAGTATAGATTCCTTGCGTGTGAGCCAGATATGCACCCAATCATTATCTCAGCAGGTTTGACTGGAGAGCAAGAATCTCGTCTGATGGAGGTTCTTGAAAGAAACCGCAAGGCGATAGGATGGAGTATAGCTGATCTCCAGGGGATTAGTCCGGCCCTGTGCTCTCACCACATCTATCTTGAGGAACCCGAATCTTCAAGATGTGGTCATGAAGAAAATATCTCCAGGGGATTAGTCCGGCTCTGTTCTCTCACCACATCTATCTTGATGAGGACGCTAGGCCTTCGCGTGAGTTCCAGCGACGGCTGAACCTGATTCTTCGAGATGTGGTCATGAAGGAAATATCGAAGTGGTGGAGCATCGATTTTATCTACCCCATCTCCGACTCCTGTGGGTTAGTCCATTACATGTGGTACCCAAGAAGACGGGTATCACTACAGTTGTGAGTGAGTCTGGAGAGGAGATAGCTACCCGGGTACCCACTTCTTGGAGGGTCTGTGTGGACTACAGACGATTGAATCAGGCCACCAAGAAGGTATATTTCCACTGCCATTCATTGATCAGATTATCGAGAGGCTAGCTGGGAAGAGACACTATTGTTTTCTTGTCTATACTTAGGGATATCTTACATTAAGTATAGGGGGAGACAATCTGAGTACGATCTATTCATTCCCACCCTTGACCCTCCCTGCTTTGTGTACAGTCTGCTATACTTAGGATTATTTGATCCTAAGTATAAGGGGGGCGGTCAACTTCTCATTCGTTCATTCATTTAGTTATTCTTTAGACTTGCCTATACTTAATACGAGTTATGTCTTCTCTTTTCTCTCCGATCTATGAGGACATAACTCAAGCTAAGTATAGGGGGGTCGTATATACTGCGCATATACTTTAGCCATAACTCATACTTTCGTATTTTCTTAATAATATGGCTAATAATTCTTTAAAATTCATTAAAAACCTTAATAAAAAGATATTGTATGATTCCTCAAATTCATTTTGAAAATACTGACTAAGAAATCAGGTGAAAATGTTTTTTTTGCAAAATGTTTGAAAAATAGTTTGAAAATCTTTGTGAAAAATCTTTTGAAAACTATTTCGAAAATGTTTTGTTACATGTTTTCAACCTTTGTAAAAATGTGTTGTTTGAAAAATTTTATTTTCATTGTGTGAAATAAAAATGTTTGAAAAATGATTTGCAAATGGTTTGAAAAATGGTTGCAAAAATATTTTGAAAAATCTATACATACTGTTTGAAAAACCTTTGCAAAATGATTTTCAAATGTGTGTACATGTTTGTGAAAATGTTTGTAAAAATTATTTTGGACTATAGTTTTCAAAAATTGTTTGAAAAACCTTTTCAAATAAGTTTAAGGAATATATACATCACCTCTAAAATTCTTTATACATATATACTTATAAAATTGACCACTTACCCTGTAAATTCTTAAAATCCACTTCTTGTATATATAAGATACACTCCCGTGTAAATATTTGTACCTAGTTTTTAGCCAAAAAATGTTTTTTTTCAAAAATCCCAAAAACATTTGCAAAATTAAAATACTAAAAATATTTGAAAAATCTTTTTGAAAAATATAAAAATATGCATATGCATCATCTTTTCAAAATCCATAAAAAGTTCAAAATCTATGAAAATTGCATCACAAAAATATTTTCTGCATTTGCATAGCATGAGCATTTTTCGGATTGAGTTGGATAAATGAACAAGTCTAAGTAAAATCCGAAGATTGGAGCTTGGTTGGACCTTGAAATCTACCTAATTAACAGGAACCTTATAGGAGCTGGAATTGAGGTACTTTAGGTCTAGTTGACTTAATTCTTTGAGGATCACGGGACTTGGTTCAATGGATTCTTGACTGCCTAAGTAGAGTATTTCGGAGCACACGCACGACTCTTGTTGATAATGACCTAACTTGGACACCTGCACCTTTCACGTGGCTCAACTCAGTTGGAGTGGTGAGGGGGTTGGATTTGCCGGTATGAGACGCACACAGGTGGAAACACTTGTCCTCCTCTAGGGAGGGAAGTGCATCCCAACCCATCCGGTGATGATGAGTTTCGAGGACAGGAGATTGTGGGTTGCGATAAAGCTTCAAAAGAGGGATAGTCTACTGGCTCAAGAGGAAAACTCCCTATGTAAATGCGTGTAAATACCATTAATTCCACCATCTTAGCATCCATGCATGTGCATATAAATAATGTATAAAATACTGTTTTCAAAGTCAAAATTATAGAATAAATAAAAGAAAAGAAAAAGAATAAAATATTGTAAATATTTTATGACCCAAAACCTCAAGACCTAGGCATCTAGATGAATAGGTCGATAAGGAATAAAGTAGGGGGAGATAAGGGCCAGAATACAATAAAAATACCTATTCATTTTATTCATTCTTCATACATTTGGGACCTATTTTTGGTTCCACTTTTTATACTTCAAATAAACAAACTTTGTACATGAAAGATGTAGATAATTAAATAAAGAACAATACAAAATTGATTTCACTTAAAAATAATATACACATAAAAAGTTATGATCTGAATAAGATTCCAGAATCCCAACTTTCCAGACCTATATCTCTCAAATATAAATTCCAAATGCATCAAACTCACCTTTAATTGATATAATTTTAAATAAGCTATTTAATGGCGGTGGTTCCGCATTTGGCGGAGCTAAGGTTTGAAAGTTTAGTTTTGGACCTCTATTATATACTTGTACATATTAAAATATTCATTTTATTATTTATTCATTATTTTCATAACTTTATATTTTTATAATTTTGTAAATCTTATTTATAATATATATGTACATTAAAATCAGAATAAAAGTCTCAAGAAAATACAAAATAAAGTACTTCTATATAATACACCTAGGTATAATACCTATACACATACCTATATTATTAATACTTATATTTTATTAAGTGTACAAAATACTTCAGAAAAATAAAATAAAAATATTTTTAAGTGCATAAAAATATTCTATAAATTTATAAAATAATAAACAAAATAAATAAAATTAAATATACAAAAAAATAAAATATTAAAATACATAGATATGCATACCTATATAGGTCTAAAATGGTAACTTGTAATTATAAACCTCATAAAAATAATTAAAACCATATTAAATACCTTAGAAAATAAACGACATTTTTTTATAACCTAAAAATAATAAAATCATTTTCTGTTTTTAAATGAATGAATAAAACATTTGTTTGGAATTTTCCCTGGTTGGTCCACGTGGACCAACCAGGAGGCAGTCCACGTTGACCGACGAGTCAACTGACTGTCCCTCCCTTCTGTAGCCTTGTCAGACCTCAGTTTTTGTCCTATTTCACGGATTTCTCGAGGTCAAATCTTGCACCCTTCCATGTCGCAACCTGAAGCACTTTTGCTCCTTGATCATCCCTCTTCCACGCCCTAGGCTTTCTTAGGACCGAGGAGCAGCGATTCGAGCCATCTCTCTCGATCTTTGGAGCGTCAGAGCCACATTGTCAACCCTTCATATTCGACCCTCTGACATTCGAGCCCCCTTTGAACCCCTCTTGCACAAGCTCTGCTCTCCTTTTCGTGCCCACTCGATAGAGGAAAGTGATAGCTTCCTTCACCGAGCTTCGGGCGGGTCGAGCGAGCATCGAGGCGGCTCCAATCACCTCTGCCTTTCGCCGGCATCGAGGTACTACCCTCTAGTTCTGACCATCGAGGCAGCCACTTTCTTCCATTTATTTTCTTCGAATTTTATTCGCCTTAGCCGTAGGATTAAAACCCCCCTAAAATCTTTGAGTTTCGTCTTTCGAATCGCCCACACGTACCCCTCGCCGGAGTGCTCCTCCGGCCACCACCGTGTGCCACCACCTCTCGCTTCGTTTCCACCCCTGCGGGGTCCAGGCATTTTTCCCTGGACCCTCTCACATCTTTTTGCAGGTCTTTGCGCGTAGAAAAGAGCCTAGGCTCGTTTTGAAGTTCGCCGGAGGTCCGTGGAGCATCCCAGCTCCGCCGCCCTCCCCAGCGAGCTCCGACCTTCCCCGGAGCTTTTTGGAGCCCTCGGGAGATAGAGTAGACCCCCAAGAGCGTCCTCGGCCACTTTTGAAGCTCGAAGCGTTGCCGACGGTCGAGATCAAGGTCGGAGAAGGTCGACTTCACCGACCTTCTTCCATGTTCTTCGTCCTTGGCTGCTAGCCGTCCGATCAGGCCGCACCTACAGATCCAGCAGCTACCGTTGGATCTCCACGAAGCCCAACCGTCCGATCCACCAGAGGAGATCTAATCGTGACTGCTCATCGCCGAACCATCATCGACCGTCAGATCTTCGACACGTGGCAAGTGGAAGTTCACCAGCCATCGAATCTGCAAGCTTTGGGTATTTTGCATATTCTACCCTGAGAATTTTGTATTTATTATTTAGTCCTTAAACTTTCGTTTGTAGTTTCAATATTTTTGTAATATTTGCATCTAGGCCCCCGAGCTTTTAATTATTCGTATTTAGGTCCAATCCACGTCACCTCACGCGACCTGTGCACGTGGGGTGGTTGTGTTTTTGCATTGGACCCCCTGAGGATTTATTTATTTCGTATTAGTCCAGGAAGTATTCTATAACGTGTAATATTTTTTGGATATTTTGCATATCGACCCCTGGGATTTTTGTATATTGCATTTAGGTCCCTTCTAGGCGCGTGTATAACACGTGCATGGTTGGGAATATTGCAGGCGTACCCTTGCGGGTTTTGATATTGGCTTTTGGTCCTGGAAATCAATTTATTAGTTATAAACTTTGTGGAAAAATTGCAATGTGGCCCCTGGATGTCTGGATAATTACATATATGCCCTTGCTAGTAGTGTAATTTCTTTTTGTTGTCTCTATTTATTTCATTCATCGCTAAAACCCAAAAAATCTACGAAAATTTCCTTAGGCTCATGTTGCATTTTAGTTTCACGTAAAATTTTTAGCTTGCATTTTTATTACATTTTCATATCTATAAAAATTCAAAAACATGTATTTTCAGCATTGTTTGCATTAAAAAATCCATAAAAATTAGTAAAAGCTTTTGAAAAATTCCAAAAAAAATTATATTTTGCGTATCTTAGCATCTTTTAGTGTCAGTCCAAAAATAACTAAAAAATTCAAAGTAAAACTCCTAAAAATTAGAAAACCTCTAAAAACTTCATAAAAATCTTAAAAATACAAGAAAAATCCTAAAAATACAATCTCAGTTGTTATATTTTCCTATTTTATTACCTTTATTTTAAAATAAATTTGAGGAATTTATGACATTGTTTAATATTTTTCATCCTCATTTTAATTTTGGCCAGCAACATTTAGTCACTGTTTTCAGTATTTGTGACTTAAAAAATACCAAAAAATTAGGAAAAATATAGAAAAATCACAAAAATATTAGAAAAATATAAAAATCACAAAACATTCCATTCCTATATTTTGAGCATTTTCTCCTATTTTTATCCCTCTCTTATCTCTCTTGTATTATATACCCTATATAGTTTTGAATATTCATTAAAAGAAAATGAAAATACAAAAAAATAAAATATAAAAAGAAAATATAAAATCATTAAATTAAAAATACAAAAATACAAAATCAAAAGATAAATAAAAAATATATAAAATTAAAAACCCACAAAAACATAGCACATATAGACACTTGATCACATTCACGGTTTTGAGCATTCTTACCTGATCTATCTTGTTTGCTCCCTGAGTTCGACCTCTGCACACTTGCACGTTATACATATTTTTGTAGAATAATAATAAATTTTGATTGCACATTTGCTTCTTATTGCTTGATATACATTGTAGGTTGATTGTTGATTTAGCTGGGATTTACCGAGGGTCGCCACAGCGACCTTGTCTCCGCCTTGTGGAGACATTTGGACCCTAGTATTTCCTGGTTAATCACCTATGTTCCAGAGTGTGATAAAATAAAAAAATTATTGATCAGTGTGCGCCAACTCTTGGTAAAAGCAGTGGAGCTAGCCAAAAATACTACAAAACAATGAAATGTTAAAGAAAAGCTCTCATTCCACAATGACAATAATAAAAGAGCTTCCACCAAAGGCGAGCGCTCCCAACCATTTCAATGTGTCCACTTGGACCACCACTATTAGGATCATGAGTTGGGCTTGCACCAAAAAAGGGCTCTGCATCGTAAATGCTACAAGTTTGGGTGTAGAAGGTACGATAGGTACTCAAAAAACGCATACCCCGATGTACTCCTAGAAAAACAAGTGCAGACGACTCCAACTTCTCTTGACGGACGCATTGATCAACACCAAAAATATGCGTTGAGTAATAAGGCCCTCGAGAGGATCCTTGTTCCAAGGAGAGGGAGAGAAGAAATGACACAATCTTATGCCCTCCATCAACTGGCCTTCCATCTACACTTTTAAGTCTGACAACTAAAGAGACGGTGTATTGGATGCACGAAATGGTTTATTCCCTAGTGTTAAGGATCGGGCTCTTAGGAGAGTCTCTTGGACTGGAACCTTGGGTGACGCTACGACTCTACTCTTGTAACTGCAGTCAACACTTAAGTCATATCCCTACTATATATGTATACAAAGAGAGTCTGATGATTAGGGGAAATTGATACCTTTTGACTAGAGCATGGTTCATCTTAGAATTTTAGGATCTCTAAAACTGAGAGTTCTTGAACGGATCAAGTCTTGTATTCACATGCACAACTAGGGGTTAATCCAGAGGGCTAGCAAACTTTAAGTATGGGGGGTGATGAATCTGCTATTCATCATCTCAATATCTTGATCTTAGAAAAATCCATGAGCAAATTCTTAAATAAATATCCATAAAATAAATAAATTAACAAAATAACTCTTTTAAATAAAACAAACTAATTATTGTATATTAAATTGTAAAAAATAAATAACAATAAAAGGCCGCAAAATTAAAGGAGTTTTATTTTCACATATAATAGCCCAAAACTTCATGTATTTTTAGTAATTTCATTTCAACTCCTTTTTGGCTAATTCTTTCTCTATCTTGTTCATAAAAATGTATATAAAAATACAAAAATACAAAACAAATTTCATCTCAAATAAATGCTCCTAGATCCCAAAGAGAAAAAACTGTAAGGCTAACTTTTTGGCCAAATTGTCGTTCCGTATGAACTCCAAATTCACCAAACACACTTTTGAAGTTCAAGAAGAATATTACTATCCAACGGGAGTGGCTTCATTAAAATCGGAGCTCATTTGAAAAAGTTAGATTTTGGAACCTAGATGTACATTGTATATTATGTGCGTATTCATTCTTTGTTCATTTTTTATTTTATCTTTCTTAACTACTAAAAATACAAAAAAATTATGGTTGTATTGTATTTTGATTGTAGTATTTTATAGTATTTTTCTGCTGTAAATGTCTCTTACTAAATAGACAAAAAATATAAATTAGAAAAGCAAACAAAAAAATGTACATATTTTTTGTCTTCTTTTGTAAATTCTTCACTTTTTCTCTTTTTATTTTTATTCTCCCTTTTCTGTAGCCTACTTTTATTGTATTTTATTTAAGTTCATATTCTCTACAATAACTTCATTTTCCACCAATAACCACCAAGTCTTCTTTCAACCTCCATTCCACTCAACCATTTTTCTAGCCTCTCATCAACTCCACCAATAATCTAACCTCCCATTCAACTCCACCACCTATCTAACATCCCTTTATCTTCTCTTTATATTCATTTGTACATCCTCATTTTTTCTCATCCGCCATTCCAATAGAAAAAGGAGAGCTCTTGGAGTGTTTGTTGGTGACAGCGACGAGGCATCTTCCTCAAGCGACGACCTCTTCAAGAGAGATTCGCGGAGCTCCGCTCCGCGTCACGAGTTTCCTATCGAGGTCGCGTAGCTTCTCCAATTTTTGTTTCGCCAATCGGATCGAAGCAAAGACATGAGTCCAGCGTAGCTGCTCCGCAAATATGGCGAACGTCAGGTAAGTATTCCATCTCAATTCTCTTGTTATTTTATTTTATCTAATATTTTTTGTTTACTTATTGTGCTGGTCACCATCTTTTTTATATTACCACCACTATTTCTCCTTCATCCTCACCTTTTGTATTTATTCCCTGTTTACGAAATAAAAAAATAAAAAATCTAAAACAAAAAAAATTACAGCAACAAAAAAATTCAAAAAAAAAGAAAAAAAGAAAATTGCAGAAGGACGGCCGCCCCCATCACCGTTGTCGCCCCCCTGCACAACTACCCCAGTCGCCGGTCAGTCGCGGCCTCCTCCTCCTTCCCAACGGTGGAGCCATGCGTCGACCTTCGCCCTCCGACGGCGTCGCCTCGCTCACAGCCCTGCAGCTACAGCCTCCTCGCCCCACCTCCGTCACCGCGGCCACGGCTTTGCCCCGCGGCTGCCCTCCGTGCACCGATCCACTGCGGCCACCCTCCAGCCGTCGTGGCTGCGACTGCCCTTTCCCTCCGCCGCCAGCCCTCGTTCCCTCCACCGGCGCCACGCCGCTCGACCCCAATGCTCCTGCGCCCCCAATCTACCTGAGGAAGGTCTTGTTTATTTTTTTATTTTGTAAAAATTACAAAATTTTCCCTCATAGTTTTTTGTAAATACAAACAGTCCCCATACATGTTTTGTTATGTTCATGTTTAATTCAGCTTTGCACGGTTACCCCTACGTTAATGTTTTAATTTGGACTTCAATCTTATATCATTTTATTCAAGGAAAAATGTCTTGATGTTGAGCAACTAATTCTCTACCACGAGGATATTTATTTATATTTTTATGGTCTTTGGATAATTAATTAAAAATGTTTAACTGAAATATGCCATATTTTACCCAATTAGTGAACTTAAATTCATATCTCACTCATTGTTGCTCCAAAAATTCCACAAAAAATTGAGACGACTTGAAATGTAATTGAATTACTATCCAAATTTCATTCAAAATAGAGTTGTCTTGTGCCTAAAATAAATTATAGAGTGATTTGGATATTTGATTTTTAATTAAATCCACTACATTGTTTTTGCGAAATTTCAACTTTCCTGGATTGAACATCTAAATGTCTTTTTGAGATAATTTGCACTCTGTCTAATTTTCTATTGTGGATTTATTAGAAATTAATTACTCACTGTCACTCTGTTTCCACTAAAAATCCATAAAAAATTCATATTTTCCAAAAAATACAAAAATATTACTGTAGTATCTTTGCATCATGTTTTCATTCCACTAAATTTTACATGATTTTTGCTTACTGTTTGAGTAAAAAATTGTGAAAAAACCCATAAAAAGTGTGAATTTTTAATTGTTGCATTCTAACCTATAAAATTTCAAAAAAAGGTGTCTTGCATTCATCACTGTATTAAGATTCTAAAAAATATATAAGTTGGCTAAATTGGACTTATTTTCCGTTGAAATTAATTTGCTAAGTTGTGTGATTTCCTAGTAACTTAATTCACCTGCATTTGCATTCTTTTTGCATAAAAATTACAAAAAAATATTCGCACTGAAAACCTAGATTTAAAATTTTGAATTAGCCTGAGTTGTTCCTTTGCCTCTCTGTGTTCGACCTCGGACTTGCCCGGGATATAAATTAAAGCCGAGCCCTCTTCAAGGAGATATTCGCTCGGCTCTGATTGACTCGCTAAGTACACGTACTACAACGTACCCAAATTAATCATCATAATTAGCGACTCATCAGTAAACTAGATAGATTGGTCTATGAAGCAAAATAGGACTATGCTTTTGTGTCTATATCTCTTTTTATGGGTTTTTTATTTTTTTTATTTTACTTTTATTTTATATTTTTGTATTTTGTTTTAAATTTTTTATTTTTATATTCCCTTTTAAATTTTTAAATTTTTATATTTATTTTTCTTTTTACAAATACAATTTATCTATATAAGAGTATATATACAAAATATACTAATATAGATATACATATTAATAAAAATAGTCATAATAATAGAAATAAAATATTTTTTGGGTGGTTAAATAATTTTTATAGTTTTTTTATGATTTTTTTGGATTTTTTACTAAATTATATATTTTTAAAAGTACAAATACCTTAAATCAATGTTTAATTAAATAGACCGAATTAGAATGGAGATAAAAAAAGGAAATAGTATCAAAATTTCTCCAAATTAATTTTAAAACATAAATAATAATAGAAATAAAATTATAAAATAGCAAACACAATTTTTAAATTTTTAGGAATTTTGTAGATTTTTATAAGTGTTTTTGGGGTTTTTCTATTTTTAAGAGTTTTCTTTTTTACTTTTTACGGATTTTGGTCCGAAGTTGTAAAATAACTAAATAAAAAATATATATTTTTTGTAATTTTTCAAAAACATTTTATATTTTTTAAGGGTTCTATAAGCTAGAGAGGGAATAAAAGGGCTATTTTTTATTTTCAATAAATAATAAAAGGCAAAATTAGGGCATTAAAGTGTGACAATCAGGAGTCGATAGCTATTTTTGTGGATTTTTTGACACCATAGCTATTTAAATTAAATAGAGAAAATAAAGAGAAACTACAATACTATTTGGGTTGATTTTGTAATTAAAATAAAGTCCAAGGTTCTTACAAAAAATTTTCCAAAAATATATAACCGAATTAAAAATTTCTTGGGCTAAATCGAAATTCACAAAATTTTGGGGGTATGCTTGCAAAATTTCCACCTAACGTGGGAATCACGTGAGGTAATGTGGCGTGGACCTAGATGCAATGATGAAGAGTTCGAGGGCCTTTTGTACATACTACAAAATATATAAATCGACAAATGAAAGTTTGAAGTTCAGATATTAAATACAAAAATTATCTAGGTTAAATATGCAAAATACCCAATACGAGGCATGGGCCAATGGTCTGTATCAATCACTTATGCCACATGTCGCGTCCTCCTCATGCTATGACGGTTCGTCTTGAATGGCTCGGAGTAGATCCCAGCTGGTGATTTGATGGCTAATGTGTTGCACATCCGACAATTGTTGTATGTCCTCAAGAACAGGGGCCCATCTAACAGCGAAGGCAGTTGGTCGATGAAGCGGGACACTGCTGAGGCAAAGTTCTTCTCGCGAGATCACCCCCATTCTGATGCTCTTTACTGCTCCAAAATGTCCCAATATTCTCCTACAGGGGTCCTCTAATGACGAGAGGAGTCAAAAGGGAGGAGCGACACCGGTGCGCCACCACAAGGTAAGGGAAAAAGTGGCGGTCCAGGTATCTCCGGCCACCCACAAAATTGCACCCAAGTGCCTTCCTTGCTCTAGATACATGCAAGAGAGGTTGTTGACACACCTGGCAACTCGGGTTAAGTATGTAAACAAACAAGGATCGTTGTGACCCGAATCACCAAGCGTCGTCAATCGAGAAAAAAATTGTATTTTAACCACTTAAGAAATATATCAAAGACAAGAAAATGTAAGCAGTTTCGCAATTCTATTTACCTCGCATAGCGACCAGGGTCAAACACACGGAGCACGATTGAGAAACTATGTAGTCAAATTTCTAAATTAGTTTTTAGTGGTTTTTGAATTTTTATTTTTTAATTGTTTTTCATAAGCACAAGAAATAAAACACACACACCACACTCTTTTTGTATTTTTCAAAATAGCAAAAAATTCTCAGAAAATTACACAGAAATTGTTTTTTGTATTTTATATGTCTTAAAATATTTCTGGTAATTTTTTTAAAATTCTCATATGTTTTTATGATTTTAAAAAAATTAAAAAGTGGAAAATATAGAAAATAGTGAACATCCAAGTGTATTTTGCAACTTAAAATTACTTTAAGTGGCCAATACTCCTAAAAATTATTTTTAGAATAAACTACAATTAAATATCTACTAACAGATACTTTAATCATAATTTTTGGATTTTTTCTAGAAATTTCTACAATTTTTTTATATTTTTCCTTTTTCACAATTTTTTTGGTTTATAAATGATCTGTGAATGAAACTTGGAAAGAAATTAAATGACAACAAAACACACCTACAATATTTTTTGTAATTTTTAGGCAAATTTTCGAATTTTTATTATTTTTCTAATTTCAGGCAGGCAAAAGTCACTATTTTTATTTTTTTAATATATCAATAATCAACAAAATGCTATGAAAAATTTAGACAATGTAGAAGAACATAGCAGGAACATTCACCATTTTTTTGATAATTTTTTGTTCAATAGAAATATTTATGTTGATGAAAAGAGCATGCAAAATGAAAGTTTACAATACATGAACTAAAATGCAATTTTAGAAAGTGTCTGTATCAAAATTGAACAAGAAACAAACAGAGGAGAGAAATCACAAATTACCTAGTTAGTCACATGCAAAGCATGTGCCGCTGTGCTGGAATGGGGCTTTTTGTAATCTTTGAAACTTCAAAGGGTTTTGTTGCAATTTTCCCGAAAGTTTTTTTATTTCAAAAAGTTAACCCTAGTTAACCCATAACCCGGGGGGGGGGGGGGGGAGACGGTGCTCCGTCGCACGGACGACGGCTGAAGGCGGAGATCGCAGAGGGCAGGAGGCTTTGGTAGTGGCGGTGGTGAACGGTTGGGTTGGGATGCTCACGGCGATGGGTCGGGGACCTCCTGGCGTGGAGGCGGTGATGCTAGGAGGCAAGATCGCGCAAGCACCGCGCCTCGCACGTCGGAGTGGCGCGAGGGGAGGCGAAGGCGGCGGGCGGTTGGAGGCGCCATCGTGCGGTGGGTCGGTGGAAGAACTCCGCTTCACATGGAGGAGGTGGCAGGTGAGTCCAGGAGGCGGGAGAGCGCAGCCGTCGCCTCGTGCGGTGGAGCACGAGGAAAGTGGAGGTTGCGACAGTGGTCGGCGCAACGTCAGGGGTGCGAGGCTGGCGCGGATTCGCACGGAGGATGGAGGCGGGCCTGGTGGAGGCTGCGCGGGCGAAGGCTTCCTGACGGCGTGCTGCAAATATTTTTTTTTGTTTTTTGTTTTTGTTTCTTTTTACGTAAACAAATATAATAAAAGGTTTTTTATACTATTTTTTTAAACAGGAACTGTAAACCCATAAAGAATTTTTTTTTATTTTTAATATTTTTTAAAAATTTCCTGCAAAATAAATGTTTAAGATGAAAACAATTATATGCTATTTTACTTTATTTTATTTATTTATTTATAGATAAAGGGGACACGTGAATGGTTCCGGATCGTGGCGAAGCGGGAGATAGATAGGTGTCTCCAGCCATCATGCATGACCGGAGTTGAATGATTGTGTGAGATAGAAGTGAAAATAGAGGACACAAAAATGAGGTGGAAAATCGATGGAGGATTAGATTGGGATTTTGATACTTAAAGACTAATCTTGAAACAAAAATTTAATCTACAATTTATCAAAGAAAAATGACAGGAAATAAAATGGATCTCACATCTGGAATCGGACATGTTGTGATGGCTTCGACGAAGGCCGACGCGCTGTCACCGGAAGGCTCGGAGGATGGACACCTTTCTTCAACAAGATAGCTCTCTAGATCGGGCTCCTCTCCACCGAAGATTGATTAAGGAATGAAAGAAGGAGGAGGAGCATATTAAAAAGAGAAGAAAAATAAAAAAAGAAAAAACGTACAAAAGAAGAAGGTTTTTATTGGTTAATTAATAAAAATTGAATAAATAAAATAATTAATTAATTAGTTAAAAATAAATTTCAGAATTAACTAAAATAAATAAATTAAATAATTTCCAAAAATTAATTGCTACCTTAATGATGGCTATTAAAGGTATGAAATCAAATCTCATATTCATGGTAGGTCCTTTAAATAAAATAAACCAAGAAAATCAAATAATTGATATAAAATTTGTAATTAAATTAAATTAATTAATGTTAGATATTTTATTTTTTTTGGTGATTTTTATGCATGGAAATTAGTTATATACAAATATTATGTACATATAATACAATATACACATGTACAAATAAGGAAATATTTTTATATTTTTTTATTTTTTTTAATAAAAATAATATTTAAAATTATGTCCATTATGTATATAAAGATAACTATCAATAAATATATACAATAAATAATGACGAAACTGCACAACACATCCCAGAAAGCTGACCTTTTAATCGTAACTTTAAAAATTATGATACCAAGCCATTTGAAAGATAATTTAAATTAGAGTATAATGAAAGTGAGTTTAGTTCAATTTGAGTTTATATGGAGCTGGAATTGGTATTTTAATTATCACTTTGCGACTTTTTCTGAGTGTGATTATTTGTAATATGTACATTATTTTACTTTGCAATCATTTTAAGTATTTACAACACATTTTTATTTACAACTTTTATTTACAGAAATAATTAATTTGAGGTCAATATATATACAAATAAAATAGTACAAGTTTTTTTATAAATATACAGGAAAATATATTCATGGAAATTTTTTTATTTTTGTGAATTAAAGACCCTATCTCCCCCTACTTTATTCCTGATCGATCAGGTCAAGTCTTGACCTTCTCTCAGAGTTTTGATCAGTCTGTATTTACTTCATAAACACATCCTTTATTTTTCTTTTCTTTTTCTTTTCTTCTTTATTCTTTTATTTAAGTATAAAAAGTGTCAAAAATGCATATTTAACAAATGCGTGCAGAATGGTATTTTTATGGAGTTAGTAGGTATTTATAGGTGTTTGACTATGGAAATGAATCTATAAATAAAGGAATAAAGGTGATGAATTGTGAATTCATCAGAGGCTAGAGAGGGTCGAGGGCAAAATACCTCAACCCTCTAGGTGGCAAGATCAGGTAGGGATGATACGAGCGAAGGTGACTTCGGCGTCGGGTGGAGATGTAGCACCGAGGTCTCGATCCAGAGGGAGTCGAAGGGTTCTGGAGGTGGACATAAGTGGAGAAGGAGATAGGAAGGGAAGTGAGGTGGTTTGGTGGGTCGTTCAACGGGAGGAGCATGGTGGTATGTTCGTCGGAGCTTGAATCCGGTGAAATATGAATGGTGAGGTTAAGCGACTAAAAGTCAAAAATAAAAGTGACAAATTAAATCTAAGGCTAAGAATAAGAAACAGAGTAGCTAAACTGAATTCGAACAGCACATGGGCTGTGAGATAGGACCTATCGTCGATGAGGCAGTAGAGATGGTGGAATGCGACCTTGCACCGCCTCCTTGATCAACCAAACTGCATTAGGAAGGAGCTGTCACCTCCTTCAATTCTTCAGGCACAATATGAGGAGAAAAACAACTCAAATAAGATTCAAAATCAAATGGAAATCAAGGAGGGGTTTTGTACATGCTGAGTGGGTGGCTCCAATGATCGAAGTAAATATGGCGGAGCATCGACTCAATCCTCGAGATGACGAGTAGATGTGTAAGAGCATATATCGAGGACAAAAGTTCATGAAGAAATCGATCCAAAAAGACGTAAGGAGCAAGATATAAAAATCGAAGAACATGGTAAGATGAGTTGAAATTTCACTTGAGGAACTGGGATGAAGGATTTGAGTTTGGACCTGATTTTAAGATGCTCGAGGATGGGATAAAATCAATGAAGGCTTCATGAAACCTGAGTGTCAACACCTTTAGCCAGTATGAGAACATGGTTCTTGTACTATCTCTTGACATTTACCTATGTGCTAGGACCTTCCATGTCACTTGGTTGGTCCACGTGGACCAACCAGGAAAAAGAAGCCTAAAAAAATTAGAAAATCGATAGAAAATAATAAATGATTTTATTAATTTTAAGTTATAAAAAATGCTTACTATTTTATGTAATATTTTATTATGATTTATATTTTTAGAGGTATTTAATAATAAGTTATTTTTCAAGACTTAATTATAGTTATATTTACCTATGTTTTATGCCTTTTTATTTTTATTTTTATTTTGTATTTTATTATTTTAATATTTTATAATTATATATTATTTTTATATACTTAAATATATTTTTAATATATTTTTATATAATATATACACTTAATTAAATATGTGTATTTAATATATATATATGTATAGTTATAGGTATTTCACATATGTATTTTATATGGGGTTGATGGGGCTGCCCCCAGGCTGCCCCTCCCCATTTTTGGGCACTTTTTTTTTATTTTTGAAAAATATCGTCATGTATATTCATCCCTATATCCCTCCTATATGCCATTCGAATTTCGTCAGAAACAGAGACTCTTACGGCCTCCATCCAGACAGTGTCGATTTAAAAAATCCTGCTACCGTTAAAATATGTCTGGATGGAGGCCGTAGGAGTCTATGTTTCTGACAAAATTCGAATGACATGGTGATATTTTTCTAAAAAAATAAAAAAATTGTGAAAATGGGGTGGGGCCAGCCATGTTGGCTGCCCCTAGGGGGCAACCCCATTTTTCCTATTTTATATACATAATTTATTTTCGTGTTTTCTTCATTATTTATGATAATTTTAATATACACATAAATTATAAATAATATTTATAAAATTTTAAAATATAAAATTATAAAAGTAATAAATAATAAATAAAATTATTTCACACCTTAACTCCAAAAATATGAAACAATCTTCATTAATAGATTATTAAAGGTTATATACTATTAAAGGTGATTTTGATATATTTTGAGTTTTTATTTGAGAGATATGGTCCAGGGAATTTGAGATTTTGGAACCTTATTTAGAATGTGACTTTTATTCTGTATATTTTTTTGTATGAAATTAATTTTGTATTTTTTTCATAGTTTTATCATATGCAACTTTAATGTATAAAGTTTATTTATTTGAGTTATAAAAAGTGCAAAATAAAATAGGTCCCAAAAAATGAATAATAAATGAATAAATATAAGGGATTTTTATTGAATACGTGTCCCTTATATCCCCTACTTTATTCCTTGTCAACCTAGCCATCAAGATGCCAAGGTCTTGGGGTTTAGGGTCATAAAATATCTTTGATATTTTATTCCTTTTCTTTTCTTTATTCTATAATTTTTACATTAAAACAATATTTTATAAAATATTTATACAACAATGAATGAATGTTAATTTATGCAAATTAGAGATATTTACATGCATTTACTAGGTTTTTTAAGGGAAAAATGATAGAATAAAGGTGATGTGATAGATATTCATCACTTATGAAGGAATGACAAAGTTACAATAATCACAAGTTAGTCTGCAAACAACAAAGGTATGCGTTGTTCAAGATGGAAAGTGGAGAGTCGATCTGCGACATGTACACATGGTTCTCAACGATAATCAACAACCTCATGAATCTCAAGGTTGATATCGAAGAATTGGAAAATGTGAAAAAGATATTAAGTTCTCTCACACCTATTTAGAGTACAACAACTAGTCATCAAAGAAGCAAATGATGTCACCACCATCCTTATTGATGAGCTCATAGGAAAACTCTTAGCCTATGAAGTTGCGAAGACTTAAACAATCGAAGTAGAAGTTGAAGTCACGAATAAGAAAGGTATTGATCTTCATGCCGCATAATCAACTTCAGAAGATAGCTTAGATGAAGACCTACATATGTTCACCACGAAGTTCAAAAAGTTCATCAAGACAAGCCACATAAAGGAAGAAAGTGATCTCGAGTGCTTAAACTATAAGAAGAATGGGCATTCAAGAAAGATTATCCAAGAAGTAGTTCTCAAGAACCGAGAATCCATGATTCAAGCAAAGTTAAGAAGATCGTAAAGGAAGAAAGGAAGAAAGGTCAATGATACCATCACAAGTATCCGAGCTTTCCAAGCTACTTAGGACTCTTTCGACGCTAACTCTGACACATCAACATCTTCTGGGAGTGACTCAGAAGACTCTAGTAAAGAATAAGCCTTTCTCGGTTCCATGGCTCTAGACAATGAAGAAGACATCACGTGAGACCATACTAGCAAGTGGATCATGGAAATTGGATGCTCACGACACATAACTAGAGACAAGGTTCGCTTCCTAAACCTCAAATCCAATGATGGTAGGACTATTCACTTTTGGTAACAACCACAAAAGGTATGATAATTGGTAATGGTATGATTTAAAACCCTTTAACTTATTTTAATCGATTTAGCTTTGTTGACGATATGAAACATAATATTTTGAGCGTGTCTCAGATCTACGATAAGGGTTTTAAAGTAGTGTTTTCTCTTCTATCTTTGAAGTTCTTAAGATACACTAGACCTGTTGATTAAGGGAGATAGGCACACATCATATACACACCTAGATTCAATGAGTGTTCATGCTAGATTGCCTTCTCGCATCACAAGAAGCAAATGATGTCACCTCATTTTAGCAAATGATGCCACCTTGTCGACCTAGTCATCAAGATGCCTAGGTCTCGGAGTTTAGGGTCATAAAATATCGTAGATATTTTATTATTTTTATTTTATTTTATTTTCTTTATTCTATAATTTTGGTATTAAAACTCGTATTTTATACACTATTTATGCAATGATGCATGAATGCTAAAATGCACGAGTTAAGGCTATTTACACGAATTTACTAGGATCTTTAAGGCCAAAATGATAGAATAAAGATAATGAAATGGAGATTCATCAGCCCATGCATTGTATTTTTAGATTTTACAGTAAACCAGATAGAATTGAAGGGAATAAAATACAACAATACACTATTGCTAAGCCAAGGAATCGAAAAGACAAGAGATAGAAGAGCTTTTACCTGACTTGAACATGAACGGAGCAAGCTTGTGGCGGAGCAGGTGGTGGCGCTCGAATCATCCTCGATTCATTGCTTCATGACTCACTGAATCCTCCTCGAGGTCCCTGTTTTCACCAAGGGTCTCCAGATGCTCGAACATTACGGTTTTAGTGGTAGAAGAGAGATCAAAAATGAATAGAGGATGGTGGTGATACTATATACAAGGCAAGGTTGTCTCAGGCAAAGTACACAATTCAAGAGACCATTGATCGAGAAATGATCCTCGTGTGTATGTACGATGGTCAAGGAACAAAAGAGTAGAAGAAATCGATTAGAAATAATGAAATATTCATCAGGGAAAATAGGCGATCTAAGTTCAAAACTTCTAACACGTCGCAATCCTAGGAGACTAGGCAGTTGACCAAAGTCAACCATCACTGGCTCCTCACAGGGCCACATCGACCAGAAAAAACGACAAGGTAGAAAATAAATCCTTATTAATTTAATATAAAATATGAAATGATTTTATTAATTTTAGGTTAAAACATGAAAATTTTTAAATATTTTATGAGGTACTTTATTGTGATTTTTATTAGTTTTTATGAGTTTATTTATTATATGTTACTTTTTGGAGGTTCATTTATAGGTAGATTTACCTGTGTTATGTGTATTTTATTTTTATTTTGGATTTTA
The DNA here is from genome assembly GCA_037367405.1 of Ottelia alismoides. Taxonomy (NCBI): domain Eukaryota; kingdom Viridiplantae; phylum Streptophyta; class Magnoliopsida; order Alismatales; family Hydrocharitaceae; genus Ottelia; species Ottelia alismoides. The sequence continues at coordinate 311,423 of JAZKJV010011323.1, read as the reverse complement.
TATTTTATTATTTTATGCATATAATTTATATAGCTATACTTTATTTAGATATACATAAATATATTTTTATTGTATTTTTCTAAGCTTATTTATACACTTGATTAAATATAGGTATTAAAAATATAGGCATATATAGTGTATTCATCTTTGTATTTTTGTATTTTATTTATTTTAATGTATTTTAAATGTTTTATTTTCTTCTAATTATGTACATAAACTATAAATAATATTTACAAAACTATAAAAATATAAAATTATGAAAAAATGAATATTTTATTCATGTATATTGTACAAATAGGGGTCCAAAACCCACCTTTTGCATCTTAACTATGAAACAACCTTCATTAAATAATCAATAAAAAGGTTATATACACTTAAAGGTGATTTTGATGTATTTTGAGTTCATATGGAAAAGATATGAGTCTGAGAAGTTTGTATTTTAGATTTTTATTCAGAGTGTAGAATGCACAATATGCTTTATTTTATGTCAAAACAATTTTATAATTTCTGTGTATTTTTATCTACATATTTCATATACAAATGTCTTCGTTTAAGCTATAAATATTAAAGAATAAAATATATTCCAAAAATGCATTATTAGGCATTTATGAATTAGGATTGTATTTTATTTTTAGCCTTTATCTCCCCCTATTTTATCCCTTGTTGACTCAGTACTCATGATACCTAGGTCTTGGAGTTTAGGGTCATAAAATGCCTTCGGTATTTTATTCTTTTTTTCTGTATTCTTTTATTTTGTATTTAACTATAGTATTTTATACAGTGTTTATGCAATAAATAATGAATGTTAATTTATGATAAAATGAAAGAATAAAGGTGATGAAATAGAGATTCATCGGGATTGCGTACAACATCGACTTGTTCTGACCGGGCTTTTGAGAAGACTTCAATAGAGTTTTTTTGGATCTTAGAGGCTATTGTCTCTCAAGTCTGGTTTCCATTGAGGTTCTGACCAAACTTAAAATCCAACGTCCCACTGAGCTGCAAACATTGGTTTTATTAAGATAATCTTAAAAGTTAAAATTAATCCAAGTTTTTTTTCCTTTTTTTCTTTTTTAGGACTTATAGGAATAAGTGTTTGCTAGAGACTAGCAAACACAAGTATAGGGGTTGATGTATCTCCATTTCATCACCTTTATTCTTTTATTTTGGTCTTTGAAACCTAACTAAATGCATGCAAATAATATTATTTTGCATAAAATAACACATATTATTTATTGTGCAATTATTGTATAAAAGACAACATCTAAAGCTAAAATCAATGAATAAAGAAAATAAAAGAAAAAGGAATGAAATACCATAGGTATTGAATGATCCTAAACTCTGAGACCTAGGCATCATGATTATTAGGACAACAAAGAACAAAGTAAGGGGAAATAAGTGTCAAAAATACAAGGAGACCTTAGTTTGTAAATTCATCAATAAGTCTTTGATTTGTGTTTGATTTGTTCATATTCAAAATCTGCATTCTTAGTGTCTTCACCATCTCTCTATGGTTCATCTTTCATACTCTTTTTCTGATCCTTTTGACATTGAGATGTAGAATTGGAGTGATATTTATTTGGACTTTGCGAACCTTTCACTAAACACTCGAAACCTACGGTGTCTTGAGATCCATGATTTATCTTATGCTTAACCTCCTTGGACTTAGGATTACTCTTGTTTTGAGTTCAACTTTAATAAGTCCAATCTAGGGTGCGGTCAGTCCCTGACCAATCCCTTTCCTTCTTACTTTCTCACCGATGATAATTTTCACCTCGATGATGACATCCTAAGTTCTTCACACCATTCTAATTCAAATTACTTTTGTGTTGAAGGTGAAGATAACTCTAAGAAGATGCCTCCTAAGAAGCATCTAGCGATGACCTGTTGCAACATATCCTTGCGTAGTTAGCTTTAGTTGAGAAACTAAATGAAGCTTAAGGACATACATGGGACATGTGATAGAGGTGGAGGTATTGGATAGGACAACGATGTATAATTACATTCCGACCTTGAATGAGAACAATAATTGGCTCCAGTTTCTTAGACATTTGAGTTGAAGACCTACTTCTTAGGGTTGTTGCTGAAGTTTAATGGGAGCACCACTGAAGAGCCCTATGCAGTCCTACGAGACTCTGAGTTATTGTGTGACAACCTCAGCCATACTAGGGTTGGAGATGAGTACATTCGACTGAAGGCTACCCAGTTTCCCTTAGGAGAAAATGCAACCTATTGGTTGAAGAATATGGGGGTTAGATGTACCACCTAATTGTAGTTTGAAGATTTATTCCTGAAGAATTCCACCCACTCACTAGAATTAATCAAATGAGATCTATGACCGCTAGCTTCTCTCTGGCTCTCCATGTGCAATTCTCTGAATCCTGGAGAGATTTACGGACTTACTATAGAAAGCCCATGCCATGACACGTCAAAAGCGATCTTAGTTTAGATTTTGTTCAGTGGTCTTACCCATGAGGTGTAGTGGTTAGTAAGTATAGCTTGCGGAGTAATCTATCTGAGTAATAATGCGGATGCCATATGGAAGATCCTACAACGGATGGCAGATAGGAGTAGATCTCATGCCACCAAGGCCTACCTAGCATCTCCCTCACTCCTATCTAAGGAGATGTCTTCATCTGATAGATGACCTCATCCCCTTCATGGGGATAATAGTTGATTAGCTTACAATAGTAAAGCAATTCAACAAGAAGGTTGGTGAGTTTCACAAGACCACCGAACTTGAAAGCCCTTCCAGATTACTAAAGCAAGTGAAGGAGTAAGTTGAGAAGATAGATAAGATAAAATGGCATCACCCCTACCTTATACAAGGAACTATTACCCATTCGAAGAATGCCAGAACTGCCATATGTACAAGTTGCAAAAATTCCACATTGGAGATAAAATTTAGAGTTGAACCATTATCAATTTGCCAATAAGTATCATCTCGGGAACATATCCATGCCAGATATCACGCGAAAACCATGTTCAACAATGACGACAACAATGTTGTCATCCTTGTCATGCCTAACTTGCTTCTTCTCTTTTTTCTCTCTCTATTGAGATGGTACTAGTGTTTCTTAATATTCTCAATCTTTTTACAAATAGGATCATTCCATGTTTTTGTTTTTGAATCTGGACTTGCTCCTACTTTTATCTCTTCCTTGGATACTTTTGTATCTATTTCTCCTATCATTAATAACTTGTACCAATGATTGTGAAGAAAAATCTTAAGATTTTTTTCCTCATCTCTCATTCAAACATTAGCCATGACGGTCTCCAAGGAAATAATTCCGTTAGGTGCCGAGTTAGCGTGAGAATTTAAGATGCCTATCGACTATATGGAAGAATAACACATAACATAATATCATCTTCAAAAGATATTCTCATGCTGGAAAGTTGATTGACAATTTATTGAAAATTCATTCATATGGTGTTGAACAAAATTACTATCCCTAAAGTTCAACTATTATCAATCTTTTGAGTGGAAACAAGTTGTTTTCTTCCTTTGATGCGTAAGAGGTCTCTCATTTATATCAAAATGTTTGTACATAAGTTGCATTGATGATTTAGACATTCTCATTCACAAACTATCAAATAACTTCACAAACATGATAATGTTTGAACTCCCAATCTTCTATGCTCTTGGATATGGATTTCTATGTGGCTAGAACTGGAAGGTGAGCAACTGTTGCAGGTAAAATACATCATCTTGTTTCTCTATAGATCGTAGTTGGTTATTAAAGCTGATCATCCTGTTGGTATAATAATCAATCATATCAACCATGTTAGTTCTAATATCACTTATTTAGAATAGATTTACTTGTACGAATCAAATTGTTGAAAAACGTAAAGTTCATAACTTGATCATATAGTATGCCAAATCAAGATAACTACAAACATGGATAAAAAAATTGCCGAATTTTTAATGTTTGAAACATAATCAAAGGTTGTAACATGTGAGTGTCTTACAAGAAACCAACCCTCAATAATAGTAGAAATGATACAAAATTCTGATTGCATAAAAATGATTGACTAGGTTATTTAGTCGGTATGCTTAGTCTAGTTTGTGGTGTGGCCGACTTGACTATGACTATGCAGTCACTACTTGGTCGTTCCACTAATCGGCTAGATTAGTCAATTGACTAGGTTTTTTTAGTCGACCCATTTATTAAGATTTTTATTTCTTTTTTCTACTTCATTTCAAGAAAACTTATTTTAAGATGTTTTATGTTAATTTGAAATTCAATTCATATATTCAAAATTATTAAGAAATATAGAACTCACTAAAGTCCAAGTAATTGCTTTTAGTCGCATGGCTACCGATTAATCTTTAGACAGTGATCTACCCTACCAAGTATCGAATACGTATCAAACCATATTGATAATTTAAGGCAAATTATCACGAGGACCAGTGGTAAATTGGCATCTTGAAGTCGTAACTGTCTACAAATATGAAAATAATGGTGCGCTTCGATCTCTAATCATGTGCTAAGGCTGCCAATTGGAGCAACATGCAATGACTAATCTACTCTCTCTCTCCCTCCTTGATTTTTCTCTTGAGTTGATGCCTTTGTTGATGGCCCAAGGTTCATTTATAGAAATATGAACAATATAAGAGTAAGTAGCACAATATAAAAATATGCACAGGGAGGTCCAATTAAATCTTCTCGTGTTGTAGTCATTGCTTCTCAAGAAGGATGGAAGCTGGATTTCAATTCAGTTTGGATATCTTGTGTTTTTTTACAGGATCTCACTTTTTCACACTTGTAAAAACGATGAACGAACTCTAGATACCAGCATTGGACTCTCGTAGTATAGAAAATGGCAAGATTTTCACCTTCCTACGAACTCCAGAGTGGTCGCGGTTCCAAAAACATGGTATTCTCGATGATATACTTGCAAGAAGTCTAAGTACTATGTGTTTTATCGGTCGGTTATATTTGAAGGATTTTAAAGAAAATGGGAGGCTAGAGAGGAATGGAGTTTTTGTGGTAAGGGAGAAAACCCAAGGTCATCTCACCCTCTGTAATCCATGGGAAAAAAGTTCATTTCCCATGGATAGGAGGAGTTTATGGTCAAAACATGATATCTTGCACCCATCTAAATTCATAGTTAAAGGGGTTAGGTAGGAGGTGCCTTTCGACGCGTTAATTGTGTTATCAAGGAATTTTTTTCCAAATGCGAAGAAAGAATATAAATACATACATGGTCCTACTTTTTGTGGAAAGTGATCACGTCATTCATGACATCCATGATCCCGATTTTCCACTTTATCTCCGACTCAGGACAAACCATGTCCCTCGCAAACATTGACCACATGGAGCTAGTATATAGTAACATTTATTCTTTGTTATCATCGTTAAATCTTCAAATAAAAAACCATCAACGATTATCTAAAAATTGGAAAGATAACAATTTATAAGAATTGCTATAAGTACGTACGGTCTGTGATGATATGACAATAGATATGACATTTTTCGTTAACGAAGTATAATTAGTAATTTTGAAATGAATAATATCATTGTTTTATATTTAACAACAGACGGTGAAATGGTGGATTTTTTAAAAAAAGCATCATTATGACCCATTTTATTGGAGTGGGTATACGTTTCTAATTTCCCCAAAAGACAAAACTTTTGCAGTCGAAATCCGTCAATTCAAGCGAAGTATAAGTTTTTATTAAAAATTATATTCGATCGTGTCTCGAAAGGACTGTTATTCAAACGTTCCCTTGCGAGTTGCAAACTTCACATATAAGTGACGTGTTTTACTTCGACTATAATGGACAAATAGATGAATCAGCGCCCGTAAAATAATACATTTAATTTAATACTTAGTAAGCAGTATCTACGTCTTCGAATCGTTTTCCATCAATTATACCCACCTTTTTTCAAGACCCCACCTCCTATTAATATGGCAAAATGACATCTCATGATGTTGTTTGATTCGATAAGATGGCAACAGCATTAAATGTATCCTTGGTCAGCCATTTAGATTGAGATCCATTACAACAAAATAGATCTATAGTATAGTTATGCTTTTTTAGAAAAAAAAATCTTTCAGTTTATCATCACTTGTTAAGTATTTAACGACGATATTGTTCATTGCAAAATTATTTTTTATACTTGAATTAGCGATGAATGTTATATCTCTTCTTATATTATTAGTGATGGTGTATATAATAATGTATATCCGTTGTTATTTTTCAAACTTTAATTAATCTCATAAATTTTTAATTTTTAATTAGAAAGTTAGGGATGAGTACTTAAATTCCAAAAAATAACAATGGATAAACGTTGGTATATGCAATGTCTCTAATGGTATAGAAATTGATATGACATATGCCGCTAATTTCAAGTACTAAAATTTCTTTCAATGTATAAAACATATAATAACACAGTTATATATTTTAGCAACGGATGTAATGAATATTTAAAATGCTTCGTTATACGCTCACTTTGTTACAATGATGTATACATATTTTTTTCCTCATCCATCGGCAAGAGAAGAGGAGAAAAAAGAACAGCTTTGGGACACCAATTGCTTGCTTCACCAGAAAAAAAAGATAAATATATAATCATTCTATATAAAAAAATTATTTTGTTTATTGAACCATCAATTGGTTCAAGTGGATGACTAATAAATAGTCTATATATCACTTGTTTTATTCTGGTCAATGAAATATCAATGTCATTGGAACACTATAAATAGTATATTAGATCTCCAATCGCAACAAGTTGGGTACGTAAGAAAATTAGTTGAAATTTTGCAATTGAGAACTATTTTCGGAATCACGAATTGTGTAAATAGAAAAATGACATCAACACAACATACACAGTAACAAAAGGATGTAAACTCAAGTATACAAATTACTAGAACAATTTCGCTTCGAGAAAAATGTTACAATTTACTCGCGTTATGAAACCGGTTTATTGATATCAAAATGCAAACGTTAGATTAAGCACTACATTAATTAATAATTAGAGAAAGAATTGCATAAAAAGACGTATCATATAGGTAAGTATGAAGGTAATGGAAACACTTTCCTAATGCATAAAAGGATATAGTTTTTTAACTAAGACGATACATATATAAATGGTATTTAATGTAGTACAGAAATTTTAACATACAAAAAGAAAAATAAGGATAAATTCCATGGAAAAACTTTGAAGTTTAAAGTAAAAATAATAAAAAATTCTTAATAGAAAACTCGTACTTTTTCGATATTTTTTATTTCAACATTAAAGGAGATTTTGGAATATCCCGATGCTTCTCAAAGGCGTGCAAACTTTAATCATCCTCAAGTGGTGTTGATCCAGATACACAGACTCAAAAAGATTAATGGATATTTTGGAACTTTGATGTTCTAGATTTTATCACTTTTTCATGTATGTTAATTTTTGTTAAATATTTTTTGAGGTACTATATAAAGATTTTTGATGATGCATATGATTTTTAACTAAGGTCAAATAAATGAACATAGGTAGAACATCAAGGAGAATGTTACATTTGAAACCAATAAAATATTTCCGGCTCACATCTATTTTCAAGGGCGATGTGTATAGCTAGAGAGACATGTCGACATTCAAATGTTGCCAGTGGATAGAAAGTGTGATGTTTAAATATCACCCCTAGAAAGATAGGGTGACGTTCAAATATTGCTTATGGAGAGCTATATCGTCATACAGATGTTTCCCTTAGTTAGCTAGGTTGACATTCAAAAGTCACCGATTGTTGTTCAAGGTCAACATGTAAACATCGGTAGAACACATTAACAGCTTAATACCTCTATTTGTTTATGTTCTCAGTCGACATTCAAACGTCGACCTAGACCTAGATCTATCGCGTCGTTTGATGTGAGTGTTGAGTTTTCCAAGGAGGACGATGTTGTGTCGATATATTGATGAAAACATAGGAGCGAGGTGTCTAATGTCCGGTCTTGGAGGGCATGCAGTGTCCGACAAGTCAGATCTGGCATTCGATGTATCGACACATCTCTCGGCCCTCAACACCCAACTCAAGCGTGTCAATCAATAATCAAACCATAGAATAATTAAACAATGAATATAAATTAGATGAAATTTATTATACTCTACAAATAAGAATTTATAGTACACAAGTATAAGGATTGAACTACAAAGGAGCAACACAGATATAAACAAAATTTGACAATCAAATAGAGAAAATCAACAATTGTATTTTTTTCTTTATAGGATTTTTCTAATTTATGTGAGTTTTTAATAATTCATGTTTTTAGGAATTTTTAATGTATATATTTTTTGTTTTTATTTTTATAAATTTTATTTTCTTTTTATATCTTTCTGATTTTTAATTTCCTTTCCTTTTTCAATACAAAATAAGTAATATATATAATATAATTACTATATATGATATAAATATAATATATATAATAAGGAAAATACATGTAAGTAATTTTTTATATTTTTTAAAGTTTTAAAATACATTTAGAGTATTTATAATAATTAATAATAGTTATAAGTAATATGTAGTAATAATAAATATATGATATATATGAGGTTATATATGTATAAATACAATTATATTTATTAAAAAATATAAAATAAAGTAACTTTAGGGTTTTAATATTTTTCTATATTTTTCATAATTTTCTTATATTTTTTGCTAATTTTTATATATTTTTAATTGATTAAAAGTCTTAAAACAAGGACTTATAATAATAGACCAGATTATTTTAAATTCAAAAATATATAAATATCTAAAAATTTCAAAACTATTTTTATCGTGTATTATATATTTTTAAAAATAGAAATAGAAACAAATATTTTGGGGCTTTTAACAATTTTTTACTTATTTTTATAAGGCTTTTTAAAATTTTAGGAGTTTTTGGTAGTATTTTGAAAAAAATAAAATGTAAAAAAATCAATATGCATAATAAACAAACAGGGATTTTTTGAAAATTTCAAAAAATTATAATTTTATGTATTTTAAAATGCAAACATGAATAAAATGTTTTTTAAATTTTAAAAATTAGGGGAAATAATTTTCATCGTCTCTAAAATATATATGATTTAAAATGTTCCCCATCACTTAAGATAATTTTCTTGCATTTTTAGATTCAAAATTCTATTTCTAATAATGCAAATACAAGAAATAAAATTAAATATGTTTGTAGAGACATGAGTGCAATTTAAATAAACTTTCATTGCATTACAGAACACCTTACAAAAGTTTAGGGTTATACATACAAAAATCTCCAAATATAAAAATATTAAACATACTAGTACGGGTATAAACAATATCCAAAAAGTTGCAAATCATGGATGCAATTTGTTAGAAAAATATTACATTTATATTTTTATTCTTTGGATCAAACAACAGACAAACATAGAAGGGTGTCCTTGCGAAATACCTATCCCCTCACACACAAGCATGTGGGTTGACATGGATTGGACTAAAGTGCAAATATAAAAAACTTAAGAGCCTAAGAGTAAATATTACAAAAAATATTTGAAGTATAATTTAAAGTTTATGGACTAAAATGAAAATACAAAAACATGGGAAGAATATGCATATACCCACACACACGTTGATGGATGGCAGATGGGGCTCCACTTATCTACGTTGTGCACTTTGGACAGTCGATGTCGCTTCGTGGATGAAGGGCAGAAATGAGATTTTTCCCGCGAATCTAATGATTGGGCTTGGTGAGATCAAACAGCAGTTGCTGCACATGGGGATGGATCTTGATCTGACAACTGGAGCACCTAGAAGAACAAGGAAGAACTCATGGCTTGGCAAGCTTCGATTTGTGCTCCTAATCAACTCCAACCATCTGGGAGGCTCCTAGATGTCTCAAAATGAAACTGATGCTCTACGTTGGCTAGGATGCTCTACGAGGTCTGGGACCCATCGATAGGGGTCCAAGAATGCTTGGGAAGGTTGAGCACGAGGAATACCTTCGGGCATGCAAAAATCAACCCAAAAGGGATCTTCAAGCTCCGACCCTACAAAGTTAGCTTGAAAGCGAAAATGCGAAGGCTTGGGACTTGATTTATGGCAAATATATGGCGACATGAGTTGGGTGGAGGTTTTCGGAGTGCGGCAGAGGTGACGACCTTGATCTTCTGACTTGTGCAATATCAAGGGGAATGGATGGGTGCTAGAGGCTCTGAAATGAATGGGGAAGGATATGGGATGGTCAGCAAGGTCGAAAGACTATCGAAGGACAGTAAACGGATGTCAGAGCTCGATGCTCTAGCAAAGAGTAATTTTTTATTCTATAAAATACAAGATGGAATTAAATGGAATAAAAAACTAAACTAGTCTACTGTTACTGCTAAGAATTGAAAAAGAAAAGATAATAGCTACTCAAACTCGGGGAACAAAGAGTAGAGAACCTTCACTTGATCAAGTTTTGCGAGGCTCGGATCTCATCTCTCTGCCTCCTTATTCGCATCTAGATCTCAGGAGATGCACCCACTCTGACTGAAGATGATCCAGATGAAGAGAAAGGGGATGAAGATGGATCAAGACAAATCAAATTCAAATGGAGGTTGGCGGAGACACTAAATAGGGAGGCGACTTGGATTAGGGTTTGCAGGTGAATCAATGCTCCATTGTTCAAGAAATCACTAGGGCGTGAAAGTCGAATGAGTGGGGAACAAATTCTCATAAGGAACCGAGCCCATAAAATGCAAGATTTGAGCAGGACAAAATGGACAAGAGATAAGTTCAGCACTCTAACATGCTTAGGGTTAGGAACAGGTACAATTGACTGGCGGATCAACCAAGACCATCACCTAATTGGGCAACATTATCCACTAGAGGTCAAAATAGAAATGAAAATAGAAATAAAATAGAAAATATTCTATTAATTTTTTCTTAAAAGCATGAAAGTTGTTTCTTATTTTATATATTATTTTTAGGTTATTTTAATTATTTATACCAACCTATTTATTGGGTGTAAATTTTTACAAGTATAATTACCTACATATAACATATTTGATTTTTAATTTGTATTTTATATTTTATTATTTTATATTAATATACATATTTTTTAAATAAGTTTAATTATGTAAGTAATTACAAATTTTTATTTTATTTTCTGACTTTATTTATACATTTAAATAAATATGAGTATGTATAATATAGGTATAATTTACCTATATATATTGTTATATTATTTATTTTAATAAAATTTATTGGCTTCTTTTTATGTTTATAAATTTAATATAATTCAAATAATATTTATAAATATTTAAAAATATAGAAAGAGTAAAAATTGAAGGAATGAATTAAATGTATAAAAATATATCATTAAAGTATACATGAGACCCAAAATGCCAACCTTTGTATCTTGACTCCAATTTTAATGAATCATCTTCATTAAATATATATTTTAATTTAGAGTACAATAAAAGTGAGTATGATCCATTTCGAGTTCATATGGAGAAGATATATTCTGTGAAGTTTTGTTTGCAACTTTTTCATCTATGTGTCCTAATCACCTTATACCTTATTTTTATATACAATTAACTTTCCTTTTTCTATGTATTTTTATGTACATGTTTGGTGTTGAAAATATTTTTATTTGGTAAAAAATGTGTATAAGTTAGTGAAAGTTTTAGCTAATATACAATGTACAGGTCACCTAAGGTTTCTTGGTGACAGTGCCCTTTTATCTGTGTTTATTTGCCCTTATCCCCATCTACTTTATTCCTTGTTGACAAAATCAATATTGACTTAGTCTCGAGGTTAAGGGTCGGCCAATATTTGTAATAGTTCCTTTATTTTTCTTTTATTTTTTCTCTATTCATTTATTTTATATTTAAATACATGTATTTAAGTACTATTTACAGGTAAAGGTCAGAGTGTTAATTTGTATAACACCACCCTATACTTACTGTTGCTAGTTCCTAGCAAACACTTATTAGGAGAATAAGTGATGCAAAAAGAAAATAAAGAAAAGGAAAATAAGATGGTGGAATGATTATGGTTTTTAAACTTATCCGCACAAAATCAAAGTTTGGAGCTTTGTTAAAACCTTTGAATTATTGATATGTTCGGAACTCAGTTACGATTAGGATTTGTGACTCAACAACCTCTAGGTTCTATGCTCCTTTATCCAGTTCAATTCACTGCCTGGTTATAACCATCCTTTCATATGTATTCTCTTGTAACCTCGAGGTGACAAATACCATGTGTGTGAATTGCATTAGCTCTTCCTAAACAAATAGTAAATTATAAAGGAGTCTCCTCCTCTGGTAACTCATCCTCATGGAGATAGATATTTCCTTCTATTGCTAGGTGCTGCTAGTTTCACAACTGAAAAAGGGAGAAGCTAGAAGAATGGGAAAAGAAGTGAGAATGAACCAGTATAGTCTCATTCCCTTGTGAAGATCAGTGTAACAGAGTCTTCACCAAGAAGCATGCTTTTTCTGGAAGCTCATGTTTTTGTGGATTTTTTGGTGTAGGATTCTTTTTTGGATTTTACTTTGACTTTGCATTGCTCTGTAATCTTTTTTGTGCCCCGACATATACAGAGTCTTTTGATCTAACCATCTTTTGGGGTTTTAGAAAAAGTTGTGCTAGAAGACCATTCCTCATCCGAAGCATTGTTTCAATACAATCTCCAGTAGTTATATGTCCTTGACACCATAAGAAGTGGGTTCAAGTATCAATTTCGGCAGTCCGCAAGAATGGCTCCTGTGCCACCTTTGACGAAGCGGAATAGTATCATCCCCACTTAGAATCCAAGATTTTTCAACAATCCGTTTAGGTTGAACTAAGTGTTGAGTATAAGGTTTCTTGACAAGTCATTGTCTCAAGAGTCAAATGGATGATATGAAGGGTTCTCATTAGACACATTGAATTGACTCATGAACTTGATTTCGTAGAACTTAACGAAGTGAGTCATAATGAACTGAAGCATCATAATTCCAATCTTTAATAGGTTTCTCCGAATTCAGGTGTATTAAGGTCTAGAAAAAGCTCCAATCTTTGGATTTTGTTTAGACTTTATTCAATTGTCAAAATCATTCTGAAAAATGCTCATCCAATACAGAGAGATCTTTTTGTGGGGGATTTTCTGGTTTTTGATCTTTTATGGGATTTTTCCAAGATTTTTAAAATTTTTTGTGGATTTTTGAATTATTTTCAAATTTTTAGGTATTTTGCAATTTTTATAGAATTTTTGAAAAAAAAACAAAAGAGACAGGGTTAGTGTGTTAATGCAGATTTTATGAACTTGTTATTTATAGTTGGTTTTTTTATAAACCCTTACCCCATATAATATCCATATTTCTTAAAAATACCAATGCACGAGTTATGGATAAAGTATATATAGCATATATACGACCCCCTATACTTAGCACGAGCGATGCCCTCATAGATCAAAGAGAAAAAGGAAAACATAACTCGCGTTGAGTATAGAAAAGCCTATACTACAATGACTAAATAACAAAAGAATGAGAACACAACCCTTAAAGTATGCTAAATAGTGGAGGGATCCTAACGTCCGGTCTTGGAGGGTTTACGGTGCCTAACCAATCAGGTCCAGAAATTAATGTGTCAACTGCTATCTCGGTTCTCAGATATCCACATTCTAGTGCATCAACAATTAACCCACAATGAATATCAAGTAATGAAGAAGGTGAGCTAAACTTTATTATATCCTACAAAATGATATGTATAGTAGGCAAGGGTAGGGGTTGAACCTCAAAGGAGCAACATGGATAGGCAAAAAAAATAAGGGAAATCAACAAATGTTTTTGTGTGAATTTTTTGTGGTTTTTAAATATTTTGTATTTTTATGGATTTTTAATTCATTTTTTGTTTTTAATTGAATACTTTATATTTCTTTTTTATATTTATTCTGATTTCTAGTTTTCCTTTTTAATTATCTAAAGGTATAAATACCTAGGATTTTTATCAATTGTGCCCCTCTAGGATATTACAATATCAATTATGCTACTCCTTTTTAGGAATATTAGTTGTACCCACAACTTCTTACCATTTTATCACTTGTGCCTGTTGGGTTAGTTAACATCCATCTCCTACACAAACAGATGTTAACTTTAGGGACATTATGGGAATTAATTGTAAAAAGATGTACTAAAATGCCCATCCCCTACTTCTTCCTCCTCCTCCCCTATCATCTTCATCTTTCTCCTCCCAGCCTCATGCTCCTCCACTACCTCCCCCCAACCCCTCCCTCCATCCCAACGCCTCCCCCTCCACCTTGAGCTTCTCCCCCCCACACCTCCCCCTCATCCATCTCGAGATCGTCCCTCCGCTATCTCCTCTCCTCCGCCCCAATTTCCTCCCCCAGCTCATGCCCCTCCCTCTCCACCCCAAGCACCTCCCTTCACCCCAAGGTCCACCCACTGATCCTTCTCCGCCTCCTCTGCCCAGAAAGCTCGATATGCATGAGTAGCAACAGTAGCATGTTTCAACAACCCTTGAGCAATAACATTATATTTTATTAGAGAAGGAGAAGATGACACCGAAGTCCACCCAGTTCTATCGAAGTTCAGACTTAACGAGAAGGACGGGTTCCCAATATCGGATTCGTGTACGAAGTCAAAGGCAAAATGGAAGAATGAAGAGCGTGGATGGAATCCCCAAAGTGATGGATAGGTTATATGTGCATGTGTTGAAGAGCTGCTTTGTGTTGCTCACGAGGTTGATGAAGCATAACCATGTAGGGTGAGAAGGAGGGAGATAGGGGGGTTTTTTCTGGATTTTCTCCTCTTAACTACAACATGGTTTGGTTAAACCAAGGTTAAGTTTAATTTATTGACGGTCAAAGTACGAAGGGGCACAAGTGTAAGAATGGCAAGAAGTCAGGGGAACTTCTGATATTCCCAAAAAGGAAGGGACATAACTAATATTAGAATGTCTCGAAGGGGTACAAATAATAAAAACCCAAATACTTGTATAAGGATATATAGATAATATGTATAATATAATAATTACATAGGATATAGGCATTTAATATATAGAAAAAAAATCAAAAAAATACCCTAAGGTACAGTCCTTCTAGTTTTTTAGGTTTTTAAATATTTATAGCATTTTAAACCCTAAACCCTAAACCCTAATACTATAAGCTATATATAGTATTTTATTTATAAATACAACTATATATAGTTAAAAATAACAAAATAAAATGTTTTTGTATTTTTATTGTTTTCTCTATGTTTGTTAAATTTCTTGCAATTTTTTTAATTTTTAATTGAATAAAAATGTCAGAATAATGACTAATACTCTTGGTTGAGTTGTCTTGGAATTTAAAAATAGAAAAATGTAACAAAAATTTCCAGAACTATTTTTAATATATAATATATAGTATAAAAAATTCAAAAATAGAAACTAATTTTTTAGTTTTTAATTTTTAAGGTTTTTAGTGTTTTTTTGTTTTTTCTATTTTTCTTTCGTAATTTTTAGTAATATTTGTTCCAAAGATGAAAAATATAATAATAAAGATAATGTAATTTTTTGGAATTTTGGGAAATGATTTTATAATTTTTTTGTATTTTTAAATGCCAAGAAGATAAATATACAATGTTTTGTATTTTAAAATAGGAACATACTTTTAATTGCCTCACAAAAAATATATGTGATTTACTATTTCCATGCACTTAAAATTCTTTTTTCTACCATTTCTAGATGCAAAATATTTTGTTTATTAATCAAAATACAAAAAAATAAAATTAATTGCTCTGGTAGGGACCTAAATGTAATTTCAACAAACATTAAATACATTTTGGAACACTTTTCAATAGTTCAAGGGAATATGTGAAAAAATCACGAAAATATTTAAAAGTCCTAGCAGGGGTATATTTGTAATATTCACAAAGGAAAAGGGTATACTTGCAAATTTTCCAAAAAAATATAACACTGAAATACAAATTCCTTAGACCAAATAATACCAAAAACCCATAAGGGGTCCTCTGCAAAATGTCATGCTCCCTTACGTGTATGCTTAGATGAGGTGACATGGGCTGGACCAAAAAGCAAATAAAGTAAATGTAGGGGCCTAAGTGCGACTATTATGAAATATTTTAAACTACAACTGAAAGTTTTATAACTAATAACTAAATACAAAAATAGAGGGGTGGCAGAGCAAAATACCCCTCGAGACATTGATCGACGGTTGAGGTGCGCCCACTTGCTACGTATCGCTTCACGAATGATCGATGACGCTTTTGCCTTGGATGGGATGTATTAAATCTAACGGCTTGATCAGATGGTTGAGGCACACTGCATCCAACGACTATTGTAACATATGGAGGCTACTTTAGATCGGACTGTAGAGAGTACCCTTTGAAGAACACGGAAAAACTCCCTACAAGCCGAGTTTCTATCTATCCTCATGATCTTCTCTGAACACTGGAAAGGCTCCCAAGTGGTGCAAATAGAGCTGGAGGTCCCCCCAAACGGCATGGTATCTCAGGAGAGTCCGGGACCCATAGATGGGCTTTCGGATGGCCAAGGAAGGTAAAGCTTCTAAGGAAGCTCTAACTTAGCAAAAATCGACCTAGATGGGGTCCACAGATGCCAAAACCTTCAAGATTTGAATCGCACAAGAAAATAGAATGTTCTGGGTCTCGTTTGGTGTAGAAATGAGCGAGAATGGGGTGTTGTAGAGGTGCTCCAGCAAGCGGAGGAGGAGGATCACTGATTGCTCAATTTGGAGGAGATCAAGGTGGATTGAGGTTCCTGGGACGTAGGGAACATGATTAGGAAGGAAATGGGCTTGTCAGGAGAGATAGAAGATGATCAGAGCATGGGGAAATAGTGGCTAGAGTAGAAGCTCCGATGAACTATGAATGGTGATTTTACGAAGTATAGAACAAAAATAAATAAAACTAAAAGCTAAACTAGATTTCTGATACTGCTAGGAACAAAAAATGCAAGGAAACTTTGGCTCAACCTGCAGAACAAGGAACCTAGGTGGAGCTACTCCTGAGGGTCGTCGGTGAGCTCAGATCATTGCCACTGGTCCTCTTCCTCCACACCAATGTCTCCAGCGAGGTTATTGTTGTCACCGGAAAGTTCATGCATGAGAAATTTTGGGTAATTAGCAGTTGGAATGAGATCAAAAATCAAATGAAGGTAGAGGATTAGTATATATACATGGAAGCTTTTATCAGGGTTTGCTCAACAATCAAGGCTCCATCGATCGAGAAATGATCATGGCATGAAAGAGCAATGAACGAGGAGTAACTTTGCTGAAGGAATCATTCCCAGAAAGTGCAAGTATCGAACGAGGAAAATTGAGTAAGAGGAGGGGGTCAGTAGATCTGACAACTCTACATGAGTAAGGGGCTAGTTGATCGGCGAATCAACCAAGTTCGGTCCCCTATTGGGTCATGTAGGCTGCTAGGCGACATAACAAGATAAGAATCATTATGAAATTAAATCAAAATAGTAAATAATTTTATTGTTTCTTTGTCAAAAATAAAAAATATTTTTTATTTTAAGAAGTATTTTATAGTGAATTTTATTTAATTTTACAAGTTAATTTACTAGGTTTTAATTTTTACATTTATAAAATACATATTTTTACCAATATACAGTATATTTTATTTTATACTTTTATATTTTATTATTTTATATAATTATTTTATATATTTATAACTCATTTAAATAAACATATATATATTTATAGTATTTTTCAAAAGTAATTTATTTACTTAAATAATTATATGTATTTATTATATATATACTTTTAAGTATAAGTCATCTATGTATTAAAGTATACTTATTTATTTTAAAGTATTTTTAATTGATTTATTTTAATTTATACGTACATGTATTTTAAATTATATTCACAAAATTTAAAAAATATAAGGAGCCTAAAAAATATAAAGAATAAATATAATGGATATTATATTTGTATATAGTGCATAATGATGGCCCAAAAGCTAACTTTTGCATCTTAATTTCAAATTTAAGGAAGCCACCTTTATTAAATAGATAACTTAATTTTATGAATAATAAAAGTAAGATTGCTGAATTTTGAGCTTGTATAGAGAAGATACGGGTATGAGAAGTTTTCTTTGCAGATTTTTTATTTTGTGTGTCCTAGACGCACTATGCATTATTTTTGAATGAAATCAAATTTTCATTTTTCTTTGTATTTTTATGCACAATTTTCATCATAATTTTTTATTTAAGCTATAAATAATAAAGAAGAAAATATGTCCCAAAAGGTATTTATTGAAGAATAAAAGTAGGGTTTATTGTGTGATTATTGGCCCTTATCTCCCCCTACTATATTCTTGTCAAGCAGGCCGATTCTTGACTTAGTCTCAGGGTTTAGGGTCATACAATACATTTCATATTTTATTTCTTTTTATTTTCTTTCCTTTTATTCTTTAATTTTGGAATTAAATCCATAATATTTACGGCATAAATGATGAGTGTTATTCATGCAATTTATTACTATTTAAAAGTATTTAACTAGGGATTTAAGGTCAAATGGAAGAATAAACGTGATGAAATGGAGATTCATCAACCACCACCCTATACTTAGGATCAAATAATCCTAAGTATTGCAGAATGTATGCAAAGTAGGGAGGGTCAAGGGTAGGAGTTTACAAAATCATTGGCTCAACATGTCTCCTCATATACTTAGGATAAGATATCCCTAGGTATAGACAGAATATCATCAAGTTGGAAGATAAGTGAGGGATTAAACAACAAGAACGCATGCCAGTCATCGCCCTATACTTATAACAGAGCATATCCTAAGTATAGCATTGATAAAAGGGATGGCTGAGTAATCAGAAGAATAAAGAACAAAAAATTGAAAAAAGGAAAAGAAGAAAAGGAAATCATTTTTGATATTTTTTAGTTCTTGTGCTATCTGCATCTGGAGGCTCTTCTTAGTAGATGACTCGTGAATCAACAACGGATATGAAAGTGTCATGCTGAAGGTATGGTTTAAGCAACTATCCGTTGACTACAAAAGGTTGTTCATCAACTGACAATCCTGATATCACAATGCTACCATTGCCACACACATTTTTAACAATGAATGACCCAGACCACTTGCTCTTCAATTTGTTTGGAAATAGCTTCAACTTTGTGTCAAACAACCACACCTTGTAGTTTGGTTCAAAGGTATTTCGTTTGTTGTGCTTGTCATGCTAATGCTTGACCTTTTCCTTGTACATAAGGTTGTTTTCATATGCTAAGTCTTAGAACTCCAGCAAATGACCCAAGTCCAACTTTCGATT
This sequence comes from Ottelia alismoides, assembly GCA_037367405.1. Lineage (NCBI taxonomy): Eukaryota > Viridiplantae > Streptophyta > Magnoliopsida > Alismatales > Hydrocharitaceae > Ottelia > Ottelia alismoides. The sequence continues at coordinate 292,197 of JAZKJV010011323.1, read as the reverse complement.
CTTTCCAACCTTCTCCAAGTCCAAATTGCACACACTGATTGCCCACAAGAATCTATGAATCAATTCCACTTGCAGGTGGCAAGGATTGTCGTAGACAAGGTAATAGGGAGATATGCCAAGAGGATACTTGTACGATGTTTGGTAAGCTCAAAGAACTTAGTTGAGCAACTATGACCAATTTGTGTGATTGGGATGTACAAGTCATTGGTCTGTGAGTTGTATCGAGATGCAACACGGTGTTTGATGGTGTACTCCTATATGAGCTTCTTGATCTCTTTATTTAAGAAATGATTGCCCCTGTCTGATAGCAATATCTTCGGAACCCCGAATCGCTCAATGATGTTTTGATCTCTTTCATATAGATAGTTTTATTGTTTGAGGTATAAAAATAGTAAAATAAAATAGGTTGAAAGTGCAATTATTTGAATAATAAGAATTAGGGATTTTAAGTTGTTTTCTATACAGTTGATTCACCCTATCTCCCCCTACTACATTCTAAAGGATATGGGAAATCCTTAAGTGCACCACGGAAGTGTGATGATCGCATCTAATGCGATCGGAGTGACTAGTCGCACTAGTCGCTTGGTGCAGCGAAATTTAAAATTTTAAATCATAAGATGAAAACACGTAATCCCAAGAATGTTTATTGGATCGTTTCATCTAACCACAAAGTATTAGAAATACCTCTTGAAGCATGGTTGCGATTACTTGATCTCTAAATTAAGAGATCCTCCTGACTCAAGTCCGATCCACGAAGATCGCACTTGCGGGCGCGATGATGAGATGTGTACTTCCCGTAATCCACGATGAAGATCCAAGCCTTGAATCTCCTGATTTCATCCAACAAAATCCGGCGTCTCCTTCTAGTGCAAGAAGATCCAAAGAAGACGGAGATACACGAGCAATCAAGGCAACAACATAACGACGTAACTACGATTGCAATTCTCTCAAGATGTTAAGGTATAAGGCCACCCATAGAGAGAGAGATGCCATGAGAATGAGAGTAGAGAGAGAGAGAGAGAATAGACATGTTTTTCAAGGGCTAGGGTTGCCCTTATTATATTTTAGTTTGGGAGTCCACGGATCACAATCCATGGGATACACAAAATCAATGGTTAGATTGATTTATGTTTTAAATCAATGGCCATGATCATTGCTGTTTAAAATAAAAACTTATTAATTTATATTAAATTAAATATATGTTGCATTATCATCAACATAATTTAACTCAATAAAATTAATTTTAACAAGGTAATAAAAAAAGTATAATAATCCGCTCCTAAAAAGGTGGGGGGGGGGCATCACCTATGACTAATTCATGGGTGACGCCACCTCTTTTATTTGAGGATTTTATCTTCTTTTTATATTATCTTATTAACTCTTAATTTTTTTTTCAACAACATTTATTGCAAATATGTTCACTTAATTAATTCCAAATTAATTTGTGAATATTTCAATCATGCCATCGAAAAAATTGTGAATCATATTCACAACCCAAACAAAATTGTAAATTACATTTCCAATTAATTGCTTAATGTGAATCCAATTCACATTAACAATCTATTAATAAATGTTATTTAAAGGTGCTCTCTCTAATATATTATAAATCATATTTATAATATATACTAATATTATGGATAGTACTATCCACAATCTACATTTCCTTGATAATTAAATCTCATTTAATTATCTTGACAAATCATTCTCATAATATGAATATTATTCATATTGTTCTTGATAATTAAATCACATTTAATTATAAACATCTTGTTGCTTGGATGCATAATTCATCAAAGGAATTAGTCTTAAACTGTTTCAAGAATAGTGTCCTTTCTATGCAAATACTTGGAGATAAGGATAGGGCGATTATATTGTTCCACGTATAGTAACTTGGATATTCAGATCATATCTCAAATCCAGATCTTTCGAACCTCTCATAGATGCTTGATTAAATCAAGTCCATAAACTTAATCTTCTCATTGCATCTGAATCTTATTCAGATCAATGTCCAACACTTGGACTAAGATCAAGTTACTTCTCTACTTAGAGGAGTCACTAAAATCCAGACCTGTTTCACCACTCCCTCGGAATGGAAGCGTAATGGTTATACAATCGTTTATGATTACATCACCCTCAGGTATTCCCAATACATGTACATCCTGCATACTAGAAGACCTTGAATAAGCCCGAAGATATAGATCTCTTTTAGACTGTCATCCTGAGGGTTTTATCATTAAGATTCTCATTTAATCATTGGGATTTGGTATCGATCATATACTTTCCAAAAGCATATATCATACCTCTAAATTATGTCAAGCTTCATAAGCTAGACGACTATGCATGGAATTTATCGATTCCAATATCTCATGAGTGAGCTCTTGTCTTCCGATTCAGAAGTGAACCTATATGATCCCTTTGAGAGATCGTATTACTCATATGCCCTCATATGCACACCAACTTCCCAGTATATAGACCTTGGTTAGGTCATCAACTTATTGGTCTACCAAATGTACATACTCAGACATATAGTAACACATTTGTACTCAGTACGAGTTATGTCTTCTCTTTTCTCTCTGATCTATGAGGACATAGCTCAAGCTAAGTATAGGGGGGTCGTATATACTACGTATATACTTTAGCCATAATTCGTACTTTCATATTTTCTTAATAATTATGGCTAATTAATACAATTAAATTCATTAAAATACTTAATAAAAACATGTGATTATTCTTCAAATTCTTTTTTTACTTACTGATTAGTAAATCAGGTGAAAATATTTTTTGCAAAATGTTTGAAAAATAGTTTGAAAATCTTTATGAAAAATCTTTTGAAGACTATTTTGAAAATGTTTTGTTACATGTTTTCAACCGTTGTAAAATATTTTGATTGAAAAATTATTTTCTTTGTGTGACATAAAACGTTTGAAAAATGATTTGCAAATGGTTTGAGAAATGGTTGCAAAAATGTTCGAAAAATCTATATATATTGTTTGAAAAACCTTTGCAAAATGATTTTCAAATGTGTGTACATGTTTGTAAAAATTGTTTGTAAAAATTATTTTCAACTATAGTTTTCAAAATTGTTTGAAAAACCCTTGTCAAATAAGTTTGAGGAATACTTACATCTCACCTAAAATTCTCTATGTATAGACCTATAAAATCGATTACTTACCCTTGTAAATTCTGAAAATCTACTTCTTGTAAATACAAGATGCATCCCTGTGTAAATATTTGTACCTAGTTTTTGACCAAAACCTTTTTGTTTCCAAAAATCCCAAAAACATTTGTAAAATTAAAATATGAAAACATTTGGAAAAACTTTTTTAAAAAAAATCTAAAAAATGCATTTGCATCATCTTTTCAAAAATCCATAAAAAATTCGAAATCTTTGAAAATTGCATCACAAAAAGATTTTCCGCATGGCATTTGCATAGCATTTGCATTTTTCGGATTGAGTTTGATAATTGAACAAGTCTAAGTAAAATTCGATGATTGGAGCTTGGTTGGACCTTAAATCTACCTAACTAACAGGAACCTTATAGGAGATGGAATTGAGGTACTTCAGATCTAGTTGACTTAATTCTTTGGCGATCATGATACTTAGTTCAATGGATTCTTGACTGCCTAAGTAGAGTATTTCGGAGCACGCGCACGACTCTTGTTGATAATGACCTAACTTGGACACCTGCACCTTTCACATGGCTCAACTCAGTTTGAGTGATGAGGGGGTTGGATTTGCCGGTATGAGACACACACAGGTGGAAACATTTGTCCTCCTCTAGGGAGGGAAGTGCATCCCAACCCATCCGGTGATGATGAGTTTTGAGGATAGGAGATTGTGGGTTGCAATAAAGCTTCAAAAGAGGGATAGTCTACTGGCTCAAGAGTAAAAACTCCCTATGTAAATACTGTTGTATATAGTATTAAAAAAATGCAAAAAGCAAAAACTCCAAAAAAGTGGATAGGCCTGAACAAAAATAAAAAATCCCACCGGAGTGTACATATTTGTATAGTCAATAAGCAAGCTTGAGCTTCAAAGTCAAATTATGTGATCCTGCAGCTGGATGACTTGACTACACTAGTCTTGCATCCTAGGATAGGTAGCTACACTGGCTACCGTCCATTCTTCTCTTCACCCCTTCCTCTTGAGCTAGTTTCCACTTGAGCTTAGAAGGGAATACCTTGCTCCTTAAGGAATGGGTTGTTGGATTGGGGAATCATTGGGTTGTCATATTGGAGAACTCAGTTTTTTTGTCATTTCAGTTGGAAAGAGCCACTATAACTTACACTGTATGAGTCAGATTCATAGTCGTAAGGGTTTGCGTATGAGTTGAAATATTTCTGACCAAGCTACTGAGAGTTGAGCAGAGTTTTGGGATTCTCGGAGGCTGTTGGATTTCAAATCCGGTTCTCATTAAGGTTCCGCCCGCACTAAAATTCCAAAGGTCTGACTTAAGATCCAAACTTTGATTTTGTGAAGACAAGTTTGATAGTTAAACTTAATCCAATTTTCTTCATTTCCTTTTCTTTGTTTTTCTTTTCTGCACTTATTGCATAAGTATTTGCTAGGGACTAGCAAAAGCAAGTATAGGGGGATGATGAATCTACATTTCATCATCTTTACTGTATCATTTTGGCCTTAAAAACCCTAGTGAATGCGTGTAAATAGCGTTAATTCATGCATTTGATCATCCATGCATTATTGTTTAAATAGTATATAAAATGCAGTTTTTAAAGCCAAAATTATAGAATAAAGAAAAGAAAAGAAAAAGAATAAAATATTGTAAATATTGTATGACCCAAAACCCCGAGACCTAGGCATCTCGATGACTAGGTTGACAAGGAATAAAGTAGGGGGGAATAAGGGCCAAAATACAATAAAAATTCCCTTTTAGTACTTCAAATAAAGAAACTTTGTACTTGAAAGTTGTAGATAATTAAATATAGAAAAATATAAAATTGATTTCACACAAAAATAATACAGATAAAAAGTTATGATCTGAATGAGATTCTAGAATCCCAACTTCCCATATCTGTATCTTGCAAATAAAAACTCAAAATACATCAAAATCACCTTTAATTGTATATAATTTTCAATAAGCTATTTAATGAAGGTGGTTTCGTATTTTCGGAGCTACGGTTTGAAAGTTGAGTTTTGGACCCCTATTGTACACTTGTACAGATTAAAATATTCATTTTATTTATTATTCATTATTTTTTATAATTTTATATTTTTATAATTTTTTAAATATTATTTATAATATATGTGTACATTAAAAACAAAAGAAAACACTAAAGAAGATACAAAAATAAAATACCTGTATACAATATATAGGTATAATACCTATAAACATACATATATATACTTCTATTTATTTAATGGTACAAAGTACTTTAGAAAAATAAAATAAAAATATATTTCAGCATATAAAATTAAGTTATAAATTTATAAAATAATAAACAAAAATAATAAAATTAAATACATAAAATAAAAATAAACTAATAAAATATATAGATGAATATACTGTATATAAGCTATAAAAAGGTAACATGTAATTTTAAACCTCTAAAAATAAATAAAAATCATAATAAAATACGTTATAAAATAATAAATATTTTTTATTTAATAAAATAAATTTAATAAATTTGTTTTCTATTTTTATCGATTTTACAGATATTGTTTCCATAATTTTTCCTGGTTGGTCCACGTAGACCAACCAGGAGGGTCGGAGGGTTGTCCTGCGGGTCAACTCTCTGACTGTGTGTGCCTCGATTTTCCCTTGTCAGAACTGTGTGTGCCTCGATTTTCCCCGAATTTTGGGGTCCACACCTTTCATCATCTCGCGTCGATCTCTTTTCGACTTTTGTTCCTCGATCTGTGGTGATTCACGCCCAGGGTTTGCTTAGGGCTTTGGATCGCTGCATCGAGCAATTTGAATCGACCTCGGGAGCCACCCGTCAACCATTCAAAAGAATCCCCTGATCTTCCTTCACCTTTTGATCACTCTTCCACCATTCTACCCTAAACCCTTGACGTTGAAGGCCTTCCTGGTGTCAGCAGGAACCAATTGCAGGTGTTAGGAGGTCGAATAGGTGTTGAATCGAGGTGTATCCCCTCGCCGGAGGTCTCGCCGGAGTCACCTTCCCGCGCGACTTTGGTGAGGCTTCTACTCCCTAGTTCTTTCATCTCGTTAGTCCTTAGAGTAGCTGTAAATCTCCTCCGCGTTTCGCCTTCCATCATCTCTTGCTAAATCATCGTAAAACCTTCGGATTTCGTCGTTGGCCGTGCATCAAGTTCTGTCGGTTGACGACGAAACACCCCACGTTGCCAATCACCCTGTTTCGCCCTCTAGAGGGTCACGACAGCTTGTCCTGACCCTTGTAACTCGTCCTTGCATGTACTAAACGTTTGCATCGACTGGAACCAAATTTTGGTGCTCGCCGGAGGTTCTTCAACCCCTCAACTCCGCCACCTTCGTGCGAGCGCATCAGGCCACCTCATCACCTTCCGTTGCCTCTAGTATCTACAGGATACCTCAGGAACACCCAGGGCCCTTTGGGAGCTCCATCGAGCAACGGAGGAGGAAGATCGATGCAGGGGAACCTCGCTCCTCGCGAGTTCGTCCCCGTTCGTCGAAGGGCTCTACCGTCCGTTGGATCAAGAACAAGCGCCCAGGTCTTCCAGCCGCCGTCTGATCTCCTCCGCATGCGCCGTTGATCATCGCTCCATCATCTAATCGCAACCGTTTGTCGTGAAGGGGTATCGTGCGTCCAAAGTCCGCCACGTGTCAAGTGAGAAAATGCCAGTCGTTGGATGCACAAGGGTGGGGTAATTTTGCACTCAAACCCCCGGTAGTTTTTGTATTTATTCAATAACTCTAATAATTTCATCTGATGCTTTAAATATTTTGTAGTATTTACAACTAGGCCCCTGAACTTTTTATTATTGCACGTTAGTCCTTGTCCACGTCACCTCACGTGACTCACGCATGTGGGGTATGGGATTTTTGCACAAGGACCCTCGAGGCTTTGGGTATTTCTCTTTAGTCCAAGAATATTTTGTAATATTGTATTATTTTTTGGAAAAAATTGCATTTAGACCCTCGGGTTTTTGGTTAATTACAAACAGGTCCTTATAGGTCGTGTGCCTTATGCACGTGACTTTGGAAATTTTGCGCTTGTACCCCTGAATGTTTGGTTATTTGTGATTGGTCTTGGAACTTAATTAATCTGTTATAAAATTCTGGAAAAATTGCAAGTGGGCCCTTGACTTTCTGGATATTTACATATATGCCCTTGTCAGTAGTGTAGTTTCTCTTTGTTGCCTCTATTTCTTTCATGCATCTATACAATCCTAAAAATCACCAAAAAATTAACGTAGGCTCTGTTTTGTTACTCTTTCACGCTATATTTTTACTTTGCATTTTTATTGCATTTCGTTATTTATAAAAATTCAAAAACATGCATTTTCCTTACTGTTTGCATTAGAAAATAAATAAAAATTATAAAACGTTTTCGAAAAATTCCAAAAAAATATATTTTGTTTATTTCGTATGTTTTGACTTCAGTCTAAAAAACACTAAAAAATTCAAAAGAAAACTCCTAAAAATTAGAAAACCACAAAAACCATCATAAAAATCTCAAAAATTCCACAAAAATCCTAAAAATATAATTTTTATCTCTAAATTTGCTATGTTTTATTACCTATACTTTGAAATCAATTTGAGGTATTTTGGAGTCTGATTGATATTTTTCATCCTCATTTTAATTTCGGCCGGCGACTTTGTTTACTGTTTTCTAGTATTTTTGCCTTTCAAAATACCGAAAAATTAGGAAAAAACTAGAACAATCACAAAAACATTAGAAAAATATAAAAATCACAAAAACACTTTATTTCATGTATTTTGAGTACTTTTCCCTTATATCTTTATCTAGTGTATATATACTCCTTATATATATTATATCTTTATTAAAAGAAAAAGAAAATACAAAAGAATACAAAATATAAAAAGAAAATATAAAATCAGTAAATTTAAAATAAAAATATAAAAATATAAAATAAAAAAGTAAATAAAAAAGTAAAAATTAAACCTCACAAAAAAGGGTTCAATTTGGCTAAGTGATTCACAAGACTTAAGGCACTTGACTTTTGTTAAGCCTGGTTTACTCCTTTGCTTAATGTGTTCGACCCCTACTTGCTTTCCATTATACATTCTTAGTAGGGAATAATCAATTTTAACCCTTTCTCTTAATTGCTTGATTATTTGTGTGGGTTAATTGTTGATGAACGAGAAGGCCTGAGTAGTCGCCTCAGCGACAGTGAGCCTGATTTGTCAGGCCATTACGTAGAGGCTCTCGTCTCTTCGTTTCACATAGGCTATTTAGAGAAATAGGTAGGTAAGCTGATCAGTCACTCTGTTCCCAAGAGACTATGCCAGGTCCTTTTACGGCACTTGCATATCTCGTAGTAACAGTGCTCGCATCCAATGCGAATGTTGCATCTTATGCAACCAATACCCAATGTTGTCAGTTATAGTGTCCTTGACACTAGAGATCAATTATTATTATAACAAGTATGTCATTTTTATTATCCTTATTAGAATATCCTTATTCCCGGAGATCTCTATCAACTAAGGTATCCACAATTAAGACCTTTTAGATTACTATCTATAAAGTCTTAATTTATTTAAGATAAGACATTGAGATCACTATCTCTAAGTCTTGTCATCTTTGAAGATATTTTTATTACTACAATTAAGTATTTTGTCTCCATAGTAGGATTAGCAACAATTCACTACTCCTACTGCATGGCAGACATCTGGCACTTGTACACATCTAGTATACACTCGGCTTCTCAAAACTGATGCACAAGGGCAAGCAGTTTTAGCATTCACTTCCTCAACTCCTTGAGGTGCTATTCCTTCAGATAGGTTAGTACCATATCTTAAGGGAAGAAAGCCTTCCTTGGGGTTTTCCAAGAATAGAATATGTCCAAGGTGTACCATAAATGTGACAGTTTCGATATTCTTCTCTTCGCTTCTGAACAACTTCAGAACTAAAATCCAAGAGGCATCCTTGAGATCATATCTCAAGGTATGGAATAGCCAGTCTATAAAACACTTACTATTATCCTTATATCATTCCAAATGATTAGGATATCATCTACATTTAGCATAATGAACATATTGGCACTCCCACGAAGCTTCATATAGTTCATCAAGATTCTATCTGAAATTATAACATTTATAATTTCATCAAATCTTATGTTCCAATTTACGAGAAGCTTATTTGAGTCCATCGATGGAGTTCCTTAAGCTCACACACCTTGTTTTCCTCAACCATGAATCCTTGGGGCTATTTCATATGAATATCATCGAAGAGGTATTCATAGAAGAATGCCGTCAAAGTCAAGTTGTGTAGCTATAGTCAACAATAGTCTGATGGGTTTAAGCATGGTCACAAGAAAGCAAGTATCATCGCAAGCGATGTCTTCTTTCTGTGTGTATCTTGTGAATATGAACTGTGCTTTGAAGGTCTCTATCCTCTCATCAGGTTCCCTCTTTCTCTTGAAGATCCATTTACACCTTAGTGGGTCTTACCCATAAATGTTGATCCTCAAGGGTCCATATACAACACTTGTATATGAAATCTACTTTAGACTTTATTGCTAAAATCCATATTTCCATGCCATGGTATTCTGAAGCTTCATCACATGAAGTAAGATCATTATCAGATTTCTCTAAAATATGGCAATTCATCTTCAAACTCATTTGAAGATGTATGTGTGCTTCATTTGTAATTATCTTTTTAGTTTCTGATTTCAGGAGCGTTATTATCATCTCAAAATTAAATGAGTTCCTTCACTTCATTTTCATCTTGATTCTCAAGAAAGTTATCTCTAAGAATCATATTCTCATATATGTAATTCTTTAAGAATCTCAAGGTCATAAAGTAGGTATCCAATACCATCCCTTATTTTCCTAATGAAATAACACTCTCTGGTGCTAGTTTCCAGCTTACTTGTATGGAATCGTATTGAGGATATATATTGTAGTCTCTACTACAACATATATATATATATATATATATATATATATATACCTTGGAAACTAAGAGGTAATTATGCTAATATTCATCATTTATCAAATCATGTCACCCATGATCCAATTGTGTCTCCCTACAACTCTATAGAGTTTAGGTGTATTAGGAGGAGTGAGATAGAAATGATATTTCCATTTGTATAAGGTATTCCTTGAATTTATCTAATAGGTACCTGCTACCTTGGCTAGATCAAATTCATTTAATCTTCCTTGAAACTTTGGTTCTAAACCAAAATTGTGAAATCTTTGAATAATTCAAAGGTTTCTTAGGTGAAGGGAAGAAATCTCATATCACTAATAATCATCAAATGATAACACATATCATCAATGCTTATTGTGATATAGATGATCGACATACATCAATATGTATGAGATTCTGAATACCTTGGTATCTTACACCATTCTCGGAGAAGGGTGCATTGGACAATTTCTTTTTGTGTATGATATTCATAAGTATGTAAGCTTTGAACCTTTAGACAATCTAAAGTTCAATATCTTACTAGTATATTGATCATATCAATATATAATATGTCCAAGATTTGATACCGGACCATTGTCAAATGATATTCATCCTCCTATTGATCTTTAAAGGTTTAATTTTCAGAATTAGAAATGTTAATGAACTATTCATTAATATTCTAATTTAGTAGAGTCCACAAGATGCTAGATTACTTATCCGAAATATATCCATTTTTTGCAGAGATTCTATCATGAAGGAGGTGACTCACCATCATGCCCTTAACATTTAGGTGCAATGGTGCTTCTAAGCAAGCGCCTAGAGTGCGAATCGACCCTATCTTTGAGATCTAGGTCATTGGAGCAAGAAATGTCCTCCAGGCCTCTCTCAATGACGCCCAGAGATTCTAGAGCTTATTTGCAGGTGCGAATACCTCCCATGAGGAGGTAGAGGCCATCAATAAGGCCTGAATTTGCCTGTGTCACCTAGAATCGAAGATCGAAGGAGACATGGAATCTTGTTCTTCCTCCGACCCTCAAGATTGTCAACTCAGATGTTGGGCCCAGATCTAATGTGGGCCCTTGATTTAAAGTGAAACGAAGTCTGCTCAGGGCAAGTAGATTTTAAGTCAAGCCATGTGGTGCCATGCCTACCATTAATGAGCGCCTTGTATGGGTAAATTTCATATATACACAGCCACCTTTTGTATTTGTTATTAAGTCTGTAAATATTTTTTGTAGATCCAATATTTCTATAATATTTGCAAGTGGACCTTTGAACTTCGTTCTTTTTATAAATAGGTCCTCTTCCATCTCACCTCATGTGTTTGTGTGTGTGAGGTGCTGGGATTTTTGCATATAAGACCTTATGTATTTAGGTATTTATATTTAGTTTTTAAACTTGTATAAATAGTGTAATATTTATGGAAATATTGCACCCAGGATCTTGATTTTTAGTTTAATTGCATAATACACTCGCAAGAGCATATTAAATACGAATTTAAGTTGTTAAATTGCTTGAGTACCCTTAACTTTATTTTACTTGTTATTAAATGCATTTAAACTTTATCTAAATTGCAAATAGGACATTGCCAACACCAGAAATTTATTGTGTATAATTATTATTAGAAATGGCATTTTATTTCAAAAATTCAAGGAAATTTCTCTAACGTGCATGCTATATAGATCTATCTTACATATTTTTTGCTAGGCACTTCAAGTATTTTTCCTATTTATTAAAATTCTAAAGGAGGAATTTATTCCCTATTTGTATATAAAAATCAAAAAATATGAAACTATCTAAGAAAATTCCCAAAAAAAATTATAGTGTATATACTATTATATATTCTACTAACAGATAAAAATTATTAAAAAAATAAAAAGAACACCTTAAAAACGAAAAACCCTAAAAACACATTAAAAACTATAAAATTAACTAAAAATTCAAAAATCTATTTCTTATTATTCTTTATTATATATAGTATATATTAAAACTGTTTTGGAAACCTTTGGACGTATTATCTATTTTTGAAACCCAAAACTATTCATCTTATTTATTTCCTCAGTATTTTGTAAATTACTAATTTAAAAATACATAAAATTTAGCCAAAATTATTTGAAAATACAAAAATAGTGAAAATATTAGAAGTAAAAAACATTTATTTTCTAAATTTTTATTATATATATTTATTTAAAATTATAAAATCTTGTATATAGTATATATTTTATAATGTGTATATACTATATACTATCATTATTATTAATTATAAATATATATTATATTTTATAACTTTGAAAAAAGGGATTGTTCCTTTATATATTTATTTATTTACTATATACCCAATATATTATTTATATTATTATATATAGATAAATATTATATTTTAAAATAAAAAAGGAAATAAAAATTTGCAAAAATCAAAAGAAAAATAAAAATTTATAATTATAAGAAATTACAACATTCATAAATATGAAAAATTAAATACAATTAAAAACCCACACAAAAATAAGAAAAAGGAAAAAATATAAAATAATTATTATTTGTTATTATTGATTAATAATAATTATACATATCCTCAGTTTGCTTTTAGTGGTTCGACCCCTACATTTGCTGACTATACACACATTTTGTAGGATATCATAAATTTCACCCTTTGCATTTATGTTTTATTTCATATATCGAGGGTGTTATTTTTTTTCTGATTGGATTGATCACGTGCCGATAGCCTAGGGAGGGCTGATATAGTCATTATCAGATCTGATTTATCAGACACTATAGGATCCTCTAAGATCGGACGTTAGGGACCCCTCATGGGTTTGGCATATCATATCAACAATCCATCACGATGCAATGTATATGGGTTTGACAAGAGCTACAACGAAAGGCATGTAGCTAAAATCTAAGAAGTTCTCGGTATACAATAGGATTAGGCTAGTATCATAAATTGTGAGAATCTTTATGTAATATCTCTAGACAATGATTAGGCACATCATGAGAGGACCAAACATATCACCATCTGTTATCAAGTCATTCGTTTTGAGAAAGAGGACAGAAGTAAAGACTGCTGACACGACCGATAACTGGGTTGATAAGTTCACAAAGACGGTTTTTATGAGTAAGTTCAAGCATTATTTAGACTTGCTCAATGTCAGTAGTTAGCAATATCCCTAAGGAAAGGCTAACAGTGTGATGAATCCGCGATTCATCATCTCAATATCTTGATCTTAGTAAATTCCCTGAGCAAATTATCAATTAAATGTCCATAAAATAAATAAATTAAAAAAATGACTCTTGTAAATAAAACACACTAAATATTGTATATTAGATTGTATAAAATAAATTAACAATAAAAACTGCAAAATTAAAGGAGTTTTTCACATGTAAATAGCTCAAAACTTCATGTATTTTTAATAATTTCATTTCAAATCCTTTTTGGCTAATTCTTTCTCTAACTTGTTCAAAACAATGTATATAAAAATACAAAAATACAAAATAAATTTCACCTCAAATAAATGCTCCTAGATCCCAAAGGGAAAAAAGCCGTAAAGACCAACTTCTAAGCCAAATTCCCGCTCCGTATGAACTCCAAATTCACCAAACTCACTTTTAAAGTTCAAGTTAGAAAAGTATCTATCTAACGGAAGTGGTTTCATTAAAATCAGAGTTCATTTGCAAAAGTTGGGTTTTTGGGACCTAGATGTATATTGTACATTATCTGTATATATTCATTCTTTCTTCATTTTTTCTTAATTATTAAAAATACAAAAAATTTATGGTTGTATTGTATTTTGATTTTAGTATTTTATTTTATTTTTCTGTTGTAAATATCTCTTATTAAAAAGATAAAAAATACATATTAGAAAAGCATACAAAAAATGTGTACATTTTGTATGTATTTCTTTGTAAATTCACCGCTATTTTTCCTTCTTTATATTTTTTTGTATTTAAAGTAGCCTACTTTATATCATTATTTATTTTATTATTTATTTTAAATTCTCTACAATAACTACCATTCAACTCCATTCTACCACCAACCTCCATTCAACCCCACCATTTTTTAAACCTCCCATTCAACTCCAATAATAATATAACCTCCCACCACTTTAATAGACTCTCATTTCATCCTCTTTATATACATACCATCCTCTTCAATTTGCACTTGATCCATCTTTATGTGAGTAGAACCTAGTTCCCAAAGTTGAATCGGTGACATCGACGCAATCGCGGTTGAGCGATGGCAAGCCTATCTCCGGTGAGATCTGTTGGTTCTTTTTCGGCCAACATCACAACCACATCCGTGTGTTCCTCGAGCTCATCGCTTGCCGATGATTCGAGCGAGGACCGTGCTTCTCGTGAGCACACATCATAGGCGAGTGCCGCCCAGCGCCTCCTATTTTTTTTTTGATTTTTTTGTTTTTATTTTACTGTAATCAACCTGAAATGATAAAAAGATTTTTTTTATTTTATTATTTTTTGAAATAGTAAAGTAAACAGGAGCGGTAAAAGATTCTTTTTTTTATTCTTTTTATATATTTTTTTGTTCTCTTGCAAAATAAAATTTTAGAGATAGAAGATAACAACTAATTTTTTTGTTTTCGTTATTTATTCCTGCAAAACACGGATTAGAGAGAAAAGACAACAAAAATTTTATGTTTTATTTTTTTATTTATGCACAAAATCGGAGGTGTGGATGGAGATCCGGTTGATATGTGACGAGCCGCAAAATCGGCCCTTTAAGAGTGCGTTTTTAGCACCTCAACATGTCGATGCAATCGGGCCGATTTTGGTCATCAAAAGATCAACTCATTTAAAGATATGCAATAATAAATCAAAATGAGATGATCGTAATTTATATTTTAACTTGGTAAGAAACCAAGGTCGAACTCAGGGACACGAGCCTCTCTCGTATTAATCGGATTTCTATTTGTTTAACTAAGTGTAGAGTTGAAGCAATTATAGGTCAAAACATGCAGAGACACAACACAAAGCAATGCATTAAAATAAAATAAACATGCATTTTTTTAATCATTTTTATCGTGCAAGTAAATGCAATGCGATGAAATGGAGATATGCCCTAAGCAGAAAATAATGAGCAAAATAGTCAACAAGTCAATTCCAGATTTAATTAAGGTGATGAACTCAACTCGAACAAGGCATAAATTAAGTGACACATAGCTATCAAAGTAATACATCAAAAATTATTGTGTCCAAAACAACAAATTAAGCATGCCATTAGAAAGATCATCAAACCAGCTTTAAAATGAAACTGAAATCAACTTAATCGGAGCTACGAGGCTCAAGATAAGCAACAAAGAAAGTAAGGGCACAACTGAAAGAAAACATGAAAAGATAATTGCAAACAGATCCTTGGGAGGGGCCTAAATGTAATAAAAATTAATTGCGGGACCTTCCCTGTAATTAAACCATACGCGCGGGGGCATATTTGCAATTATTTAAACCCGCAAGGGTATGAATGCAAATATCCCCAGGCGCACAGGTGCTGCACGTGCGTCAGGACCTATTTGCAAATCTGGAGAAGATACGGGCGTCTCTGCAAAATTCCCAAATAGCACGTGCGTAGCACGTGCTATCTAGGCTTGGATGGAGGGGCAGGCTCGGCAGAGGCTCGAGTCAGCTTCGGCCAGGCTCGGAAGATTCGAAGCTCGGTGCAGGCTCGTAGAGGCTTGGAAGTAGGCTCGGCAGATCCAAGCCTATTGCTCGGACATTCAGGCTCGGGGATGCTCTCGATGAAGCCACATGGCCGGATGTCGGCCCTTGAATCATGATGATCCAAGGGCCGCTGGTGACGATGACGCGGCTCTATCCGGACCGTTGGATGGTAGCTGAGAGAGGACCATCCAACGGTTCCTGTGTTGTCTTCTCCACCGCAGGCTGGCGGCGGGATCAGAGCTCCGGCGAAGGAGCTCCTCCTCCGCCGCTCCATATCTGGCACAACAGTCCTTCCCAGAGCTCCCTAAGTGATCGTCGAGGAAGCCCGGAGCTCGGGGAGGGTCCAGAAGCAATTGGTGTCGCTCGTCGGAGCTCGGATGGGCACGGCGAGGTCGATGATGAGTGCTCCGGCGAGAGCTCCGGTCATTGACGGTTTTGATGACCTGCATCGTTAGCCCAATAGCCGAAGCAGACAAAAACTTCGTGTGTGCGTAGTGAAGCGAAATGGAGAGCTCGTATGGGGCGGCGAACATGGGAGCTTGGAGCTCCTCCGCCGCGAGGGCGGAGGAGGTGGGTCGGAGGGGATTAAGGTTGCGGAAGGAGGGGAGGATGATCGGAAGGATGCACGAAAAAGGGGGAACGAAGGCGAAGCTAAGTGAGTGGTCATCGGAGGGTGAAAACGACCGGAGAGGCCTGATTTAATCAACGAAATTAAACAAGAAAAATCAAAGGAGGAAGAGGAAGTTTACCTGAGTAATGGTGGATCGAAGGGCTTGGGCTGGGGCTCAAATCGAGCCCCGGGTCTTCGCTGGACACGGCCAGCCGCTCCATGCAGCTCGAGCGGTCACCAAGAGGCGCCGCAGCTCCGCCGTTAGTGGCGGAGGGTCTCACCGGGGGTTGGGTCGTCTTCGCTCTATCCTATCGCCTCCCTCTGTCATAGGGAGGCGGAGGAGGGCTGGGCCCCTCCCCGCGTAAAGGCGGACACCGGCGATTGGGCGTGGGACTGATGTATTTGAAGGGGAAGGTGGCTGAAGATCGTGATGAGAACGTGGGGTTTCGAGGGAGTTGTGGATCGCGTGGGACGACGACTGGAGTCGTGATATGGTGTGTGAGGATGGTGGGTGACTGGGGAGAACCCAGCGGTGGTTGATGATGGGACATGGTGCTTGAGGAGGGCGAGAAAAATGGAAGGGGGCGAGGTGTTCGCGGAGTGGAGATCGTGTGAAGAGTGGGATCTGGAGGTTGACGATGGCCGCTGGCCGTTGGATCTGGAGATCCAACGGCGAGCATTTAGGCGCGAAGAGACGGCTATGATGAGATCGGGGGACGGAGCGATCGATGGCAGATGGTTTGGCCACGTGTCGTGCTAGTAAAGCGGCGCGAACAGGCGGTGGTGATCAAAAGATGGCATGATCGAAGGGCCGAATAGCGCCGCGGGTTTATGCGGTTGAGATCGCCCCTTCAATCCCTGATCTAATGGCGGGGGAGATGACACGTGGCGTCAGCAGAAGAAGGCGGGAATGAACGGTGCGGATCAGGGTCAGGGATGATCTGACGGCCAAGAAGAAGAGGCGGATGTGGATAAAGCTGGGTCGTTGGATCCAATGAGAGATCCAACGGTTGAGGATGGCGGCAGAGGAGATAAGGGAGGTGGGCCACGTGGCGCCCCCAGATTGGGCCACGTGGCCCAATCAGATTATTCGGATGATATTTTTGATTTTTGGAGGTTATTTTGGCCGAATTTGAGAAAACTCAAAACATGAAAGTTGTAGATTTTGACGAGATCTACAAGTTTCATGTTGACCAAAACTGGAAATGAAATCAAACAAGGGCCCGAAATATTTTTGAGGGTATTTTTAAGTCTAAAAATACCACGATTTTTTTTGTTTTACCATTTTTTGTGGTTTTAAATTTATTTAGGACTCTGTTAATTATAGGACATTAACAGGGTTTTATTGACAAAACTTTAAGCAAGGGGGTTAATTATAGGAAATAAAGATGATGAAACTGAGGTTCATCACCCCCCTATACTTAAACTATGCTCGTCCTCGAGCATCAAAAAGAATGACTAAGTTGGATTAACCCCCTTGTGCATGTGAATACAGGATCCAATCTGATCAAGTCGACTCGGCTTCAGAGATCCAAAATTCTAGAGTTCAACCCAGCCTTAATCAAGAGGCTTCCAATTCCTCTACTTCTCTAGACTCTCTCTGATGTACATATAAAATAAGGAATATGAAGTTTAGTGTTGACTGCAATTCTGAGAGTAGAGTCAAGTCTTCACCCAAAGTCTTGGTCCGAGAAAATCTCCTAAGGACCCAATCCTCAGCACTAGGGAATAAATCAAATCTTGCATTCAGTCCACCGTCTCTTTAGTTGTCAGACTTAGAAAATGTAGATGACAGGCCAGAAATGGAGGGCATGGGATTGTGTCAATTCTTCTCTCCCTCTCATTGGAACAAGGATTCTCTCTAGTGCCTTTTACGCAACACATTTTTTTGGTGTTGATCAGTGCGTCCGTCAAGAGA
The DNA here is from genome assembly GCA_037367405.1 of Ottelia alismoides. Taxonomy (NCBI): domain Eukaryota; kingdom Viridiplantae; phylum Streptophyta; class Magnoliopsida; order Alismatales; family Hydrocharitaceae; genus Ottelia; species Ottelia alismoides. The sequence continues at coordinate 273,943 of JAZKJV010011323.1, read as the reverse complement.
AGTTGGAGCCGTCTGCACTTGTTTTCCTGGGAGTACACCGGGGTGTGTCTCTTTTGAGTACCTATTGTACCTTCGACACCCAGACTTGTAGCATTTACGATGCAGAGCCCTTTTTTGGTGCAAGCCCGACTCCTGGTCCTAATAGCGGTGGTCCAAGTGGACACTTTGAAAAGTTTGGGAGCGCTCGCATTTGGTGGAAGCTCTTTGATATGTAACTTTGTGGAATGAGAGCTTTTCTTTGAATTTCATTGACTTGTATAATTTGTGGCTAGCTCCACTGCTTTTACCAAGAGTTGGCACACACTGATCAACATTTTTTATTTATTTTTCACACCCAGGCACTTAGGTCAATATCAAGAGATTAGTATAAGAACCAAGTTCTCATACTGGCTAATATTGCTGACACTCAGGTTTCCTGAAGCCTCCAAATATTTTATCCCATCCTCGAGCATCATTAGATCAAATCCAGACTCGAATCCCTCATCCCAATTCCTCAGGTGAAAAATCAACTCATCTCAATCAAAACCGCAGTCGTGCATGTGATGTGCTGATCATATTCTCTTTGTCTGAGATTAAGCATGGAATATAGCATGCAAATATAGAAACCTAGGGGAATGTGGATGATTAAGTCTATGACCCTGATGACTAAGGCTGGTTAACCTAAAATCTCAAAGACCTCAAAATGCTAAGTCTCCTTGACCAATTCAGATCCTGGTTGAAAGTGAAAGTGTAGAGGACTAATCCAACTTCTTCATTCAAAAACAAGATTTTTTTTATTTTTATAATTTTTTTTGAACTTTAAGAGATATTAGAACTCCCTAAACTCAATTGAGCATCTGCGATTCAGCCAGTATGGATGTAAGTACAGGCCGAAGCCCGTTGCTTGAGGACGGGGCCTTGCGCGATGTCCTCTAAACCATCCAATCTGCTAAGGGCGAACCCTCACTGAACGCGGCTGACTTAATTGGGTTTAGTAGTCACCAATGACTCTTAAAGGATTTTTAGGATTTTTCTGATTTTTATGGATTTTAATAAAGTTAAAACACAAGTTAAACTCAACTTTCCTTGAAAAGAGAAGGCAATTTTTCAAAACCATGTCACACAAAAATAAAAAGTTTTCAAAACATTTTCAAAAATCATTTTCGAAAATATTTTTATAAAAATAGCGTAACATAATATCGAAAAGTCGTGAAATCATTTGAGTTCTCTTAGTCCAACGATTTTTTACCTTAGCCAAAAAGTTTTAAATTTTTCAAATTTTTCAGATTATAGCTAAAGTAAATATACGGTCTATACGGTATACCCCCTATACTTAAACTTTGCTATGTCCTCATAGCACTAGATGTTACAAGTACATAGGTCCATTTAAGTATATAGGAATATACGGGAGCTAAGAGGGGCTCCCCCTATACTTAGGTTAGAAATAACCTAAGTATAAAGGCAAGAAAAGAAGAGTAGAGAAAAATCACGGGGACTTGGGTCCCCCCTATACTTAGGCTGAGATTAGCCTAAGTATAAAGATGGAAATTGATGCTGGAAGGGACCCAAGGTGAACGAAGAAGAGGAATGGTATTTACAAGTGAGCGGTTGAATCTTTGGAGATGAAATGGAGTGACTAAGGTTTTAGGGTTGTGAAGCAAACATGGCTCAATTCAAGCAAGCGAAAACCCTTAGTTTCACCAACTCACACATGAAACCAACCGAAGTTGGTTTATTATCTTGTCAGTTTTATTGGTGATAAAGCCTTAGATATTTACGCGAAAAAAATGTGAAATGAAAATCAAGGCGTATGCGAGGGTGTTGCTCTCCCAAAACCGAATTTTACTCCATTTTTGGTTGACTTGCAATTAACAGTCCCAATTTTATTTAGAATTATCACTGAATTATGGTTAGCACATCAATCAGAAAATCATCGTCTACCGTTCATTCCATTTTCCGTTAATCCTAGGTGATCGAGCTAGGAAATGAAAGCCGAGAAAAACATGTATTCGATGAAAAAAACGCGATCTAGGCTAAACGAGAAATCATGCAGTGATTTGACAAAAACAAGTGAATAACTGGGGCCGTTTTCAAAACCAAATCCAACATGTATGCAAGTCGAAAAAGCCGCACCTAATCATGCATCTATTAGCGGGGATTAATCTTCGTTAATTTTAGCTAAGTGATGCGAGATTATGTGCGTATAGAAATTAGTGTGTCCTACCTACGATCAAGCACAAAAGAATATGAAAATGAGCTCGGAGAGCCGCGTGCCTAGTCCTAGGTCGACACTCAAGTGGGGACGATCCCCACACAACCATATTCGTTCGATTACACACGCGAGTCTTCGATCGAAGACCGCTGTAAAAGACGAGTTTATTATAAGCAAAAATAAAATGCGACACATTTTTTTCTTTTCTTTCTTATCGACTCCAAGCATGCTTCTGCGGCTCCTCGCAGCGGGGAGTATCCTGCTCCTCGCCTCCTTGATCCATCAAGGGCCCTGCCACAAAAACAATAATCAGATATCAAATAAGGAAGAATTAATTTTATATGCAAAATATATGATCATTTGACCTATGAAAAGGAACACTAAATTAAACGCACAAAAATCCAAAAAATATAAGAAATGAGCCGTGTCCCCGGCAACGGCGCCATTTGACGAGCCGTAAAATCGGCCCTTTAAGAGTGCGTTTTTAGCACCTCAACATGTCGATGCAGTCGGGCCGATTTTGGTCATCAAAAGATCAACTCATTTAAAGATATGCAATAATAAATCAAAATGAGATGATCGTAATTTATATTTTAACTTGGTAAGAAACCAAGGTCGAACTCAGGGAAACGAGCCTCTCTCGTATTAATCGGATTTCTATTTGTTTAACTAAGTGTAGAGTTGAAGCAATTATAGGTCAAAACATGCAGAGACACAACACAAAGCAATGCATTAAAATAAAATAAACATGCATTTTTTTAATCATTCTTATCGTGCAAGTAAATGCAATGCGATGAAATGGAGATATGCCCTAAGCAGAAAATAATGAGCAAAATAGTCAACAAGTCAATTCCAGATTTAATTAAGGTGATGAACTCAACTCGAACAAGGCATAAATTAAGTGACACATAGCTATCAAAATAATACATCAAAAATTATTGTGTCCAAAACAACAAATTAAGCATGCCATTAGAAAGATCATCAAACCATCTTTAAAATGAAACTGAAATCAACTTAATCGGAGCTACGAGGCTCAAGATAAGCAACAAAGAAAGTAAGGGCATAACTGAAAGAAAACATGAAAAGATAATTGCAAACAGATCCCTGGGAGGGGCCTAAATGTAATAAAATTTAATTGCGGGACCTTCCCTGTAATTAAACCATACGCGCGGGGGCATATTTGCAATTATTTAAACCCGCAAGGGTATGAATGCAAATATCCCCAAGCGCACAGGTGCTGCACGTGCGTCAGGACCTATTTGTAAATCTGGAGAAGATACGGGCGTCTCTGCAAAATTCCCAAATAGCACGTGCGTAGCACGTGCTATCTAGGCTTGGATGGAGGGGCAGGCTCGGCAGAGGCTCGAGTCAGCTTCGGCCAGGCTCGGAAGATTCGAAGCTCGGTGCAGGCTCGTAGAGGCTTGGAAGTAGGCTCGGCAGATCCAAGCCTATTGCTCGGACATTCAGGCTCGGGGATGCTCTCGATGAAGCCACGTGGCCGGATGTCGGCCCTTGAATCATGATGATCCAAGGGCCGCTGGTGACGCTGACGCGGCTCTATCCGGACCGTTGGATGGTAGCTGAGAGAGGACCATCCAACGGTTCCTGTGTTGTCTTCTCCCCCGCAGGCTGGCGGCGGGATCAGAGCTCCAGCAAAGGAGCTCCTCCTCCACCGCTCCATATCTGGCACAGCGGTCCTTCCCAGAGCTCCCTAAGTGATCGTCGAGGAAGCCCGGAGCTCGGGGAGGATCCAGAAGCAATTGGTGTCGCTCGTCGGAGCTCGGATGGGCACGGCGAGGTCGATGATGAGTGCTCCGGCGAGAGCTCCGATCATTGACGGTTTTGATGACCTGCATCGTTAGCCCAATAGCCGAAGCAGACAAAAACTTCGTGTGTGCGTAGTGAAGCGAAATGGAGAGCTCGTATGGGGCGGCGAACATGGGAGCTTGGAGCTCCTCCGCCGCGAGGGCGGAGGAGGTGGGTCGGAGGGGATTAAGGTTGCGGAAGGAGGGGAGTATGATCGGAAGGATGCGCGAAAAAGGGGGAACAAAGGCGGAGCTAAGTGAGTAGTCATCGGAGGGTGAAAACGGCCGGAGAGGCCTGATTTAATGAACGAAATTAAACAAGAAAAATCAAAGGAGGAAGAGGAAGTTTACCTGAGTAATGGTGGATCGAAGGGCTTGGGCTGGGGCTCAAATCGAGCCCCGGGTTCGCTGGACACGGCCAGCCGCTCCGTGCAGCTCGGGCGGTCACCAAGAGGCGCCGCAGCTCCGCCGTTAGTGGCGGAGGGTCTCACCGGGGGTTGGGTCGTCTTCGCTCTATCCTATCGCCTCCCTCTGTCACAGGGAGGCGGAGGAGGGCTGGGCCCCTCCCCGCGTAAAGGCGGACACTGGCGATTGGGTGTGGGACCGATGTATTTGAAGGGGAAGGTGGCTGAAGATCGTGATGAGAACGTGGGGTTTCGAGGGAGTTGTGGATCGCGTGGGACGACGACTGGAGTCGTGAGATGATGTGCGAGGATGGTGGGTGACTGGGGAGAACCTAGCGGTGGTTGATGATGGGACATGGTGCTTGAGGAGGGCGAGAAAAATGGAAGGGGGCGAGGTGTTCGCGGAGTGGAGATCGTGTGAAGAGTGGGATCTGGAGGTTGACGATGGCCGCTGGCCGTTGGATCTGGAGATCCAACGGCGAGCATTTAGGCGCGAAGAGACGGCTATGATGAGATCGGGGGACGGAGCGATCGATGGCAGATGGTTTGGCCACGTGTCGTGCTAGTAAAGCAGTGCGAACAGGTGGTGGTGATCAAAAGATGGCGTGATCGAAGGGCCGAAGAGCGCCGCGGGTTTGTGCGGTTGAGATCGCCCCTTCAATCCCTGATCTAATGGCGGGGGAGATGACACGTGGCGTCAGCAGAAGAAGGCGGGAACGAACGGTGCGGATCAAGGTCAGGGATGATCTGATGGCCAAGAAGAAGAGGCGGATGTGGATAAAGTTGGGCCGTTGGATCCAATGAGAGATCCAACGGTTGAGGATGGCGGCGGAGGAGACAAGGGAGGCGGGCCACGTGGCGCCCCCAGATTGGGCCACGTGGCCCAATCAGATTATTCGGATGATATTTTCGATTTTTGGAGGTTATTTTGGCCGAATTTGAGAAAACTCAAAACATGAAAGTTGTAGATTTTGACGAGATATACAAGTTTCATGTTGACCAAAACTGGAAATGAAATCAAACAAGGGCCCGAAATATTTTTGAGGGTATTTTTAAGTCTAAAAATACCACGATTTTTTTTGTTTTACCATTTTTTGTGGTTTTTAATTTATTTAGGACTCTGTTAATTATAGGACATTAACAGGGTTTTATTGACAAAACTTTAAGCAAGGGGGTTAATTATAGGAAATAAAGATGATGAAACTGAGGTTCATCAATATGCAAGGGACGGATCTGAGTCTCCGACCACGGTCAGATGTGTATGGTTGTGTGAGATAGACGTGAAATGGAGGGATTGAGAGATGAGATGAAAAATCGATTTCGAGGACGGATCAAAGTGTGGTGAAAAATTTTGGTGATTTTTAAATATCTAACAACTAATAAACTAGGAGCAAAAATTAGAACTACGATTACCTACGAAAAATAACAGGAAATAAAGTTGGGATCTCACCTTGGGACTGGACGCGCCGTGATGGCCTCGACGAAGCGCAAATCACTGTCACCGACCGGATCGGAGGCTGGGCACCCTTCTACAACGAGTAATTCTCGGAGATCGGGCTCCTCTCTCCAAAGATTGATCAAGTGTGAATGAGGGAGGAAGGAGCCAATAAAAAGAGAAGAAAAACAAAAGAGGAAGGTCTATACAAACAAGGAAAGTGATTATGGGTTAATTAAATAAAATAATTAAATAAATAAAATAACTAATTAATTAATTTCGAAATTCGGATTTAAATTAAATAAATAAATAAAGTAATTTATGGAAATCAATTAACCACCATAATGGTGGCCAAATATGGCGTGGAATAAAATCATATATACAAGGCAAGTCATTAAACCAAATAAATCGAATACATTAAATAAATTAAATATGAAATTCGTAATTAAATAAAATAAATTAATTAATGTGAGATATCTAATTCTTTTGGTGAATTTTATAAAAGGAAGTTAATTATATATATTATACACATATAATACAATATACATAGGTATAAATAAGGAAATAATTTTTATAATTTTTATAATTTTTTTATTTTATTTTTAATGAAAATAATATTTACAATTATATACATTATATAGAAAAATAAATATGAATAAAATATATATAATAAGTATATGGGTAAACTGCACAATACACCCCAGAAAGCCGACTTTTTAACCGTAACTCCAAAAAAATACGAAACCACAACCATTTGAAAGATAATTTAATTTATAGTATAATGGAAGTGGGCTTAGTTCTAATTGAGCTTGTATGGAGCAGGAATTGGTATTTCAATGATTTTTTGCGGCTTTTTAAATGAGTGCGATTATTTGCATTATATACATTATTTTATTTTACACTTATTATTATTTTTATTTACAACACATTTTTATTTACAAATTTTGTTTACAAAAATAATTAGTTTGAGGTCAAATTATTTACAAATAAAATAACGTAAGATTTGTACAAGTATACATGAAAAATATTTACAAGATATTTTTGGTTTTTCTAACAGAAGACCCTATCTCCCCCTACTTTATGCCTGGTCGATCAGGTCAAGTCTTGACCTTCTCTCGGGGTTAGGGTCAGTCTGCATTTATTGCATAAATACATCCTTTATTTTTCTTGTCTTTTTCTTTTCTTCTTTATTCTTTTATTTATGTACAAAAAGTGTTAAAAATGCAATTTTAACAAATGCATTCAAAATGGTAAAATTATGAAATTAATGGGTACTTACAGGTGTTTGACTAAGAAAATGAAGCTAAAATAAAAGAATAAAGGCGATGAATCGTGGATTCATCAGCGACCATCTCCAACGCAGGTAATTTTTCTTCTCATTTTATCATCTTGTCATTTTTGTATTTTTTTAGCACATCATATTACCACCCACCCATCATCGTCCATTTATTCTACTTCATCATATTACCACAATATAATTTTTTCCTTCCATATCTGTTTCCTATTTTAAAATAATTAAAAAAATTGAAAAAACAAAAATAATAAAACCTTTATTACAACAATAAAAAATAAAAAAATAAAAAAACCCCACGGGAGGGAAGCAGTGGGCATCCCCGCCGCCTCCCCTCCCTTTCTCCTCCGCGCCTAGCAGCGCCGCCAGCCATCTTCCCCACAACAGCCGTCGCCACCCTCTCCTCAGCTCGTAGTCGCGTCCCCGTGGCTCGTCGCTCCCTCCGCCGCGCGGTGCCACGCGCACGCTGTCGCGGCGCCACATGCACGCCGTCAGCCCTCCGCCACATGCGCCCTTCTCTGCCTCAACTCCTTCCAAGCGGCCACGCCGCTACCCGCCGCAACGCGCACACCGCCGCCCCCTCATCACTGTCCTTCGCGCGCGGCGCAGCCGCCTACTGCCGCCGGCCCCGCCGTGCCCCTTGGGTTCTCCTGCGCAAGGAAGGAAGGTGGAAGAAGGTTATCTCTTCTCATTTTTTTTAATGTAAAAATTACATTGTATATATTTCATGTTTCTGTAATTACAATTTAGTCCCTGTACATAATTTGCATTGTAAATATTGTTTTCTGAATTTGCAAAGACACCCCTGTGTTCACATTTTAATTTGGACTTCAACTTGGCATTATTTTATTCAAGAAAAAATGTCATTGTGTTGAGCAACTTATTGTCTACCATCTGATCTTTTTTGTATTTTTGTGAGATATTGTGAATTAACTAAAATTGGTTAATTGAAAATCTGCATAATTTTCCCACATTGAGCTTTTAAATTCATATCTCACTCATTGTTGCTCTAACAATCCACAAAAATTAGGCAGGCCTTGATATGTGATTGAATTACTGTCCAAATTTCATCCAAAGTAGAGTTGTCTTGTGCCTGAAATAAATTATAGAGTGATCTAGTTATTTGATTTTTAATTAAATCCACATACATCTTTTTCATAAAATTTCAAGTCTCCTGGATTCCATATGAAAATACCTATATGAGATAATTCGCTCTCTGTCTAATTTGCTATTGTGGATTTATTAGGATTTAATTACTCAATGTCACTATGTTTTCATTAAAAAATCCATAAAAATTCCAAAAAATTCTGTAGTCTCATTTCATCATGTTTTAATTCCAATAAATTTTCATGATTTTTGCTTACTGTTTGTGTGAAAATTGTGAAAAAATCCATAAAAAGTTTGCATTTTTACTTGTTGCATGTTAACCCCTAAAATTCTAAAAAAATATTTTTGCATTCATCTCTGGATTAGAATTCTAGAAAAAAAAATATAATTTGGCTGAATTGGATTAATTTCTCACTAAAATTAATTTGGCTAAGTTGTGTACTTTCTTAGTAACTTAATTCACCCGCATTTTGTATTTGGCATTCATTTTGCACTAAAAAATCTAAAAAAATACCGCTTGGAAATCTAGACCTAAGTTTTCAAATAACCCCAAGTTGTTCCTTTGCCTCCCTGTGTTCGCCCCCGGACTTGTCCGGGATATAAATTAAGCCGAGACACTCTTCACGGAGATCTTCTCTCTGGTCTGATCGATTCGCTAAGTACACATACTACAACGTGTCGGAATTAATTATCGTATCTAGCGACCTGTCAGATGGCGCCGTTGTCGGGGAGGCAAACGGCTTAGGAACTAATTTAAAAAATTTGGATTTAGATTTCACTTACTCAGGTAGTCTGACCCCAGAGCCACTTGTAATTATTCCATTTTCCTCGTAATTATTTCTCTTCATATTTTTGTATATATTTTGTTGTTTATCTTTCTAATATCAATCTTATTTTCCTCACGAGGGCCCGGTGGACTTGGAGTACATCGAAGGTCGACGGACGCGACGCGTGCCGACTGTTGAAGAGCTAGGAGAATCTATTTATTTTGAGAGAGTTTTTGTAATTGTTGTAATTATTTAGGTAGTTTGCTCATTTACAACGGCTCTTGTTTGAGAGATCGCGCATGTAAAAAAGACTGGGACATTATTTGTGGTGTGTCGAGACCTGTTTCACTCTCCGGTGAGCGTGAGGCTCGACTTGAGTGGGGAATTTAAGGATTAGGCACACAGTAGTTTAGAATCAAATTTATTTGTGTGCATCGTAAATTAGGCCATATCTTAGAAGATTCACATATCTGATAAGATTCATAATCAGATGCATATAGACACGTACTACTTAGCTCAAATCAAATCAATTCTTCCCCTCTAATAGTATATAGTTTAGGTGTGGTTTTCTCGATCTGCATGCATTTAGTGTAAAATTTACAAATTCTGTTCTGCATAGCGCATGGAGAGTGCTGGGATTCACTGTAAGTATACCTTCTTTTGAGCATGCATCATAGTTTCTCGTTTGCATTCTGATTTCCGATTTTCCTCTTGTTTTACAACTTAAGGTCAAAAGGAAATCGGAACTGAACGACAGACGTGCTTGTGTGTTCAGATAAATTTCAAGTGATAACCTAACTCTAAAATTGGGATTGAATGAAGTAGGTCGATTAAAAAAATTGGAATAAAAAGAACCCCTATTCTCGGGTGCATAAAGCCCTCATTGTTTGTTTTACTTGCAAGTGAGAGAGACGACCCTAGGATAGAGCCACGCCAGGATTTCTTACTTACTACTGGTTCTTTATTTTTAGGAGATTAGATACTTTTCAGTGAGGAATACGGGTAGTTGTATTTATACGATCCGGACTTTCTTAGCAGAGTGGCAGGTTTAGAGGGCGCTTTAGTCCTCAAGGAACGGGCTCCGGTCTGTACATACTCCTATACTGGTTGAAAGTAGGTCAAACTAGTTGTAAGAACCGGCCCAGTCTATAGGAAAATACGGGCACCTAACATCTCGTTAATCTTTCCAAGATTGTATTTCTCACCAACTAAAATTGACAAGATAATTCGATCGAACTCTTACGACCATCACGTGTTGAGTTGATGAAATCGAGGGTTTGGATTGTGTTTGTATTATGTGATTTACTCCGCACATTTACGTGCACCGTAGAACTAGCGCCTCATTGAATATCGTGATCTAATTGGTTCTTTTGAAATCGAAGATGACTGATTGGGGGGATATGTATTCGAACTTTGCGAATCTCTCGTTGAACCCTCCAAGAAGTATGTCTTCACAGGTCCATGTGCAACTTGGACCAACCTGGACTCATGACCCTCTTGAGCCTAGGATCACCCACTCTCGGGAAGGTTAATCTCAAACCATTCCATTTCTCTCTTCCCATCTCACTGAGGAAGACCTTCGCCTCGGTGAGAATATCCTGATTTATATATCCTCGTCTAATCAAGAACACCTTGCTGATTCAGGCCATAAAGAAGATTCAAGGAAAATGCCTCCAAAGAAGAAAGATGAAGAAGAAGAGAACCATGAAGACCCATTGAGAATGGTACTTGCCAGATTAGCTGCATCTGAGCAACACACACTTCTCAGAGCTCATTTAGGACAGGTAAATGTTGGGGTCGAACCACCAATGGATGCGGCATATAACCTCAGACAATATCAAGTTCGGAATTACTTGAGTCCGGCCGAACCCAATATTGATTTTGAATTGAAGCCGCATTTTCTAAACATGTTGCCACACTTTGATGGGAATGCTTCTGAGGATCCACATGCATTCCTAAGGGACTTTGAGATCATCTGCGCTAACCTCAAACATCAAAATGTTAGTCAGGATTATATTAGGCTCAAAGCCTTCCGTTTGCCTTGGGTGGAAAAGTTGACTACTGGGTGAAGAATCTTGGAATCACCGTCACCACTTATGCCCAGTTCAAGGACCTATTCCTAAAGAAGTTATACCCGTTGAGTAGAACTAACATGATGAGGACACAAATTACGAGTTTTTCCCAATTACCCCATGAAGCCTTTTGTGATGCTTGGGAAAGATTCAAGGACATCCTGCAGAAGTGTCCCTGTCATGGATTAGATGACAATATCTTGGTCCAATCGTACTTTACTGGTCATAACCCTGACATGCAGGGTTTAGTGAGCGCTGCCTGTGGAGGCAGCTATACATCACGAGGAGCAGATACCGTCTGGAGGGTATTCGAGCAGATGGCCGAAACTAGCCATTCACAGATGGCCAGCAGGGCCTATACACCATCCCCCAGTTCACTCTCATCTGGAGGGGGAAAATCAACTGTAGTAGATCTCTCTCAGGACGTCATCCCTAGCATGGGACTCCTTGCTGACAAGCTTACTGTAGTCGAGAGGATTGATAGGAGAATTGATGAATTAGACCAGAGCATCTCCAAGATTCCGAAACAAATGGAAGAGTTGACTGATAGGGTATCTATGATAAAGATACCTGTCGTGACTGCACCCTATGCTCCTGTATACCGCGTTCACCATGTTTAGAAGCAATTGGTGTTAGGGCAACCCCAGCGGTGGGAGCAGGACCAATCCTACACCCACTCTTTCCTGCAGCCACCTCCATTAGCAGAGACAGTTCAGGAGGAGCCTCCATCAGTTTGGGAGGTGAATGGAGTATGGTATACTCAAGACCTTGTCAGGCAGGGAAGTACGGGAGACCGACATACCTATCAGCGTCCCCCGACCTTTCACAACACCGCATTAACCTCTACACCACCTCCTTCACAACAGAGCCCTGGATTCCAGCCACCCCAGCAGCCGTGGCAATAGTACCAGCAGTATGGCCGACATGGCCATTACCAGGCAGGTCAGCAAGGCCCACAACCCCATCAGTAGCAGCAGAGGCAGTACTCTGGCCAGCAGGGCCAGTCTTCCCATTCTTCTTCCCAGTCTTATCCTCTTCCTTCATCGTCTAGTCCCGTGGATATACAGCAACATATACTCGATGAGCTACGTTCCTACAGGAACGAGATTCATGACTTACGAGTGGATGTCAACTGCCTGTCCAGATGGCGAGACGAGCAGACTGCACCCTCTACCTCTATCCCAGCCCAAGTTCAGGCTAACCCCAATAGCCTGAACCGTTCTAGTTCTCAGCAGCACTTTGGCCAGGTATACGATTCAACATATCCTAGATCTGAACATGAGATTCTTTCGTGTGACGAGGGTAACCACATGTCACTCAGGAGTGGAAGGACCGTGACCGTACCTGACCGAGCGAGGGATACAAGGAGGGGCATCTCTGGAGCTCTACCTGAGGAGTCTTCAGAGGACGAGGAGGAGAGGCATCATATTTCGGAGCCCCATCAGCACCATTCGAGTATTTCTAATCAGGGAGTGATGAATCCACGATTCATCATCTCAATGTCTTGATCTTAGCAAAATCCCCGAGTAAAATTCCAGAAAAATGTCCATAAAATCAATAAATTAACAAAATGACTCTTATAAATAAAACAAACTAATTATTGTATATTAGATTGTACAAAATAAATTAACAATAAAAAGTCGCAAAAAACAAAGGAGTTTCTCACATGTAAATAGCCCAAAACTTCATGTATTTTTAATAATTTCATTTCAACTCCTTTTTGGCTAATTCTTTCTCCAACTTGTTCATAATAATGCATATAAAAATACAAAAATACAAAACAAATTTTATCTCAAATAAATGCTCCTAGATCCCAAAGGTAAAAAGCCGTAAAGACCAACTTCCAAGTCGTCCCGCTCCGTATGAACTCCAAATTCATCAAACTCACTTTAATGTTCAAGTTAGAAAATTATCTATCCAACATAAGTGGTTTCATTAAAATCGGAGCTCATTTGCAAAAGTTGAGTTTTGGGACCTAGATGTACATCGTATATTATGTATATATTCCTTCTTTCTTCATTTTTTTTTACATTTCCTAATTACTAAAAATACAAAAAGTATGGTTGTATTGTATTTTGATTATACTATTTTACTATATTTTTCCGTTGTAAATATCTCTTATTAAAAAGATAAAAAATACATATTAGAAAAGCAAACACAAAAATGTACATGTTGTATGTATTCCCTTGTTAATTCTCCACTATTTTTTCCTTCTTTATATAACTTTTGTATTTAAAGTAGCCTACTTTATTTCATTTTATTTATTTATTTATTTATTTTACATTCTTTACAATAGCCACCATTCAACTCATTCTACCACCAACCTCCATTCAACCCCATCATTTTTTAAACCTCCCATTCAACTCCATTAATAAAATAACCTCCCACCATTTTAATAACCTCTCATTTCATCTTCTTTATATACATCCCATCCTCCTCAATTTGCACTTGATCCATCTTTATGTAAGGAGAGCCTAGTTCCCAGAGTTGAATCGGTGACAGCGACACAACCGCGGACGAGCGACGACGACCCTCTCTCCGGTGAGATCCATTGGCTTTTTGGCCAACATCGCAGCCACATCCGTGCGTTGCTCGAGCTCATCGCTCGCCAGCGATTCGAGCGAAGATCGTGCTCTCGTGAGCACATCATAGGCGATCGTCTCCATCGTAGATATTTTTATTTTCATCATATCATCATTTGTATCTTTGCAAATTTTTTTAGCACATTACATTACCACCTACTTAGCTCCATTTCACCATCTTCACCACCATGATGATAGCATTTTTCCCACATCCTTTACTCCCTGTTTAAAGAAAATTTTTAAAAAAATAAATAATTAAAACAAAAAAAGTTTTTCCTTAACAACAAAAATTAAATTAAAAAAATCAAAAAAAATTAAAAAAACAAACGAGGCAGGCCAGCGCCGCCCCCCTCCTTCCCCGGCAACGGAGTCATTTTGAAATGCCTCCCACTTCCCTTGTTAATTCGACCAAATTAATGTTCAAATTAATTGACATCGTTCGTTGCAGTCAGATAATAAGAGCAGATCAAAAACCACTTTCAATTGATGTCGAGTTAATCACGAGTGGAAAATTTATTTTACTTGGGCAAGCCCAAGGTCGAACTCATGGAGGCAGCTGTCTCCTTAGGTAAATTTTTAGCAAAGTCCAAAGTGTGATTTTCGGGGAATAATTTTTTTGGTCTTTTTAATGTATTTCATGCATGACACATGCGAAATCAAGCCAGTTTACAAGTTAATTCAAAAATACGGTCAAATTAATTCTAAAAATTATGAAACTTGGCCAGATGATGAAATTAAGCTACTCTATTTTTTTAGATTTTTCTGACACTAGATGAATTTATTGTGAATTAAAATGAATGCAAAGTGATTTCACTAATTAATTTTTAATAAATATCAAATCATACTATTTTTGGGAACAAAAATTATCCTAGATAGATCTGAAGTGAGGAATCCAGGAAAATTATCAGAACTAAATTTTGATGTGAAGTGAACCTATAAAAATTAATTACTAAAATCACTGAATGAATTATTTAGGCCTCGAGATGCATGCAATTGAGATGAAATTTTTATGCAAGGTAAAGCTAACTATCCTAGATGTACTGTGATTTTTTGGGGATTTTTGGAGTCACAGAGAACTTACTACCAATTAAGAGGCGTAAATGGGCAAAATATAGCAAAAATGAACCAATTAATTAATAGAAAAATCTACTGATATTACAAAAATATGCCAAGTATCACATAATGAAGAGGACAGTGTAATCTACACAATGCAATTTTCCAAACTGAAAAATGAATTAATATGAATGCCTAAATATGCGTGCAAAGACATGGGTATAAATGCAATTACAGGAATTAAAATTGTTGAAAATAAAACATGCTGACAGGGACTAATGTGCAATTACCTATAATACAGGGGGTGGATGCAATTTCTCCACGGGACACGTGCTCCTCACGTGGGTCGCCTGACATGGACTGGAATGTAATTTTGAAAACCTTCAGGGGCCTCGGTGCATATTGCCCAGGATGCACGTGCGGATCACGTGAGGGTCCCTAGGCTAGGGGATCTTCGGAGGCTCGGAGCGAGGCTCGGGCGGCTCTGGAGGTTCGAATCTGGCTCGGAGTTGCTTCGGTTGATCCGAGCCCAAAGGTCGGGGAAGAGGCTCAGATCGGGCGATGTGGACGGATCTGGACCGTGGGATCAAAGATGATCCAATGGTGATGAAATGCTGGCGTGAGGCATGCCTTGAACCGTTGGATCGATCTCGATCCAATGGCTTTTGATGCTCGATGAAGAGGGCGACGTGGATGACCGAGCATCGTTGTATCAGGATGAATCCAACGACTGCAAGACAAGGCGACGTGGATGGCTCCTGGCCGTTCGATCAGGAGGATCAAACGGCTACTCGCTGTCGTCCCCCAACGGCCCTCCGCCTCCTGCAGCGGAGAGGGCTGGGCTCCGAAGAGGCTGGCCTAGATCCGCCTCGTCCTTCCGTCGTCGGCGAAGGACGATGAAGGCTCTGGCGTAGCTCAGAAGGATCGTGGAGGGGTGGCGAAGCGTCCGGCGACATTAACTGAGGGTGGAGTGGCTTGGAGGCCACTAACAGTGGAGCTCGAAGCTGTGCCGGTGAAGTCTCCGACCAATCAAGAGATGGTACCTACAGGGGGTTAGAAGATAGTCGAAGTACGTGATTTGACCGTGGAGTGGAATGGAGTGTGATGCGAGGCCTATGAAGTTGTGAAAGTGACCAGTGATCGAGCTCCGCCACGGTGGCGGAGCTGGCGTCGGTGGAAGGTGAAGTCCCTCGTCGGAGGAGACTAATGGTAGCGCAAAGATCAGATCTCCTTTGTGGAGCTCGGAGGATGCTTGGCGGAGCGAGAAGATGCTCGTGGAGGGCGAATTAAATCGGAGAAAAGACGGGGAAAGAAGAAGAAGATCGAGGGAGAGATGGAGGAGTCTACCTGGGGTCAGAAGCTCCGAGGAAGCTTCCAAGACTTCGCTCGAAGGCCGGTAGGAGGACCTGACCTCGTGCAGTGCCTTGACGGAGCTGTGACATGGCGGTGGTCGGTCGTGGATCTCGCTGGAGGAGTTCTCGATCGTTGCTCAACCTGAGATCAAATCACTGTCACTAATTTAAAGGTGGGAGATCGGAGTCACTCTCCGTGGTGGCGGATGATGGAAAATTATGGAGGGGATGAGGATATAAAGAGGAGGGGGGAAGTTAGAAAAGAGGTGGAGAAGATGGAGTAGTAGGGAGTTGAAGGCTTGGAGTGGAAGACAAGGGTAGAAGAGGTAAAAGGGGGAAAATAATTTATTAATAAAATAATAGTAGACTACTAAAAATGATTAAAATAGTAATAGTAAAATATTAATAATAAATCCGAAAATAAAAAAATAAATCTGAAAATAAAAAATTGGGGTGACATGTGGTGGCTCCAAGAGCTGCCACATGTCGCTCCTAGAAAATTCAAAAATTAAATATAAAGAAAAATAAAAAAGAAATAACAAAAGGGATTAATCAAAAAGTAATCAACACGAAAGTTGCTCATCTCGACTAGATCTACAACTTTCGTGAAGGGTCGAAAATCAAAGGAAGTGATCTGTACAAAAATGTATTTTTGGCTGGTACCTTATAGATATAAAATACTGCATTTTATCTTTTGTAATTTTTTTGTAATTTTTAAAAGAGAGAAAAATCAAAATAAAGTTAGAAAAAATATGAAAGGAATATTTACAACTTAATCTATTTTTTTGGGATTTTTAGTAATAAAGAAAATAAAAGGATAAAAATGAAGGGCAAAACGGTCAATATTACAATATACAAAAGGGGCCCAAAACCAAAGTTTTGCATACGAGCTCTGATTTTAATGAAATTGATCTTGTTTTGAAGGTCTATGAATGTATATTACTTTAAAAGTAAGTAGACCTAATTTGGAGGTTGTATGAGAGAGATACATGCATTTTAAGGTCTAAGGTCTCTAACTGGATTTGGGGTTTTATTGGGTAATTTTACAAGTTAGTATTTTTTGATTTTTTTAATTAGTGTTAGTAATATATACACTATGGAGTTTATTTTATTGGATTTGGAGTTATTATAAAATATATACAAATAAGGTATTTTTTCTAATATACAGGTGAATATTTACAAGTGAAATTGACTTCTTATTTTATGCAAATATGCAGATATTATGCTTGCATGAATGCTAATTATGAAATATAAGCGGAAATATGCAGCTAAGTACTCAGGAACAAAGCTCTATTTTCAACTTTTAGAGTCATGAATCACAGATTCATCAATCCTTACCCGTGGTCGGTTCCACCTCAACCCGATGATGAGGTCAGAACTTCGACTGACTTCTCCACTTCTTCGCATTTCTTGCCTACTCCATATTCCAACACTCCGTATCCACTTCCACCTTGGGATGACTATCCTTACTCTCGAGAGCTTGCAGGAATCAAAGAATCGAATGAAGAGCAAGGCACTGCTGAGACAGATGATTGGCAAAATTATATGCCCCCACATACTTCATTCTCACCTCAAGTAGGGACCATACCACAATTTACATATATACATCCCAACTTGACCTTAGGGCATAACTTGGTCGATCGAACAACCCGAATGGAGAGAGCTAAACATCATGATTTTCCAGAATTTATTGACTTTGGTGATCAAGCTCCCATTAACCAGCCTCCATTCGGAGAGTTTATACATTCACATGAGTGGACTCATGAGCTAGACCTACCAGTCCCCAGTTCATCGACTCCATCATATGAGGCTCTGACCAATATCTGCCATTCGGATGGTCCATACTCGACCAAGGATTACATGGCAGAGCATAGGTATGTTGAGTATGAGACACAAATATCTTAGCAGTATCCTCCAATTGAGCAGAACTCTCCCATGATTTGTCATGTGAATTTTATGAAGGATGACATCTCTAGACTTATTAAGAAAATTGAAACATTTGGTAACGAGTTGAGAGATGTCATGAATATATTGCATTTATTTTCTGCCAGCGAGGGTATGAAAGTGGAGAAGGAAGTAAGTAGATCTGATGTTGAAAACTGAGCGACCATCAGGGAACCCATACTGTTTGTACAACTGGAGTCCATTCTATCTCCCTCTTCTACTAACCACTTACCCTCCAATCCAGAGTTTGATCCTTCATCCACCAAAAACACCAAAAAATCGAAAAATCAGAAAAATCCATAAAAATTAAAAATAAAAAATACTTAGAAAAATTAGATCCTATTGTAAGGGAAGCACTCGATCAAGAATTGATGTTCAAACTTCCCTTAATAAAGGCCATAGATCACTTACCCAACCTCAAGAGATTTGTAAAGAGTAAAATGATGCCCAAGCGGTCAGGAAATAAGATGGGACGTTTTGCCCCACGGGGAGGGCGTCGGACCTATCTCCCTAGGATCCAGATACTCAACAATAGCCACATTCATACATCATGATTAACATTCAGAATGTAAAGCAGGAAAAATGACAAATAAAATGTTCCATTAACATTTATCTACTCATGCTTCCCAAAATATTACAAGTTTACAATAGAGTCCACAATGTATTTTCACATGGCTAACAACTTAAACAACATCAACTATAAAAGTATAACAACAACAAGTATATTCTTACAAGTGAAACTGTGCCCTGAGTCTAGTATAAACTACGGAAGCTTAGGTCACTACTGCTGCTCAGCAACCTATAAACATGGATGGGTTTCCAAAGAAGTACGTATGAGCAAAAAGCTTAGCACGGCTAAAACAGGCTAACACTACAGTACACAGAAAGTGTAAAGAGTAAAGAGAGGGATGTTCATCTTCCATTATTATTTTTGTAATTTATATTTGCTATCCCAACCATTTGTAAATAGGTTATTAGAAGTTACATATGATCTACTTGTACTCTACAAGTTCTAGTATTATTATTCATATCATGAGTTCGTAACTATACCTTTATCTGCATGCATTGTTTGGGAACATTATATACGTAGAAGCACATAGGTATCCAAAGCATGTTTTCATCATTTATTTGTTGATCTCAAACAATAAATACATCACCTCAACAGTCACATCATGTGCACTGGAGTAATAAACTCAAGACAACAAATCCCAACTCCAACTTCAACCCGTTTCCCCAGCTTACCCGCCACGAGGGGAATACCCGGGAACGAGTACACCGCGGCCAAACAGGACTGCACCGGATACACCCTTGTGATGAAGTACGAGTCTTCGACGAGTGGCGTGCTAGGGACGCGGACACACCGACCGTACCCGTAGCACTACGCTCAACCGACAGAGTCGCGGAACACATCGACAGGCTCGCGAAACTAGAGCTAACATTCCATCTAGGACTCACTGGGACCACGAGAGTTGCGCCCCACTCTCGGGAATACTAACTTCTCTAAGCACAACAAGCTTGCAAACAAACATTGAAGAAGTGGTTTTCAATGTTAAATTCATTTATTAATTTAATATTCAATTAGGAACACTACCATCCAAATCTATAGATTTCTTATCATGGGTTAAAGTTGTCACGGTATCTGAATTCAAACATTCATATTTAATCATGGATTATTTCTCGCAACCAAGCATGCGCTAACCAGGCCATTCGTGTAGCCCATCAAGCGACTACATACTTATCCGGGCTACTAGATGCGACACATCCGTTGGGGTCGCGACTTTCATGGTATCTACAAGTATTCGTGTGGTGAATACTTAGTTCCTTTCCTATAATCATCCATAAAATCTCACCCATAGATACAACGATGCACACATTCATAATCGAAGCTAACAAAAGGTTAAACATTTTTTTTACTTGTGCAAATGATCAGTCCATACCAATCTTTACTTAATGTAACTATAGCACAATAAGACAATTACAAACATTATCTTCTAAGTCTAATTTCTATCTATAGCTTAATTTCAAGGCATCTCTAAAATAATAATTTAAAACTATTTTAGTCCATAAAGATTATCCGTAAATAATCATTCCTCATGTACCGAACAATTTATTTTCCTGACCTTATGTAGGGGTTGATATTTTAGTGCAACTTTGATACAACAACTTACTAAATCATACACCAATCTTTGGTTATGTATCGAGAAAACTATACTTGTAAACCTACATTCATAGAGTATACTTTACGAGAAGATGACAACAATGTAATATCCACAAAATGCCTAAGTTAAAGAGGAAATAATAAATCGACGAATGCTTTATAAAATTTTGAAAAAGTTATGGACATAGATCATTTAACTGTAGATTGTTATAAGGATTAATCTCGAAATCTGATCTTGTACACAAGGCAACGACACATACATTATCTCTACATTTTGACATGTTCATTCCCCCCAAAAAATCTCCTTTCGAATTATTGGTAGTCAATCATAAGATATTAACCAAGGAAATTACCTATCACATAACGTTTCTTCCGGTTGGGATTAATTAGATGAAAAAGAAGAATTGATTTACATGGATAGTGGAAGTTTAATTCTTATCCAAATTGATAATTATGGCGAGAAATTGTAACGTCCACAAAAATATATACACGAAAAATCCTTCGAAGCAAAATCACTTTGCATGCATTGATAATTGGTCTCGCATGAAATCTTCAGTATAAATGAAATGTTAGCAAATAATTTATAACCTATTTATTTATTTACTCGCACCAGGCTACAATATTTCCCAGGAAGAATTTCACATTATCTTTTAAGCATGGGAACCAAAAGCATCTCCCTCTCCATCCACATCCAATATGTATGATCCCACATGACTAATTAACATGACGAGCATATTATACCCACTTAATAACCCTTAAAACATACATGATGTGTAGTATGTACTCCTGCATTCATCACTTTATTTCTAATGATGAGGAACAATAAATGCTAAAGAAACGGAAACCATGCATGCGACCTTACTACGTTGCTATTAGAGATCATGCTTAATCGGTATGGTTGTCATATGTGTGATAAAAAATGTATGCAAATGGTTAGATTAATATATCAGGTTACCTACATGGTAATGATTTATGCACATGTAAAATTGAAGTAATTCTACGTTTCATAAAGATGACAGTTACATTATACCATCATTTCTTCTCTACAGAAAACGTCCGCCAACATTTACCATTTCATGCTAATTATGGTCATCATTAATATCAATTAAGTGATACTTATATCACACTTAACGGATATCTCCAATCCTATCCATGTATCTTAGATGATAATATAGAAGGAATATAATTCGGATAACATGATATCAACAATCATATACAGATCACAATCAAGAATCGTATGAATCTATGAGGTCTCAAGCATACGGGTGCGATAAGAAAATGTGAAACCCACAAAAAGGATGGATGGGAACATCATTACGAGTTTACATTCCCATGCATTCGTTGATAGATAACTTAATCTTTAGGTGTGACCCAAACCATCCAAGTGACAACATATATATCCAACACATCATTTAATCTAAAAAGTTATAAAAAAAACTATTTTGCGTGTGGATTTAACAAACATATCAATTAGCCTCTTTTTTATCTTTAGGAACATGAACAACCACCAATCTCCGCACAAAGGGGTGGAAACCCATTCAGCAAGAGAGACATGAAGGTCTATGGGATACATATAAGGTGAGAAAAACGCGAGAAAAAGGAGAGGAGACCGTACCTATATATTGTTCGTGCAATCAACGTCACATCTTCGTTCTAAGTAGTTCCACGCTTCATTATGGTCACGAAAATCCTCTAAGCCAAAATAATCCCTTGCTTAGATCTAGCCCACAATAAAATCTTGAAATACAAGAAGCAAAAGAGATGATCTTATATTTTTCTAACTGTAGGTCCATGTAGATGATGATGAGGGGAAAGCTCCTCCAAAAATGATGGCGATTTGTCATCTCCGTGATGCTCTGATGGAGTTACAACAAGCTTGAAGGTGGGAGATGGTATGTGGTGGCTAGGGTTTTCAAATGAGAGGAGAGAGCAACCTAATGGGTCTTTTATATCTTTAAGAATCGGACTTGGGCAGATCCTTAGGTGGATCTCGCTCAAATCTCGTAAATGACCATTTCAGACTTGACCCATTCCCACTAAAACGGTCATATCTCACTCATCCGATATCCGATTTACAAAATTTCAGATGCGTTGGAATCCTGACGACGATACACATCCAACAAGTCATAATATGCTACAATCAGATCGAAATTAAATTTTTCATAGTTTTCTTATTGGACCACAACTATTTGATTATCATCAACTTGACCAATTTGTGGTACTAAAACCAGGGGTTTCACATCATTACAATCTTAAAACAAGTCTCGTCCTCGAGACTTCAGGTATTGGTATGGGTAGTATTCTCTGTCTATACAAATCATATGTTGTATCCGTCTGCGATATTGTATTAAGCATCCATTACCTTATGTAGAGTTATTATTTGTGTAGGACATTGGTCTATTACGATCCGTACTAACAATCTACAAATCCTATGGTTACCACTTAATGATATTGAAAGTTCTAAATGCAATTTTCTTAACTCAGAGGCGATAACAAATTTAAAAGAATGCTTCATATTTCTTCAAGAGATACACCTGCATCCATGCTCCATTTATCCTAAGAGTAATAAAAAATTTTAATCGAAAGTTTGTTATCACAAACAACGATAAAAATTTTAAAAGATCGCAGTTGACATCTTCAATGTTAACAATCTTAAGAGAGTGCTTCATATTTCTTCAAAAGGTGCACCCGCATCTGCATTCCATTTATCATGAAAGTGATAACAATCTTAATAAGACATTTGTTATCGAGGTCAACGATAACAATCTTTATTGATTGTGGTTATCACTTTTAGTGATAACACTCTTAAAGCTTCCCCTTGTTACTCAGGAAGATGGATCCATATCCATACTCTACTTATCACGAGAGTGATAATCATCTTGCTAAGATATTTTTTATCGTGATTGGTGATAACAACTTTAAGTGGATTATAGTCATCCCTCAGTGATAAGAAAAAAGGTTATATCACCCACAATGAGTACAAACAAAAGAAATGGTGTTATCGCAGCCAACGATAACAATCTTAAAAAGAATCAAACCATCTCTTTCAGTCCTTAAGCTTGTCTTACGAATTAGCATGTACTACTTAATTCGAGTCTCAATATCACATAGCTAAGGTTTGATACATATCAATCTTTTAACTCATTACGATTATCAAAAAAACTAAGACACTCGTATTGTCACAATTATAACCATCAGGATCATATAATCCGTATGTCATATTTTCTTGCGGACCTGCTCTATATTATCAACAAATTCAAGAAGAACATAATTTATGTTGATATATATATAAAACATTGTCTAATTTTTTTTTCATTTAGAATTACAAGAACAATCAATAGTCATAAGAGTCATTACATCAATCACATGCCTTGAGTATTTTTTTTGTCTCTTTTCATCGACATGTGAATACTCTTATACAGTGCTCTAACAATAACAATATTGTCTCACTGCGGACATTCAACTTGACTATGACCCCTTTGGCCACATGTATAGCATCTTCGAGGCCTGCTACTTCCCCTTGGTCCTTTAGTAGTCGAACTTGTTGTAGTCTCACGCATTGCTTCCATATGTAGGGAACCATTGTCAGTGATTAAATAAGGCATCACAACTTCTTGTTCATCTTTGTCAATTTCATGTAAACATATCCTTTTCAATTTCTTGTCGTGATGTAAGTCTTCCATGCGGGATATCAGTTCTACCATCTCGCAGATAGTGGATGGCCGACAAGAAGAGAGTCTATGTTGAATATTAAAGCGAAGTCCACACCAAAACTTTAGGATCCGTTCATCTTCACATATTTCAAGCATGGGTGAATGATGTGCTAACTCATCAAATTTGATCTGATATTCTCTAGCTGACATCGATCCTTGTTTCAACTCATGCAATTCTTTTCTTTTTCTCCTAACACAGAAATATGGAAGAAATTGTTCTCTAAATGACTTCACAAAATTATCCCAAGTCAAAGGATGTGGTAAATGTCGGGATAAAGAGCTCCACCAACGCTTCGCATGACCGCTCAAGGAGTATTCAGCAAATGGAATTCAATAGTCTTTGGGTGCTTGGATAATCTTGAGAACCTTCTCAATCTTTTCTAACCAAGCATCAGCATCCTCAGGATTAGTATCTCCCACAAACTCTGGTACTTGACCCTTGCAATAGCTAGCAAATATTTTCTGATGCTTCTGAAAAATATCCTCATTAGATAGATGGGGAAGTGTAACTCTAGTACTACCCACGCTTTGAACGGTACGAATGGATTCTTCAAATCCATCAAGTCTTCGCTCTACGGTTTGTAGTCTCCTATCCATACTTTGGAGCATGTCCATCATCATTGCCAACTAACTAGCAATCTCAGCATCAGAATGCGACATGATTCTGCATAAATCAATTACACTCATCAGTCTCTAGATATTTAATGTCTCATATCCTAGGACTCTTTTGGGAACCATTCATGTTGGACTATATATCAAAGTCAGAAAACTCCAATATAATCCAGACATTCCGAATACCAATAATAATCATAACGTATAAATGATGGTTAATGGAGTATCCTCGCTCTGATACCATCTGTGACGCCCCGCCCCGCGGGGAGGGCGTCGGACCTATCTCCCTAGGATCCAGATATTCAGCAATAGCCACATTCATACATCATGATTAACATTCAGAATGTAAAGCAGGAAAAATGAAAAATAAAATATTCCATTAACATTTATCTATTCATTGTTCCCAAAATATTACAAGTTTACAATAGAGTCCACAATATATTTTTACATGGCTAACAACTTAAACAACATCAACTATAAATGTATAACAACAACAAGTATATTTTTACAAGTGAAGCTGTGCCTTGTGTCTGGTATAAACTGTGGAAGCTTAGGTCACTATTGCTGCTCAACAACCTATAAACCTGGATGGGTTTCCAAAGAAGTACGTATGAGCAAAAAGCTCAGCACGGCTAAAACAGGCTAACACTAAATTACGCAGAAAGTGTAAAGAGTAAAGAGAGGGATGTTCATGTTCCTTTATTATTTTTGTAATTTATATTTGCTATCCCAACTATTTGTAAATAGGTTATTAGAAGTTACATATGATCTACTTGTACTCTACAAGTTCTAGTATTATTATTCATATCATGAGTTCGTAACTATACTATTATCTGCATGCATTGTTTGGGAACATCATATTCGTAGAAGCACATAGGTATCCAAAGCATGTTTTCATCATTTAGTTGTTGATCTCAAACAATAAACACATCACCTCAACAGTCACATCATGTGCACTGGAGTAATAACTCAAGACAACAAATCCCAACTCCAACTTCAACCCGTTTCCCCAGCTTACCCACCACGAGGGGAATACCCAGGAACGAGTACACCGTGGCCAAATGAGACCGCACCGGATATACCCTTGTGACGAAGTACGAGTCTTCGACGAGTGTCGTGCTAGGGACGCGGACACACTGACCGTACCCGTAGCACTACGCTCAACCGACAGAGTCGTGGAACACACCGACAGGCTCGCAGAACTAGAGCTAACATTCCATCTAGGACTCACCGGGACCACGAGAATTGTGCCCCACTCTCGGGTATACTAACTTCTCTAAGCACAACAAGCTTGCAAACAAACATTGAAGAAGTGGTTTTCAATGCTAAATTCATTTATTAATTTAATATTCAATTATGAACACTACCATCCAAATCTATGGATTTCTTATCATGGGTCAAAGTTGTCACGGTATCTGAATTCAAACCTTCATATTTAATCATGGATTATTTCTCGCAACCAAGCATGCGCTAACCAGACCATTCGTGTAGCCCGTCAAGCGACTACATACTTATCCAGGCTGCTAGATGCGACACATCACCTAACTTGTCCGTTGGGGTCGCGACTTTCATGGTATCTACAAGTATCCGTATGGAGAATACTTAGTTCCTTGCCTATAATCATCCATAAAATCTCACCCATAGATACAACGATGCACACATTCATAATCAAAGCTAACAAAAGGTTAAACATTTTTTTACTTGTGCAAATGATCAGTCCATACCAATCTTTACTTAACGTAACTATAGCACAATAAGACAATTACAAACATTATCTTCTAAGTCTAATTTCTATCTATAGCTTAATTTTAAGGCATCTCTAAAATAATAATTTAAAACTATTTTAGTCCACAAAGATTATCCAGAAATAATCATTCCTCATGTACCGAACAATTTATTTTCCTGACCTTATGTAGGGGCTGATATTTTAGTGCAACTTTGATACAACAACTTACTAAATCGCACACCGATCTTTGGTTATGTATCGAGAAAACTATACTTGTAAACCTACATTCATAAAGTATACTTTACGAGAAGATGACAACAATGTAATATCCACAACATGCGTAAATAATAGAGAAAATAATAAATCGACGAACGCTTTATAAATTTTCGAAAAAGTTATGGACATAGACCATTTAACTGTAGATTGTTATAAGGATTAATCCCGAAATATAATCTTGTACACAAGGCAACGACACATACATTACCTCTACATTTTGACTTGTTCATTCCCCCCAAAAATCTCCTTTCGGATTATTGGTAGTCAATCATAAGATACTAACCAAGGAAATTACCTATCACATAACGTTTCTTCCAGTTGGGATTAATTAGATGAAAAAGAAGAATTGATTTACATGGATAGTGGAAGTTTAATTCTTATCCAAATTGATAATTGTGGCGAGAAATTGTAACGTCCACAAAAATATATACACGAAAAATTCTTCGAAGCAAAATCACTTTGCATGCATTGATAATTGGTCTCGCATGAAATCTTCAGTATAAATGAAATGTTAGCAAATAATTTATAACCTATTTATTTATTTACTCGCACCAGGCTAGAATATTTCCCAGGAAGAATTTCACATTATCTTTTAAGCATGGGAACCAAAAGCATCTCCCTCTCCATCCACATCCAATATGTATGATCCCGCATGACTAATTAACATGACGAGCATATTATACCCACTTAATGACCCTTAAAACATGCATGATGTGTAGTATGTACTCCTGCATTCATCATTTTATTTCTAATGATGAGGAACAATAAACGCAAAAGAAACGGAAACCATGTATGCGACCTTACTACGTTGCTATTAGAGATCATACTTAATCGGTATGGTTGTCATATGTGTGGATAAAAAAAATGTATGCAAACGGTTAGATTAATATATCAGGTTACCTACATGCTCATGATTTATGCACATGTAAAATTTAAGTAATTCTACGTTTCATAAAGATGGCATTTACACTATACCATCATTTCTTCTCTACAGAAAACGTCAGGCAACATTTAACATTTCATGCTAATTATGGTCATCATTAATATCAATTAAATGATACTTATATCACACTTTAACGGATATCTCCAATCCAATCCATGTATCTTAGATGATAATATAGAAGGAATATAATTCGGATAACATGATATCAACAATCATATACAGATCACGATTAAGAATCATATGAATCTATGAGGTCTCAAGCATACGGGTGCGATAAGAAAATGTGAAACCCACAAAAAGGATGGATGGGAACATCATTACGAGTTTACATTCCCATGCATTCGTTGATAGATAACTTAGTCTTTAGGTGTGACCCAAACCATCCAAGTGACAACATATATATCCAACACATCATTTAATCTAAAAAGTTATAAAAAAACTATTTTGCATGTGGATTTAACAAACATATCAATTAGCCTCTTTTTTTATCTTTAGGAACATGAACAACCACCAATCTCCGCACAATGGGGTGGAAACCCATCCAGCAAGAGAGACACGAAGGTCTATGGGATACATATAAGGTGAGAAAAATGCGATAAAAAGGAGAGGGGACCGTACCTATATGTTTTTCGTGCAATCAACGTCACATCTTCGTTCTAAGTAGTTCCACGCTTCGTCATGGTCACGAAAATCCTCTAAATCAAAATAATCCCTTGCTTAGATCTAACCCACAATAAAATCTTGAAATACAAGAAGCAAAAGAGATGATCTTACATTTTTCTAATTGTAGGTCCATGTAGATGATGATGAGGGGAAAGCTCCTCTCCAAAAATGATGGCGATTTGCCATCTCCGTGATGCTCTGGTGGAGTTACACCAAGCTTGGAGGTGGGAGATGGTATGTGGTGGCTAGGGTTTTCAAATGAGAGGAGAGGGCAACCTAATGGGTCTTTTATATCTTTAAGAATTGGACTTGGGCGGATCCTTAGGTGGATCTCGCTCAAATCTCGTATGACCATTTCAGACTTGACCCTTTCCCACTAAAACGATCATATCTCACTCATCCCATATCCGATTTACAAAATTTCAGATGCGTTGGAATCCTGACGTCGATACGCATCCAACAAGTCATAATATACTACAGTCAGATCGAAATTGAATTTTTCATAATTTTCTTATTGGACAACAACTATTTGATTATCATCAACTTGACCAATTTGTGGTACTAAAACCAGCGGTTTCACATAAGAGGACAAGAACTGAAAGACACATAGTGTCTATGGCCACCTCCTTGGTGATGGACAGAAAGACAAAGAGCCACGGAGTGAAGTGGTTGCCCCGAGTTGAATGTGAAATCAAAGACACTATCTTTACCCATGCAAGAATCGATGATGACTCTCCGATAAATATCCTCCCTACCTCTGTGTTTGATAAGCTCAAATTCAGGTCAATCAGAAAGTCGAGAGAGATCGTTCAGTTGGCTGATCGATCCATCAAACGGTCTAGAGGAAATATTTCGGTCATCGTTGCTTTCCAAGGTGCTCTACTCCAGGTAGACTTCACAGTCATTGACATTGAGCACCGAGGAGAGTTCACCCAGTCTCCGATTATCCTCGAGAAGCTGTTCTTAGCCTCAACTAAGGCGACTAAAGATTACGAGACTCAGGAGATCGATTTTTCAGCATTGGGAGCACTCCAACCACACCCATTCTTTGATACACTTCACTCTAACGTGACCCGCACATCCGTTGACAGTCGTGACCATCAAGAGGTAAATGAGTCCCACCTCTCTGCTACACCTGAGAGACCGACTGCCCGGACGACCGTTAGTTTTGAGACTCCACACATCTCCACTTCATCAACTGCTTGCACCACCACCTTGACAACTTCTAAGGAGGACTCATGACCAGAAGCTATCATTAAGTCGAACATGACCTTTATTGATTGCCTTGACCATTTTGATGATCCGACACAAGACATGTGCTGACCCAATAATGCCAAGCCAACTGAGACCACTAGCACCTTCCCGAGACATGTGCTGACCCTTCAGGAATATTACAATCTATATGGTGATTCGTCTCATGAGGAACTCATAGTCAGCACCACATCAAGTTCCGGACCTTCAAAAGAAACAACCAAGATTAAATTGATTCCATTTAAAAACTCGGTAGTTCCCTCTTCTAGTCGGCTATCTAGTGAGAGGAAGTCGAGAATTGATTCCTCGAGGTTTTCCCCCGAACCTCTCAAGGCGCGTCGCTCTCATCTCCCTCTCAATGATTCAGGTTATAGAAAACCAACTAAGAAAGATTCCTTCAACACACCGGAGAAGGAATTTTCTGAGGAGTTCTCATCTGGTCCGGATAAGGTGATTTATATGAGTGAACTCAGTTCGGCTGTTCTCAAGCCTTATCTGAGCAAGCAGCCGTGTGTCGACCCTCGTTGGATGATCCCTACACCTCACTATTATTCATCTGAGGACGATTTTGACAATGACACATATGTATATTCTCCACCTCCTCGCGTCCGCAAGAAGGTTTGCCACAAACCTTCTTAATCCTTATATATTCTCACTCTTTTCTTGTATATACTTTCTCTCCCTCCCTCCCTAGTTATTCGAATCACTCGCCCTGGCTCCATATCATTTCATTTTGTGACTACAATTAGGATAACCTGACCATAAGTATAGGGGGGAGAGTGACCCGCGTCTATTCACTGTACATCCTCCAGATCACATCGATTCTCATACTCACTCAATTCCTATATTTAGGCTGACCAGAGACTAAGTATAGGGGGGATCGATGCCCGCCATGTGTATACTCATCCATTTCCCCTCTTTCCCTCGTATGCCCCATTTTTTTATCTTCTTCTACACTTAGGTTGTCAGAACCTAAGTATAGCTCTTCTATGCTTAGCCCGAGCTATGTCTTTTTCATCTCTTTTTGTGCTCTGAGGACATAGCACACACTAAGTATAGAGGGCGTGTATATATTACATATATACTTTACCCATAACTCGTACTTTCACATATTTTCGCATATTTTTGTATATATTATTTAATAATTACTGGGTGGGTAAAAATTGAAAAAAAATCTGTATAATTTTGTACTATATGTATAATACTTGTATAAAAAGTTGTAAAACATACTTTTGCAAAATTTGTTGTAAAATAGGATGTATACCTAAAAAAAACATGTATACTATTTATATTATGTACAAGTTGTATAAACTAGAAATTGTTGTAAATAAAAAAAATTTTCGTATACCAGAAAATAAAATAAAGGCTTCTTATTTTCTCTTGCATATCCTCCTTGAAAAAAAGAAGTCTTGCATTCATCTACATAGCATGTCATCTGCACCTCTCATCTACATATCTTGCATATGCAAGTTGAAAAGCTAGTGGGTTCTGAACCAAGTTATGAGTAGATGTTGAAAATGGAGTTGATTTGACCTTAATCCACCTAATTTCAGAGGAACCTTATAGGAACTGGAGCTAAGATTTCTCAGGTCAAGTGACTTAATTCTTTGAGTCCGTAAGTCTATGTTCACATGTCATCTTGATTAGTCTAAGTAGAATATCTCGTGCACACGCATGATTCTTTTAGATAGTGATCTAACTTGGACAAGAATCATGCACGTAGCTCTTCATTGATGAGGTGGTGAGAAGGTAAAATCCTTTAGCTTGGAGTAGCACACGTGTGGAAACATCCGTCCTCCTCTAGGGAGGGTAGTGCATCTCAACCTAGTCTGGTGGTGTTGACGTCTGAGGACGGGACGCTGTGGGTTGCAATAATGCTTCAAAAGAGGGATAGTCTACTGGCTCAAGAGGAAAAACTCCTGATGTGCATGCTGCACCTTGTATATAGTTCCAAAAGAAAAAGAAAAAAAAGGAGAAAAATGCAAGAACTCAAAAAAAAAATATAGACAGGCTGGATAAAAAAAATGCCTGTCGGAGTATGTATATTAAGAAGAAGTCTTTAGCTGGATGTCTTAGCTACACTGGTCAGGCATCCCGGGATAGGTAGCTACACTAGCTACTGTCCATTCTTTTCTCCCCCACCCCTCCTCTTGAGCTGGTCGCACTTGAACTTAGAAGGGAATACCCGCTCCTCGAGGAAAGAGTTACTGGACCAGGTAATTAGAGTTACCTTATTAGAGGAGGTTGTTTCTGAGCCATTTCTGATATGGAGAGCTATTTATCACTTACACAGTACAAGTAAGAATCATAGTCATCAGAAATTTGCGTTTGAGGATTTGTTCTGACCTGACTGTTGAGGCGTCTTGAATAGAAGACTTGTGGAACTTGAAGTCTGTTAGGTTTTAAGTGCAGATCCCAATAAGGTTCCGCCACACAATTAATCCAAAGGTCGAGTCAAACCCCATTTTCAACTTTTGTTCATGACCTTGGTATGGAACATAATCTCATTTCACTCTTGCATTTCATTTAGTTGCTCGGGGACGAGCAAGGTTTAAGTATAGGGGGGGTGATGAATCTGTGATTCATGACTCTAAAAGTTGAAAATAGAGCTTTGTTCCCGAGTAATTAGCTGCATATTTCCACTTATATTGTATAATTAGCATCCATGCAAGCATAATATATGCATTTTAGCATTCATATTTGCATAAAATAAGAAGCCAATTTCACTTGTAAATATTCACCTGTATATTAGATAAAATACCTTATTTGTATATATTTTATACTATCTCCAAATCCAATAAAATCAACTCCATAGTGTATATATTACTAAACTAATTAAAAAAATATCAAAAAAATATTAACTTGCAAAATTACCCAATAAATCCCCAAATCCAGTTGGAGATCTTAGACCTTAAAGTACACATATCTCTCTCATACAACCTCTAAATTAGGTCTACTCACTTTTAAAGTAATATACAGTCAGAGACCTTCAAAACAAGATCAATTTCATTAAAATCGGAGCTTGTATGCAAAACTTGGGTTTTGGGCCCCTTTTGTATATTGTAATATTGACCGTTTTGCCCTTCATTTTTATCCTTTTATTTTCTTCATTATTATAAATCCTAAAAAAATTAGATTAAGTTATAAATATTCCTTTCATATTTTTTCTAACTTTATTTTGAGTTTTCTCTCTTTTAAAAATTACAAAAAAATACCAAAGATAAAATGCGGTATTTTATATCTATAAGGTACCACCCAAAAATACATTTTTGTACATATCACTTTCTTTGATTTTCGGTCCTTCACGAAAGTTGTAGATCTAGTCGAGGCGAGCAACTTTTATGTTGACCACTTTTTGATTTAATCCCTTTTGTTATTTCTTTTCTAGTTTTCTTTACATTTAATTTTTGAATTTTCTAGGAGCGACATGTGGCAGCTCTTGGAGCCGCCACATGTCACCCCAAATTTTTATTTTCGGATTTTTTTATTATTTTCGGATTTATTATTATTATTATTATTTTACTATTACTATTTTAATCATTTTTAGTAGCCTACTATATTATTTTATTAATAAATTATTTCCCCCTTTTACCTCTTCTCCCCTTACTTGTCTTCCACTGCAAGCCTTCAACTCTCTACTACTCCATCTTCTCCACCTCTTTTCTAACTTTCCCCCTCCTCTTTATATTCTCATTCCCTCCATCATTTTCCATCATTCGCCATTTTCAAGAGAAGTAAGGTCGAGCCCCTTTAACCTTCAAGTGAAAGCTGTAGGAGACGAGTCGAGCGACGACAACCTCAAGGCGAGATCCGCGGTTAATCTCCACGTAGTGAGCTGCCAACCAATCTTACGGAGCTTCTCCGATTTTTTATCGTCGAATTGGATCGAGGCCACGACAACGGAAGCCGCACGACGTGGCTCCACTTTCGACGAATCACAGGTAAGTAATCCATCTTCATCTTGTCATTTATCTTATCTAACATTTTTTTCTCTGTTATCTCATCCTCATCAAATCACCATTATCATCACCAAACTATTTTCAATGTTTCATCATCACATCATCACATACAAAAAAAACCATCATCATCACAAACCATTCATCACCATCAGTATCCATTTCTCTTTTCATTTCATGTTCATTACAAAAAAATCAAAAAAAGAAATAAAAAAAGGAGAACAGGGAGGAAGCAGCTGTCGTCGCCACCCCCTGCCTCCACGTCGGGAAGCCGCGGTGCGCACAGCCGCATCACCCAAGAGCAGCCACCGCCGTCAGCCCCTTTCGCCCCCTCTCCGCGCACTGTCATTCCAGGTCGTCCCGCCGCCGTGACTGCAGTCTCTACTGCTCCGCGCGACGCGTGGAGGCCGCCTTCCGCCCGAGCACCACCACCCTCGGCCACGACCCAACGCGTACCGCTGCACCATCCTGCGCATAGCCGTCACCCTCTACACCTAGCAGCGCCGGCCTCTTCCTCCCGTGCGTGCTCCGCGCAGCCACGCGCCGCCTCATCCTGGCACGTGCTGCGGCCTGGACGCACGCCCTCGACACCGCCCGCGCCTGCCACGCGCCCCCAGGACGCCTCCACCACCAGAACGCGCTCAACTTCTTGCGGCACCGTTGTCCACCTCGTCACCTCGCGTGCGCGCCCCAGCAGCACCACCCGCGCGCCGCCCTCCGCTCTCACCCCGCGCCATCCGGTCCTGCGTGTGCGCGCCAGCCAGACCGCCACGACCTCCAGGTCGTGCTCCGTCTTTAAGGCCTCTCCTGCCTGCAGCGGTCTCCCAACCGCCTTCGCCATCAACGCGCCGTGCGCTCCCCGTCTTCGCCACAGCGCCCCTCGCGCCGCTCCTTGCATGCGCAAGGTCCGTCGCCCACATTCCCCTCCGCGTGCCCTAGACGTGGGTTCCTTTCTTGGAACCCACGAAGGTCTCTCTTTTTTTATTTATTTCATTTTATTGGAAATTTTGCATATTTAATCAGCACATTTTATTCATTTGCAAAAAAGTCCTTATGCATAGATTGCATTTTCATTTTTAAATCCTGTATTGCATTGATAACCCTGCCTTCGCATGATTATTTGGACAGTTATTTTACATCAATTTTAATACAAAAATAACATGTTGTTGACAAATTAACCCTGAACATTTTGACTATTTATTTATATTTTTGTGAGCTTATGATAATTTATTAAAATTCAGAGATTGAAAACCAAAGATATTTTTCCCATTTAAGCTCTGAAATTTGCAAAGCCATATTTATTGCTCCAAAAATTGTGAAGAAATTGTGAATGATGTATTTTATTATGCTTTAATTACAATCCAAATGTCGTCTAATTAGGAGTTGTCTTGTGCATAAAATAAATTATAGAGTGATTTCTGTAATTGATTTTTAATTAATTCTACGAATAGGATTTTTGAGAAATTTCAACTCTCCTGTATTCCTTATAAAAATATCTATTTGAGATAAATAGCTCTCTGGATAATTTAATTTTGTGGATTTATTAGGAATTAAATACCAACAGTCACTCTGTTTTCAGTAGAAAAAATCATAAGAAAATCATAAAGTGTAAGAAAATTCCAAAAAAACTAGTATAGCTTCATTTCATTTTTCATAGTTTTTGCATATCATTTGCACGAAAATTTGCTTAAAACCCCGAAAAAGTTTACATTTTCATTTGTGCATTTTAAATCCAAAAATTCCAAAAAAAATACATTTGCATTCATCATTGGATTAAATTTAGAGGAAAAATATAACTCGGTCAATTTGGTTTAATTTCACATTCAAATTAAATTTGGCTAAGTTGTTGATTTTCGTACTAACCTAGTTCATTCGCATCAGTGCATCTGCATTTTTATTGCATAAAAAACAAGAAAAAAATTCCATTTGGAAAACCGCAATCTAATCCCTCTAACTTGATCCCGAGTTGTTCCTTTGCCTTCTTGAGTCGACCCTGGGGTTTGCCCAGGATAAATTAACATAAAACCGCGCGTTAATTCATTCGACGATTCATCGATTTGTGCAGTTATTTTTTATCGATCATGATTTATCCGACCGGAATGAAAATGTCAATTCGACAACACTAAAAGGGTAGATCTACGTGGATCATCAAGGATCCCCCGTGGATGGCGAAGGATATATGGAAGAAGGTAAAGGCGAAGATGAACGGTATATGGTCGAGGTGAAATGACCAGAGGTCACAGGATATGGGGACCAATATCCCGACATCTTTGAAGAGGAAATGATGAATGTAAGTAGGTTGATCTAGAAAATGTGCAATTGCACAAGATAACTCACACAGACAGACACAAGAGCAAACCCTGAGTTCACACTCAACACGGTGAAGGACCCGAAACCAAGTCCAATTAATCTGGTTGATTTTAAGTGTGATTTCCAAGCAAATAGCAAAGGTTACGTGGCCTAGAGGGAAGTCGGCTAGAAAGCTAGATGTGTCTCCCCTGTTTAACCTGTTGCCTAAGATACATGCGTCCTTCTTTTCTTCGCTCCTATCTCAAGTTGATGGATTCAAAGACCATGCCCCTATCTACCTGCAAGAAGGCGGAGACTGACAAGGATGGAACTTCGCCCCGAAGGGTTACTAGCAACTTGTCGCGAAGTACCGCTAGTTCACCCCTGACTACCTGTGAACAGGCGAAGGCTACTTGGTACTAGTCAATGAACCTGAAAATATTCAACTCGTGATATTTGCTAGGATCAGTTGGTATGTGATATGGAAGGTGGGGATTTGGGCTCTGTCTTAAGGTGTTCACACATAATCAAGTACCCTAACTCAACCTGAAAACAAGGTCGGGGTTACTCTCCCGCAAAGAAGGGTTAATTTTAGTTAATTTTTTGTTCCAATTCAATTAGCAGTTTCGATTTTAAAGATTAGTTGTCACTGATATTAATCCACACAAGCAATCACGTCTAACGCCTAGTCCCAATTCTTTTATCATAGGTTAGAAAATCGAGAGAGAGAGAGAGAGAATCGGAAAAAGCTGATGCAATCGAGAAAACGATGATGAATGCTTGAGTAAGAATACTTACAGTGCCTCCATCTCTCTACAATGCGGGATGCAAAACTGAATTGAAATTTTACACTAAATGGAATGCAAGCGATGAAAAGCCGCTCCTAGACAGGCAGTTCTATTAGCGAGTGAAGAACATATTATGTTTGGCTAAGTCCTGCGGTCTAAGTGCATCTTTTAAGTGATGTGTGGTCCTAAAAAATAGAAGCACAAGCAAATCCTAGAGTGGCTCGAGGAGCCGCTAGTGCAAGCCTATTCTAAAAATTCAACCCACACAACAGACGGGATACGGTTCCACTATGTTTACACATGCGAGAATCCAAACGGGAACCGTTGTAAATGCATACACTTTTTTTACAAGTTAATAAAAATCTTTTTGGCATCTCAACAGCCGACTTGATCCACGAATCGTCGGCCTCCGATGCACTTCGAAATGCATCAACTTCAAAAAAGCCGCTCTAAGTCCACCGGGCCCTCGCACAAAAAGATAAAAATTATTTCAGAGAGATATATACATAAATGGTCAGAAAAATAATTAAAGAATAAATGTGGATAATTACAAGATGGCTCAGGGGTCAAACTACCCGAGTGAATGGAAAACGTAAATCTAATTGTTTAAAGTGATCCTAAGCCGTTTGCCTCCCCGACAACGGCGTCATTTGATGATACATGAAGATCTACCCTTTTAGTGTTGTCGAATTGACGTTTTCGTTGCAGTCGGATAAATCCGTATCGATAAAAAATAACCTCACAAATCGATGAATTGTCGAATGAATTAACGCGTGGTTTTATTTTTATTTAGCCTGGGCAAGCCCAAGGTCGACTCAAGGAGGCAAAGGAACAACTCGGGATCAAGTTAGAGGGATTAGATTGCGGTTTTCCAAATGGGATTTTTTCTTGTTTTTTATGCAATAAAAATGCAGATGCACTGATGCGAATGAACTAGGTTAGTACGAAAATCAACAACTTAGCCAAATTTAATTTGAATGTGAAATTAAACCAAATTGACCAAGTTATATTTTTCCTTTAAATCTAATCCAATGATGAATGCAAATATATTTTTTTTGGAATTTTTGGATTTAAAATGCACAAATGAAAATATGCAAACTTTTTTGGGGTTTTATGCAATTTTTCGTGTAAATGATATGAAAAACTTTGAAAAATTTGATGGAAGTTAAATATGATGAAATGAAGTTACACTATTTTTTTTGGAATTTTCTGACACTTTATGATTTTTTATGAATTTTTTACTGAAAACAAAATGATTGTGGGTATTTAATTCCTAATAAATTCATAAAATCACATTATCCAGAGAGCTATTTATCTCAAATATATATATTTTCATACGGAATCCAGGAAAGTTGAAATTTCTAAAAAATCTTATTCGTGCAATTAATTAAAAATCAATTATAGAAATCACTCTATAATTTATTTTATGCACAAGACAACTCCTAATTTTACAAAATTTAGATTATAGTTAAAGCATAATAAAATACATCATTCACAATTTTTCACAATTTTCAGAGCAATAAATATGGCTATGCAAATTTCAGAGTTTAAATGGGAAAAATATCTTTGATTTTGAATATCTGATTTTTAATAAATTATCAAATGCTCACAAAAATATAAATAAATAGCCAAAATGTTCAGGATTAATTGTCAACAACATGTTTATTTTTGTATTAAAAATTGATGCAAAATAACTGTCCAAATAATCATGCGAATGCAGGGTTATCAATGCAATATAGAATTTGAAATTGAAAATGCAATCTATGCATAAGGACTATTTTGCAAATGAATAAAATGTGCTGATTAAATATGCAAAATTTCCAATAAAATGAAATAAATAAAAAAGAGAGACCTTCAAGGGTTCCAAGAAAGGAACCCACATCTAGGGCACGTGGAGGGAATGTGGGCGGCGGGCCTTGCGTGTGCAAGGAGCGGCGCAAGGGGCGGTGAGGTGGAGACAGGGAGCGCACGGCACACTCGCGGGCGACTCATCGATGGCGAAGGCGGTTGGGAGACCGCTGCGGGCAAGAGCAGCCTTGGAGGCAGAGCAAGACCTGGAGGTCGCGGCGGTCTGGCTGGCGTGCACGCGCGCGACTGGATGACGCGGGGCGAGGGCGGAGGGCGGTCAGAGTGCAACGTGGTGGACTCTGGGAGAAGCGCGAATGGGCGGTGCGGATGAGATCCAGGGAGTGATCTGACGACAGGGAGAATGGGTATGCGTGGCGATCAACAGGCCGTTGGATCAAGATAAAAATCCAACGGTCAAAGGGAGCAGCTGTGAGTGGCTGAAGAGAAAAATAAGATTAGAAGGAGAAAAAGGCCAAATTTGGAAAAATTCAAAACGTGAAAGTTGTAGATCCCGATGAGATCTACAAGTTTCACGTTCACCAAAAACAGAGATGAGGACAAATATGATACAAATATACGAGAATACAAATAAACATATGTATAGTATACAAGGAGGCCTGAAAACCCAACTTTTGCCTACGAGCTCCGAATTGAATGAAATTAGTCTCATTTTAAAGGTCTCTGGATGTGTATTCATCTGGATGTGAGTATACCTAATTTGGAGTAGGTAAGAGAGAGCTATGGGCCTTCTAAGGTCCAGGGGGTTTAGGGCTTCATTGGGTATTTTACAAGAGAGAACTCTGGCCTTCTTCCTTATATTATTAACCAATAGTGTACATCTTATAAGGAAGGTGTTATTTTATTTTGGAGGCGATAAAATACAAGTAATTAGGTGGATGTTTTACAAGTGGATTTTAAACAAGGATTGGCTTCTTATTTAAATGCAATGATGGATGATAAAATGCATGTTTTGTGGATTGATGCATGAATGCTATTTATGCAAGATAAAAGGGAAATATAATGCTAAATACCCGGGGACAAAGCTCTATTTTCAACTTTAAGAGTGATGAATCACAGAGTCATCAACCCCCTATACTTAACCCCAGCTCGTCCCCGAGCGACTAAATGAAATGCAAGAGTGAAATGATTTTGGGTTCCATACCAAGGTCATGAACAAAAGTTGAAAATGGAGCTTAACTCAACCTTTGGATTAATTGTATGGCGGAACCTTATTGGGACATGAATTTAAGACCTAACAGACTTCAAGTTCCACAAGTCTTCTATTCAAGACACCTCAACAGTCAGGTCAGAACAAATCCTCAGACGCAAATTTCTGATGACTATGATTCTTGCTTGTACTGTGTAAGTGAAATATAACTCTCCACAACAGAAATGGCTCAGAAACAGTCTCCTCTAACAAGGTAACTCAAATAACTCGGTCCAGTAACTCTTTCCTCGAGGAGCGGGGTATTCCCTTCTATGTTCAAGTGCGACCAACTCAAGAGGAAGGGGTAGAGAAAAGAACGGATGGTAGCCAGTGTAGCTACCTTTCCCGAGATGCCCGACCAGTGTAGCCAAGTCATCCAGCTGCATTTCTTTACTACTATACATACTCCGACAGGTATTTTATTTTCACTTGGTCCTGTCTGATATTTTTGGAGTTTTTGTAATAATATTTTTTTTCGAACTATATACAGGGTGCAACATGTACATCAGGAGTTTTTCCTCTTGAGCCAGTAGACTATCCCTCTTTTGAAGCATTATTGCAACCCACAGCATCCCGTCCTCAGATGTCAACACCACCAGACTAGGTTGAGATGCACTACCCGCCCTAGAGGAGGACGGATGTTTCCACCCGTGTGCTACTCCAAGCTAAAGGATTCTACCTCCTCACCACCTCGTCAATGAAGATCTACGTGCATTGTGCTTGTCCAAGTTAGGTCACTGTCTAAAAGAATCATGCGTGTGCATGAGATATTCTACTTAGACTAATCAAGATGACATGTGAATATAGACTTGCGGACTCAAAGAATTAAGTCATTTGACCTGAGAAATCTTAACTCCAATTCCTATAAGGTTCCTCTGAAATTAGGTGGATTAAGGTCAAATCAAGTCCATCCTCAATATCTACTCATAACTTGGTTCAGAACCCACTACCTTTTCACCTTGCATATGCAAGATATGCAGATGAGATGCAGATGACATGCTATGAAATGCAAGACTCTTTCTCTTTCTTTTCTGATGTATAGATGGTATGCAAGAGTAAATAAGAAGCCTTTGAATTTTTCCCAACTTTTTTTTCAATTATTTGGTATACTTCCTATGTTACAGCAATTTACAAGAGTATTATACAACTTATACAAGTATATTTTACAAAAAAATTTCTCCAACTTTTACCCAACCTGTAATTATTGCGTAATATATACAAAGATATGTGAAAGTACGAGCTACGGGTATAGTATATATGTAATATATACACCCCCCTATACTTAGCATGTGTTGTGTCCTCAGAGCATGAAAAGCGAGGAAAAAGACATAGCTCGTACTAAGCGTAGGAGAGAGAAAATTATATAATGTATAGAAGTCGCTCCGTCCTCCTATACTTAGGCTCTGGCAGCCTAAGTGTAGGAGAAGACAAAAATGGGGCGGATGAGGTCAAGAAGAGAAATGGATGAATATACAATACGGGCATCGGCCCCCCTATACTTAGGCTCAGGTCAGCCTAAGTATAGGATGGAAGTGAGTATGAGGACCGATGTGCTCTGGAGGATGTATAGAGAGCAGACTCAGGTGGCTCGTCCCCCCTATACTTAGGATCTGGTCATCCTAAGTATAGTCCAAAATGGTGATCAATGACGCTGGGATGAGTTACTAGAGTTGCGGGGGAGAAAGGACAGAATGTACAGGAATGATGGTATATACAAGTGAGTCGGTCTGAATCTTTAAAGATGCTGCTGATGGCTAGAGCTCACTGCTGCAAGGTCTCATGCACGGCCTGAGGTGTATCTGCTGAATCTGTCTCACGCATGAATACAATCTCCTCAACATGGACTAACTGCTCATTGGATTCGAGAAGTGTTTCAACAGTTGTCCATTCACAAGGAATGTCGGTACGTCATCTGCAAGATCTGAGATCTCGACACATCCACTATCATGCACCGTACGGACGACAAATGGGCATGCCCACTTGGACTTCAACTTGCCTTGGAAGATCTTGAACCTAGCATTAAACAACCATACCTTCTGTCCAGGAGCAAAGGTCTTTCGTCTAATATATCTATCGTGCCAACGCTTAACCTTGTCTTTATACACCAAACTGTTGTCATATGCGTGGTTTCTGATTTCCACAAGCTCATTCAAATCCATATCTCTCTGCTTCTGCCAAAGTGCGTGTTCCAGTTGACCTTATTGATTGCCTATTCTGATTTATGCACTAACTCTGCGGGCAAATGGCACGGCTTTCCGAATACCATTCGGAATGGGGAGGTTCCTAACGGTGTCTTGTAAGCTGTCCTATAAGCCCATAGGACTTGATCCAGGATCTGGGACCAGTCCTTCCTGTCTAGGTGGACAAGCTCCTGCAATATAGTTTTCACCTCCTGATTTGACACCTCAGCCATACCATTACTCTGTGGGTGGTAAGGGCTAGCAACACGGTGATCGATGATATAGTCCTTCAGAAGTTTCTTCACATCTCTGTTTACAAAGTGGCTACCCCCATTTGATATCAACATCTTGGGGATCCCGAACCTAGAGATGATATGATCTCTGATGAATTTACATACAGTCCTGCTGTCTGCTGCTCGGGTTTGGATAGCCTCCACCCACCGTGACAGGTAGTCTACCGTAAGAAGGATGTACTCGAATCCATGGCTCACAGGGAATGGGCCCATTAAATCGATGCCCCAGGTGTCAAAGACATCACAAATGATGACAGGATACATCGGGATCTCATCCTTGGAACCAATGGTTCCTCCCATTCTCTGGCATACTGGACACGACTTCGCAAAGGTGATGGAATCGTGAAATAGAGTCGGCCAGTAAAAGCCACACCGAAGTACCTTCCATGCGGTCCTCTTCCTGGAGTGATGTCCTCCTGCCTCCAAGCTGTGGCATAAAGAGAGGACACTCTTGTATTCCTCCTGAGGAATACACTGTCTCGAGACACAATCCGATCCTTCAAAGAAAAGGATCGGATCCTCCCAATGGTAGTGTCTAGCATCCGACTTCAGTCGGTAAATGTGGCTCTTGGGCCAATTCTCGGGAACCTTCTTGGAGACAATATAGTTCACGATATTGGCATACCATGGGAGTGAGTCGACAACAAGAATCGACTCGTCGGGAAAGAGTCTCGAACTGGTGAGTCCTCAAAAGTATGTTTATCACGAATTTCCAAATCAAACTCCTAGATAAGCAAAATCCACCTAAGAAGACGCGCCTTCGCGTCCTTCTATTTCATCAAGTACCGTAGAGCCGTGTGGTCAGTGAACACAATAACCATGGATCCAATTAAATGAGATCTGAACTTGTCCAAGGAAAACACTAACGCAAGCATTTCTTTTTCCGTAACTGTATAGTTACGATGAACGGTGTCAAGTACTTTGCTTGCGTAGTGGATTGCAAAAGGGACGCCATCCCTTCTCTATCCTAACACAACCACAACAGCAAAGTATGAGGCATCCGTCATGATCTCAAAAGGAAGAGACCAATCTGGGGCTTGTAAGATCGGGGCGTCCATGATCATTCCCTGTAACAGCTTAAAGGCCTCAAGACATTTGTGATCAACAATAAATTCCGTGTCTTTGCCTAAAAGCTCAGTTAGCGTTTGAGCAATCTTAGAAAAATCCTTGATGAATCTCCGATAAAATCCGACATGCTCGAGGAACGACCGCAACTGTTTGATGTTGGTTGGTGGCTGGAGTCGTCTGATCACATCCACCTTGGCAGGGTCAACCTCCATTCCTCTCTTGGAGATGACGTGCCCAAACACAATGCCCTCCGTCACCATAAAGTGACTTTTCTCCCAGGAGAGCACCAGATTGACCTCACAACAACGTTTGAGGACTCGGTCCAGATTCCTAAGACAGGAATAGAAGGAATCACCATGGACCGAGAAGTCATCCATGAAGACTTCCAGGAATTCACCGACCATTTCGGTGAATACAACAATCATGCACCTCTGAAAAGTACCTGGAGCATTGCATAACCCAAAGGGCATGCGCCTGAAAGCGTAGGTACCAAAGGGGCATGTGAATGTGGTATTTTCGTGGTCCTCCGGAGTTATGGCTACTTGATTGTAGCCCGAGAACCCATCCAAGAAACAAAAGAACTATTTCCCCACAAATCTCTCTAGGATCTGATCAATGAATGGTAAGGGGAAGTGATCCTTCTTCGTCGCGGCATTAATACATCTGTAATCCACACAGACGCACCACGACATGGGCACTCGCGTCATGATCTCCTCTCCATCCTCGTTGGTGGTCGTTTGAATTCCCGACTTTTTCGGGACTACATGGATCTGGGCCACCCATTTAGAGTCGGAGATGGGATAAATAAAACCCGCGTTGCACCATTTCTGTAT
This sequence comes from Ottelia alismoides, assembly GCA_037367405.1. Taxonomy (NCBI): domain Eukaryota; kingdom Viridiplantae; phylum Streptophyta; class Magnoliopsida; order Alismatales; family Hydrocharitaceae; genus Ottelia; species Ottelia alismoides. Next base: position 230,136 of record JAZKJV010011323.1, on the reverse strand, counting down.
CTCCTTCTTAACTATCTCTCGTAAATTTGGATTCAAACAACGTTGGAATTCACGAGAGGGTTTGGCTTCATTCTCCAAGTAGATATGGTCCTAACACAGAGCGAGATTTATCCCGTGGACATCGGAAATGCTCCAGCCTATCGCTTTGCGGTTTTTCTTCAGGATCTCTAGCAAGCGAGATTCCTGCTCCTCGGTCAATCGCGAACTGATGATGATCGGATATTTCTTCTCTTGACCCGCAAGGAAGGAGTATTTCAGTGTTGTGGGTAAAGGTTTGAGCTCAGGTAAGGTGTGATCGTCCAGGAAATCTGGCTCAATCCTATCTGGTTCAGTGTTGGAAGTGGCTGGATCTTTCTCTGTAATTGCTGCTACCAAGATATTAGGCTATGGAGTCGGATCGTCAAAGGTCTCCATGCGATCGGCAAAAGCCACGTCCGACTCATCATCCTCATCTTCTGATTGTCCTAAAGAGGGAAGGACTGGCAAGCCCAGCTCCGCTTCTAAGTCATCGAAGATGTAGGGGATGCAGGTTATGCGTTGTACTCATTTCTAAGGACCTCGCAACCTGACTCATGCACTGGATCATCTCTGGAGGGGAGGGACTCATTGATGCTGGTTGGGTTCTGTCTCCATGGCCTAACTGTGTCTACATGGTTGCGATCTGCTTCAGATACTAGTGTTGGATTCAGAATCCGATCTCTGCCATTTGGTTTGCTTCATATCAAGTTCCTCATCTTCGCCTGGAGTTTGGAACTGGATCTTCCCGATCTTGTAATCAAACAAGGCTCCCGCTGTCCTGAGGAAGGGCCTGCCTAAGATGATGTGGGAGTCTCTCCAATACGAGGGGTTTCCATATCTAGGATAGTGAAGTCCACCATGTATTCTTGACCCTTGACTTTGATTACAACATTCCTCAATTCTCCTTGGGACCTCTTGGTTGATTTATCAGCGAACTGCAGGAGGGATCTAGATTTCCAAAGAGGTCCAAGATTAAGCCGCTCATAGAGGGCTGTAGGCATTAAGTTAATTGAGGAGTCGTTGTCTAGGAGAGTGCGTGCAAACGCAATGTCATCGACATGACTCACCACATAATGTGAACCCATGTCTCTTAGTTTCCTTGGAAACGAGATCTTTATTGCACAAGTCGTGGCTACTGACAGAACGTGTTTTTCAACAACGCTTTTGTTCTTCCTACTAACCCTAGTAGGTGTGTATCTCACCTTAAGGTATTTCTGGAATGCATGTGTCATTTCGACGTACTTGTCAAAGGGAATTGTGACCTTGATATGCTTGTTGCAAAACTCTGCCATCTCAAGGTCATCATTCTGGATTTTTTTAGTTTTCTTCTTTCCACCCGTAAGAGCTCGGGGGAAGGGATTATTAACTCCAACTCAGCTTCATGAAACTGAAATGTTGTCATTCAAAGTGGGAACTGAGTTCTATACAGGACGTGGACTCTGAAACAGACTCGGACTCTAACTCTGACTAAAAGGAAAATGTTGCTGTGAAACTGGTGATGCGTCTTCCGTGACTTCTGGACGATCCTCCTCAGATGGAGGTGCGGGCTCTTCGTCAGTTTCGTCGGACTCTTTGATGGTGTAGGTTTGCTGCTTCGAGGACCCAGAAGTCCTCTCCTTCTGCCGATGGTGACGATGGTGGTGCTGCTCCTCTTCTTCCTCCAAGTTCTCCTCAGGCAGAGACTTGGCAGCTCCTTCCTTCGGTGCCCGTGCCCGATCAGGTACGATCATGGTCCTTCCACTCCTGAGGGACATATGATTTACATTATCGTACGAAAGGATCTCATGTTTAGATAAAGACTTATCTGAATAGTATACTTGATCACGAGGTCGGTTCTGGCCTTGATTTAGGTTGTTCGGGTTAGCCTAAACCTGGGCGGGAATTGGGGTCTTTGGTGCCATCTGCTGATCCTGGGTACGAGAAACACGATTCAGATCAGTTCTCATATATAGATAATCATTTTGGATCTGTTGGACCCTATCAGACAGGGTCTGGATCGCCAAGGTATGGGACTCCAATTCGGTGGGCTGTGCTTGCTGATGCTGACTTGCGGATGAGGTTATGTACTGGCCCTGCTGGCCATGCCCATGCTGTTGCTGCTGATAGGACGGTGCCTGGCCCTGCTGGTCTGAGTGGAATGTGCGCTGCTGCTGGTGCTGCTAAGGTTGGTACCCTCGTTCGGGCTTGGACTGAACAAAGCGTGGTGCAGGGACGGAGCTGGTTTCCTGGTAAGCTGGGGAAGGTCGGTGAGGCTAACCATTCCCCATCCCCGACTGTCTACCAACGGGGTCACAGCTCTACCACAGCCCGTTGATATCGAACAACTGTGGAGGCTCCTCGTAACCGGTCTCCACTTGTGGGGGTGCATGCTGGTCCTGCTGGGTGTAAGTCTGATCCTCTACCAAGCCACTCTGAGGCCCTGGTGCCTGTTCTTATATAAGATGGACTCGATGTACAGGTACAGGTGGTGCAGAAGGGGCAGGTAGCTCCATCTTAACCACCTTCTTAGTAAGTTCCTCCACTTGCTTCGGCTTACGTGAGAGAGACTCAAGGTCAGTGACCCTCTTGTGGATCTGCTCGACCATGGTTAACTTATCAGCAATCATCCCCATGCCGGGAATGAGGTCCTCTGTCAGATCCGCTACAGTCCTCCGGGTTTTCTCGTTGGATAGGATTGAGGGAGACAACTGATAGGCCCTGGTGGCCTGCGACCTTCCTGTTTCCGCCATCTGCTCTAGTATCTTCCATACAACATTCTCATTTTTATTCAGATATCTTCCTCCACAGGCGGTACTTACTAACCCCTGCATCTCCGAGGTTAAACCACAGAACAAGGTCTGGACTAAGATCACCTTAGAAATGCCATGGTAGGGACATTTCTGAATTAGGTCATTAAACCTATCCCAGGCTTCATGGAATGGATCACTGGGTCCTTGGGATAAACTAGCGATCTTTGTTCTCATTTGGTTAGTCCTACTGAGAGGGTAGAACTTCTTCAGGAATAAGTCTTGAACTGCACCCATATTGTACATATCACCCCTAGGTTCTTTAGCCAATGTGTTGCATTATCTCCTAAGGGAAAGGGGTAGCCTTCAGTCGAATGTAATCCTGCCCAACCCTAGGATGACTAAGGTTGTTGCAAACCAGCTCGAAGTCTCGGAGGAAGGCATATGGTTCTTCATGGGTATTTCCATTGAACTTTGGTAGCAAGCTAAGGAAGTGGGGCTTGAGCTCGAATGCTTCAGGGGGAACCACTAGTGCCAACCAACTTTGCATCTCGTTCTCTGCTGGGTTATAGGCATCAACCATTGGTCGGTCGATTCCTCCCGCCACAATGATCTGTCCCACTCTAGCTGTGAGATCTGCATTTTGCTGTTCGGTTGTGGCGAGGCGATTAAAAATTTGTCTCAACTGGTCCTCATCCGGTGGCTGCTTAGTTGGCATCTTGTCCTCTAGTCTTGGGTATGAAATATGGTCTGTGTTAGAGGATAAATCAAGGAAGGGATTCTTACCGAGGCAATTTTCTTCCTCGGTAAGTTTAGAGGAGATAAAAGGGTTTGTTTGAGATTAACCACCCTGGGTGTGAGGGAACCAGAACTCAAGAGGGTCATGAGTCCTAGGTGGTCCAAGTTGCGCTTGGGCCGGTGAAGAGGAGTTTCGTGGGGGGCTAAAAGAGAGATTTGTGAACAAAGAGTCGATATCCCCCCAGTAAAGAGTCGATATCCCCCCAGTTACTCATCTAGATTTGGCGAGAAGAATCAGAAGTTCTAAGTGAAGATAGGATTTGACTCCTACTTGAAGCAAACAATTCAATCCAAGACCCTGGGTTCACACTCAACACGGTGAAGGACTCGAAATCGAGTCCAATTATCTTGTTAATTTTAAGTGTGATTTTTCAAGCAAGATAGTAAGGATTTACGCGGTCTATAGGGAAGTCGGCTCAGAGCCGGATGCGTCTTCCCTATTTAACATGTCGCCTAAAATACCGCCGGTCCATCCTTTCTTCGCTCCTATCCCAAGTTGATGGATTCAAAGACCATGCCCCTATCTACCTGCAAGAAGGCGGAGGCTGACAAGGCTGGAACTTCGCCCCGAAGGGTTACTAGCAGCTTGTCGCGGAGTACCGCTGGTTCACCCCTAACAACCTGTAAACAGGAGGAGACTACTTGGTACTAGTCGATGAACCTGAAAATATTCAACACGTGATATTTGCTAGGATCAGTTGGCACGTGATATGGAAGGCGGGGATTTGGGCTCTGCCTTAAGGTGTTCACATACACTCAAGTACCCTCACTTAGCCTGAAAACAAGGTCGAGGATTAGTCTCCCGCAAACAGATTTTCCAATTTTATTGATTTTTTTGGTCAATAATGTTAGCAGTCCTGGTTTTAAGTTAAGTTCTCACTTGTTAGTCCAACCACACAACACGCCTATTGTCCAGTCCCAATTTCCGTTTAATTTAAGTTTGAAAAAACAGAGGGGGAAATTAAGAAAAGCCGATGCACGAAAAGCGATGATGCGTATGCTGAGTTAAGAAGACTTACAGTGATCCCTTCGCTTTTTATGCAGGATGCAGAACAGAATTGAGATCTTTTACCCTATATGAAGATGCAAGCGACAAAATCCGCTCCTAGACAAGCAATTCTATTAGCGAGTGAAGCACAGGTTGATCACAGTTCCACTATCTTTACACACGCGAGAACCCAAACGGGAACCGCTGGAAATGATGCGAAGAAGAATAAAAATAAAGTATAAGTCCTCTCGAATCTCTCAAATAATTAAAATGTTGAATCCTCGAAGCATCTTCGACTCCTCGCATTCCTCGCACCGAAATAATTTGAGGTCTGATAGAGAACGACACAAAAATATAAAAATTAAAAGACAAAAAATATTCACAAGAAAATCGGGGTTCGTACTACAGGGGATAGAAAATCAAGAACTCGGAATTACTGCAAATTAACCAAAGTCGTGCCTCCCCGGCAATGGTGCCATTTTGAAATAGCTCCCACTACCTTTGTTAATTCAAGCAAATTAATATTCAAATAAATTGATATCATTCGTTGCAGTCGGATAATAAGAGCAGATCAAAAACCACTTTCAATTAATGTCGAGTTAATCACGAGTGGCAAATTTATTTTACTTGGGCAAGCCCAAGGTCGAACTCAGGGAGGCAGCTGTCTCCTTAGGTAAATTTTTAGCAAAGTCCAAAGTGTGATTTTCGGGGAATAATTTTTTTGGTCTTTTTAATGTATTTCATGCAAGACACATGCGAAATCAGGCCAGTTTACAAGTTAATTAAAAAATATGGTCAAATTAATTCTAAAAATTATGAATCTTGGCCAGATGATGAAATTAAGCTACTCTTTTTTTAGATTTTTCTGACACTAGATGATTTTACTGTGAATTGAAATGAATGCAAGGTGATTTTCACCAAATTAATTTTTAATAAATATCAAATCACACTATTTTTCGGAACAAAAATTACCTAGATAGATCTGAAGGTGAGGTATGCAGGAAAATTATCAAAACTAAATTTTGATGTGAAGTGAACCTATTAAAAATTAATTACTAAAATCACTGAATGAATTATTTAGGCCTCGGGATTCGTTCAATTGAGATGAAATTTTTATGCAAGGTAAAGCTAACTATCCTAGGTCTATTATGATTTTTTGGGGATTTTTGGAGTCATAGAGAATTTACTACCAATTAAGATGCATAAATGGGCAAAATATAGCAAAAATGAACCAATTAATTCATAGAAAAATCTACTGATATTACAAAAATATGCCAAGTGTCACAAATGAAGTGGACAATGAAATCTACACAATGCAATTTTCCAAACTGAAAAATGAATTAATATGAATGCCTAAATATGCGTGCAAAGATAGGGGTATAAATGCAATTATAGGAATTAAAATTGTTGAAAATAAAACATGCTGACAGGGACTACTGTGCAATTACCTATAGTGTAGGGGGGTGGATGCAATTTCTCCACGGGACACGTGCTCCTCGCGTAGGGTCGCCTGGCAGGGACTGGAATGTAATTTTGAAAACCTTCAGGAGCCTCGGTGCAATTTGGCCAAGATGCACGTGCGGATCACGTGAGGATCCCTAGGCTCGGGGATCTTCGGAGGCTCGGAGCGAGGCTCTGGCGGCTCTGGAGGTTCGGATCTGGCTCAGAGTTTCTTCGATTGATCCGGGCCCAAAGGTCGGGGAAGAAGCTCGGATCGGGTGATGTGGACGGATATGGACCGTGCGATCAAAGATGATCCAATGGTGATGAATTGCTGGCTTGAGGTGTGCCTTGAATCGTTGGATCGATCTCGATCCGACGACTTTTGAAGCTCGATGAAGAGGGTGACGTGGACGACCGAGCCCCACTGGATAAGGATGAATCCAACGATTGCAGGACAAGGCGACGTGGATGGCTCCTGGCTGTTCGATCAGGAGGATCAAACGACTACTGGTTGTCGTCCCCCAATGGCCCTCCGCCTCCTGCGGCGGAGAGGGCTGGGCTCCGGCGAGGCGGGTCTAGCTCTGCCTCATCCTCCCGTCATCAGCGAAGGACGATGAAGGCTCTCGCGTAGCTCAGAAGGATCGTGAAGGGGTGGTGAAGCGTCCGACGACGTTGGCTGAGGCTAGAGTGGCCTGGAGGCCACTAACGGTGGAGCGCGAAGCTGCGCCGATGAAGTCTCCGACCAATCAAGAGATGGTACCTGAAGGGGGTTAGAAGATAGCCGAAGCACGCGATTTGACCGTGGAGTGGAATGGAGTGTGATGTGAGGCCTATGAAGATGTGAAGGTGACCGGTGATCGAGCTCCACCACGGTGGCGGAGCTGGCATCGGTGGAAGGTGAAGTCCCTCGTCAGAGGAGACTAATGGTAGCGCGAAGATCAGAGCTCCTTTGCGGAGCTTGGAGGATGCTTGGCGGAGCGAGAAGATGCTCGTAGAGGGCGAATTAAATCGGAGAAAAGACGGGAAAGAAGAAGAAGATCGAGGGAGAGATGGAGGAGTCTACCTAGGGTCAGAAGCTCCGGAGAAGCTTCCAGGTCAATGCTCGAAGGCCGGTAGGAGGACCTGAGCTCGTGCAGCGCCTTGACAGAGTTGTGAGATGGCGGTGGTCGGTCGTGGATCTCGCCGGAGGAGTTCTGGGTCGTTGCTCAACCTGGGACCAAATCACTGTCACTAATTTGAAGGTGGGAGCTCGGAGTCACTCTCCGTGGTGGCGGATGGGGAAGAAAGTGGCCGGAGGTGGCTGATTTATAGAATGAAGGTGACGACATGGATGGCTAGGAGATGGTGTTCGTGGATGTCGTGGAGCGACTATGAGGGTTGTCATGGAGATCGAGGGGGCGGGAGAGGATGAGGGATGAGTGGGCTCCATCGTGGTGGCATCAGTGGTCGAAGAAGGTGGTCAGCGTGGAGCCAAAAATAGAAAGGCCAAAAGCCGCTCCTAGACAGGTTGTTCTATTAGCGAGTGAAGAACAAATTATGTTTGGCTAAGTCCTGCGGTCTAAGTGCGTCTTTTAAGTGATGTGTGGTCCTGGAAAATTACGAGCACAAGCAAATCCTAGAGTGGCTCGAGGAGCCGCTAGTGCAAGCCTATTCTAAAAATTCAATCCACAGAGCACACGGGGACACAGTTCCACTATCTTTAGACACGCGAGAACGCAAACGGGAACCGCTGGAAATGATGCGAAGAAGAATAAAAATAAAGTACATGTCCTCTTAAATCTCCCAAAGAATTAAAATGCCGAATCCTCGAAGCGTCTTTGACTTCTCGCGTTCCTCGCACAGAAATAATTTGAGGTCAGATAGAGAATGCCACAAAAATACAAAAAATAAAAGACAGAAAATGTTCACAAGAAAATCAGGGTTCAGACTACCTGGTGATAGAAAATCAAGCACTCAGAATTACTGCAAATTAACCTAAGCCGTGTCTCCCCATCAACGACGCCATTTGATGATCCACGGAGATCTATCCTTTTAGTGTTGTCGAATTGGCATTTTCGTTGTAGACGGATAAATCCGGATCGATCAAAAATAACCGCACAAATCGATGAATCGTCGAATGAATTAACGCGCGATTTTATGTTTATTTAGCCTGGGCAAGCCCCAGGGTCGACTCAATGAGGCAAAGGAACAACTCGGGATCAAGTTAGAGGGATTAGATTGTGGTTTTCCAAATGGGATTTTTTTTCTTGTTTTTTATGCAATAAAAATGCAGATGCACTGATGCGAATGAACTAGGTTAGTACGAAAATCAACAACTTATCCAAATTTAATTTGAATGTGAAATTAAACCAAATTGACCAAGTTATATTTTTCCTTCAAATATAATCCAAGGATGAATGCAAATGTATTTTTTTGGAATTTTTGGATTTAAAATGCACAAATGAAAAATGCAAACTTTTTTGGGGTTTTTATGCAATTTTTCGAGCAAATGATATGTAAAATCTATGAAAAATTTATTGGAAGTTAAATACGATGAAATGAAGCTACAATAATTTTTTGGAATTTTCTGACACTTTATAATTTTTTATGAATTTTTTACTGAAAACAGAGTGTTAAATGGGTATTTAATTGCTAATAAATCCACAAAATAAAATTATCCAGAGAGCTATTTATCTCAAATAGATATTTTCATAAGGAATCCAGGAGAGTTGAAATTTCTCAAAAATCTTATTCATGGGATTAATTAAAAATCAATTATAGAAATCACTCTATAATTTATTTTATGCACAAGACAATTTCTAATTAGAAGAAATTTGGACTGTAATTAAAGCATAATAAAATACATCGTTAATAATATTTTCACAATTTTCGGAGCAATAAATAAGGCTATGCAAATTTCAGAGCTTAAATGGGAAAAATATCTTCGATTTTCAATATCTGATTTTTAATAAATTATCAGATATTCACAAAAATATAAATAAATAGCCAAAATGTTCAAGATTAAGTTGTCAACAATGTGCTATTTTTGTATAAAAAATGATGCAAAATAACTGTCCAAATAATCATGCGAAGGCAGGGTTATCAATGCAATACAGATTTTGAAATTGAAAATGCAATCTATGCATAAGGACTATTTTGCAAAAGAATAAAATGTGCTGATTAAATATGCAAAATTTCAAATAAAATGAAATAAAAAAGAGAGAGAGAGACCTTCATGGGTTCCAAGAAAGGAACCCACGTCTAGGGCACGCGAAGGGGAATGTGGGCGGCGGTGGCTGATTTATAGGATGAAGATGACGACATGGATGGCTAGTAGGTGGTGTTCGTGGATGTCGTTGAGCGACTCTGAGGGTTGTCATGGAGATCGAGGGGGCTGGCGAGGATGAGGGATGAGTGGGCTCGATCATGGTGGCGTCAGTGGTCGGAGAAGGTAGTCGACGTGGAGCCAAAAATAGAAAGGGGGCGGAAGGGGCTGACGGCGGTGGCTGCTCCTGGGTGATGCGGCTGTGCGTACCACGACTTCCCGGCGTGGAGGTAGGGGGTGGCGGCGGCAGCTGCTTCCTCCCTGTTCTCCTTTTTTTATTTTTTTTTTCATTTTTTTGTAATGAACTGGAAATGAAAAGAGAAATGGATAGTGATGGTGATGAATGGTTTGTGATGGTGATGGTTTTGTTTGTGTGTGATGATGTGATGATGAAATGTTGAAAATAGTTTGGTGGTGATAATGGTGATTTGATGAGTATGAGATAACAGAGAAAAAAATGTTAGATAAGATAAATGACAAGATGAAGATGGATTACTTACCTGTGATTCGCCAAAAGTGGAGCCGCGTCGTGCGGCTTCCGTCGTCGTGGCCTCGATCCAATTTGGCGATCAAAAAATGGAGAAGATCCGTAAGCTTGGTTGGCATCTCACTACGGGGAGATTAACCGCGAATCTCGCCTTGAGGTTGTCGTCGCTCAAATCGTCTCCTACAGCTGTCACCTAAAGGTTAAAGGGGCTCGACCTCACTTCTCTCGAAAATGGCAGATGATGGAAAATGATGGAGGGAATGAGAATATAAAGAGGAGGGGGAAGTTAGAAAAGAGGTGGAGAAGATGGAGTAGTGGGGAGTTGAAGGGTTGGAGTGGAAGACAAGTAAGGGGAGAAGAGGTAAAAGGGGGGAAAATAATTTATTATTAAAATAATATAGTAAGCTACTAAAAATGATTAAAATAGTAATAGCAAAATAATAACAATAATAAATCTGAAAATAATAAAAAATAAATCCGAAAATAAAAAATTGGGGTGACATGTGGCGGCTCCAAGAGCTGCCACATGTCGCTCCTAGAAAATTCAAAAATTAAATGTAAAGAAAAATAAAAAAGAAATGAAAAAAGGGATTAAATCAAAAAGTGGTCAACACGAAAGTTGCGGGTATTGACGAGATTTACAACTTTCATGAAGGGCCGAAAATCAAAGGAAGTGATCTGTACAAAAATATATTTTTGGGTGGTATATAAAATACCGCATTTTATCTTTTGTAATTTTTTTTGTAATTTTTAAAAGAGAAAAAAATCAAAATAAAGTTAGAAAAAATATGAAAGGAATATTTACAACTTAATCTAATTTTTTTGGTATTTTTAATAATAAAGAAAATAAAAGGATAAAAATAAAGGGCAAAACGGTCAATATTACAATATACAAAAGGGGATTTTTTTGGGATTTTGCATACGAGCTTCGTTTTAATGTAATTGGTCTTGTTTTGGAGGTCTCTGAAAGTAAATTACTTTAAAAGTGAGTAGACCTAATTCGGAGGTTGTATGTGTGAGATATGTGCATTTTAAGGTCTAAGGGCTCCAACTGGATTTGGGGTTTTATTGGGTAATTTTACAAGTTAGTATTTTTTGATAATTTTTTTAATTAGTGTTAGTAATATAGATACTATGGAGTTGATTTTATTGGATTTGGAGTTAGTATAAAATATATACAAATAAGGTATTTTATCTAATATACATGTGAATATTTACAAGTGAAATTGGCTTCTTATTTTATGTAACTATGAATGCTAAAATGCAGATATTATGCTTGCATGAATGTTAATTAAGCAATATAAGTGGAAATATGCAGCTAATTACTCGGGAACAAAGCTCTATTTTCAATTTTTAGAGTCATGAATCACATATTCATCACCCCCTATACTTAAACCTTGCTCGTCCCCGAGCAACTAAATGAAATGCAAGAGTAAAATGAGATTGGGTTCCATATCAAGGTCATGAACAAAAGTTGAAAATGGGGTTTTGACTCTACCTTTGGATTAATTGTCAGGCGGAACCTTATTGGGATCTACACTTAAGACCTAACAGACTTCAAGTTCCACAAGTCTTCTATTCAAGACGCCTCAACAGTCAGGTCAGAACAAATCCTCAAACGTAAATTTCTGATGACTATGATTCTTACTTGTACTGTGTAAGTGATAAATAGCTCTCCACATCAGAAATGGCTCAGAAACAGCCTCCTCTAACAAGGTAACTCTAATTATCCGGTCCAGTAACTCTTTCCTCGAGGAGCGGGGTATTCCCTTCTAAGTTCAAGTGCGACTAGCTCAAGAGGAGGGGGTGGAGAAAAGAATGGATGGTAACCAGTGTAGCTACCTATCTCGGGATGCCTGACCAGTGTAGCCAAGTCATCCAGCTGCAGAGTTCTTGCTAATATACATACTCCGACATGCATTTTTTTATCCGGCCTGTCTATATTTTTTTGGAGTTCTTGCATTTTTCTCTTTTTTTCTTTTTCTTTTGGAACTATATACAAGGTGAAGCATGTACATCAGGAGTTTTTCCTCTTGAGCTAGTAGACTATCCCTCTTTTGAAGCATTATTGCAACCCACAGCGTCCCGTCCTCAGACGTCAACACCACCAGACTAGGTTGAGATGCACTGCCCTCCCTAGAGGAGGACGGATGTTTCCACCCGTGTGCTACTCCAAGCTAAAGGATTCTACCTCCTCACCACCTCATCAATGAAGAGCTCGTGCATGGTTATTGTCCAAGTTAGGTCACTGTCTAAAAGAGTCATGCGTGTGCACGAGATATTCTACTTAGACTAATCAAGATGACATGTAAACATAGACTTGGGGACTCAAAGAATTAAGTCACTTGACCTGATAAATCTTAGCTCCAGTTCCTATAAGGTTCCTCTGAAATTAGGTAGATTAAGGTCAAATCAACTCCATCCTCAACATCTACTCATAACTTGGTTCAGAACCCATTAGCTTTTCACCATGCATATGCAAGATATGCAGATGAGAGGTGCAGATAACATGCTATGTAGATGAATGCAATACTTTTTTTTCAAGGATGATATGCAAGAGAAAATAAGAAGCCTATATTTTATTTTCTGGTATACGACAATTTTTATTATTTACAACAATTTCTATTTTTACAACTTGTACATAATATGCATAGTATACATGCTTTTTTTGGTATACATCCTATTTTACAACAAATTTTACAAAAGTATGTTTTACAACTTTTTATACAAGTATTTTACATATAGTACAAAATTATACATGATTTTTTTTTCAATTTTTACCCATCCCGTAATTATTGTATAATATATACAAAAATACGTGAAAATACGCGAAAGTACGAACTATGGGTAAAGTATATATGTAATATATACACGCCCTCCTATACTTAGCGTGTGCTATGTCCTCAGAGCACGAAAAGCGATGGAAAAGACATAGCTCGGGCTAAGCGTAGGAGAGCTAAAATTACAAAAAGTATAGAACTCGCTCCGCCCCCTATACTTAGGCTCTGACGGCCTAAGTGTAGAAGAAGATAAAAAATGGGGCGGATGAGGGATAGAGGGGAAATGGATGAGTATACACATGGCGGGCATCGGTCCCCCCTATACTTAGGCTCTGGACAGCCTAAGTATAGGAAATGAGTGAGTATGAGAACCGATGTGATCTGGAGGATGTACAATGAATAGACGCAGGTCACTCTCCCCCCTATACTTAGGATCTGGTTATCCTAAATATAGTCAAAAAATGAAATGATATGGAGTCGGGGCGAGTGATTTGAATCACTGGGGAGGGAGGCAGAGAAAGTATATACAAGAAAAGAGTGAGAATATACAAGGATTAAGAAGGTTTGTGACGAACCTTCTTGCGGATGAGGTGGATAATATACATATGTGTCGTTGTCGGAATCATCCTCAGATGAATAATAGTGAGGTGTAGGGATCGTCCAAAGAGGGTCAACACACGACTGCTTGCTCAGATAAGACTTGAGAACAGCCGAACTGAGCTCACTCATATAAATCACCTTATCCAGACCAGATGAGGACTCCTCAGAAAACTCCTTCTCCGGTGTGTTGAAGGAATCTTTCTTAGTCGGTTTTCTAGAACCTGAAACATTGAGAGGGAGATGAGAGCGACGTGCCTTGAGAGGTTCGGGGGAACACCTCGAGGAATCAATTCTCGACTTCCTCTCACTAGATAGCCGACTAGAAGAGGGAACAACCAAGTTTTTATGTGGAATCAATTAAGTCTTGGCTGTTTCTTTTGAAAGTCCGGAACCTGATGTGGTGCTGACTATGGGTTCCTCATCAGACAAGTCACCATATAGATTGTAATATTCCTGAAGGGTCAGCACATGTCTCGAGAAGGTGCTAGTGGTCTCAGTTGGCTTGGCATTATTGGGATCTTGTGTCAGATCATCAAAATGGTCAATGCAATCAACAAAGGTCATGTCCAACTTAATGATAGCTTCTGGCTGAATCGGAATCAAAAGGATTGATATTGGTACAATCTAATCCATTATGACAAAGAAAGCCCTCACCCGCCGTATCCTTCCTTTTGACAATATATGAAAAAGGGGGTTCTATTGACGAAAAGCCTCTCTCTCCGATGAGTATAGTTCGTGGGACGTACTGTTAACTAACCGAATTCGGCCCTGAGATTAGACCGGAGATTAGACTAGCAGCGACGGGGAAGACTGAACTTCACTTAATATAAGAAAATAGAATAGGCTCCTTCAACACCCCTATAACTAGCCTTTGGCCCTCTCTCCAGGGACCGAGTTCCCCTCACTTCCTACTGCATCCCCAGTACTCGCTCATTCGTTCGCGGGCGCTCACATGAGCTCTCTCCTCGCGGATGTCGAGTCTCCTCACTTGTTTTGCCCCACTTCTCTTTTCTTTACGATTCGATCGGGGTAGTTGCTGAACCATACCACATAGTTCCAGCAACAACGAAAGCTGCAAAAAAGACAGCTGCGAGACTAGCTATTGTTCTTGAGAAATGTCCCGGTTTGGCCCATTCCTCGAAAGACGTTTTTACGGGATCCCTATCCACCACCATTTGCACTTCTTGTTCCGGCGAACGAATAATCATTGAGTCCTCCTCTTTCCGGACAACACATACAAAGAGACCCGCCAATAGTCAAGTTTTTAGTGAACCTCTAAGAGAGAGAGATTTATGAGAAGTTACCTTCTTTCCTCTCTCCTATCAGGGTTTTTTTAGTTATTCACTAGAGCAATTATCAGATGGAAGTCGATTTGGGGCAAGTGTTCGGATCTATTATGACATAGCGATTAGGTGCTCAACGGACCCCCTTTTCATCTTTTAAACCGAGAGATTTTCTTACGCTATTTAGTCTATTCAAAAATATATAAGTCACCCTATGAATCCCCATGCAACATAATACCTTATTAGTCTCTTACAAGATCATTCATTAATAATTATTTGCGGGAAGCAAGAGCCGATGCAGTCTTCAATGTGCTCCTTCCCTTCCATAGGTCAAGAACTCAGGTTAGACAGACAAGGTCTAAATTCGTGCCGATTTCTCTCTTATAAGAAAAAGAAAGGAAGGTTAGTCATAGTATCGGCTAAGTTCGCGGGATGGAGATGGAGATACGCGGACTCGAACCGCTGACATCCGCCACAGGGTAAACCACAGCCTCTCAGGCCTCCCCGACTACTATGCCAGTAGTAATTCTAGGTCCCCACCCCAAGCGAGCAACAAGACTGAGCTTGGCGAAGAGTTTCCCACCGGCCGGCTGATGGAAATGGACTGACTACCGGAGATATTCGTGTTACTTCGTCTGCACTAGTTTGTAGTCGTGAGTCCTCCTTAGAAGCAGTCACAGTGGTGGTGCAAGCAGTTGATGAAGTGGAGATGTGGGGAGTCTCAGAACCAACGGTCGTCCGGGCAGTTGGTCTCTCAGGTGTAGCAGAGAGGTGGGAGTCATTTACCTCTTGATGGTCACGACTGTCAATGGATGTGCGGGTCACCTTAGAGTAAAGTGTATCAAAGAATGGGTGCGGTCTGAGTGCTCCCAATGCTGAAAAATCGATCTCCCGAGTCTCGTAATCTTTAGTCGCCTTAGCTGAGGCTAAGAACGGCTTCTCGAGGATAATCGGAGACTCGGTGAACTCTCCTCGGTGCTCAATGTCAATGACTGTGAAGTCTACCTGGAGTAGAGCGCCTTGGAAAGCAACGATGATTGAAATATTTCCTCTAGACCGTTTGATGGATCGATCAGCCAGCTGAACGATCTCTCTCGACTTTGTGATTGGCCTGAGTTTGAGCTTATCAAACACAGAGGTCGGGAGGATATTTATCGGAGAGTCATCATCGATTCATGCATGGTAAAGATAGTGTCTTTGATTTCACATTCAACTCGGGGCAACCGCTTCACTCTGCGGCTCTTGGTCTTTCTCCCCATCACCAAGGAGGTGGCCATAGACACTATGTGTCTTTCAGTTCTTGTCCTCTTATTTCCCGACCGCTTGGGCATCATTTTACTCTTTACAAATCTCTTGAGGTCGGGGAAGTGATCTATGGCCTTTATTAAGGGAAGTTTGAAAATCAATTCTTCATCGAGTGCTTCCCTTCGGGTAGGATCCAATTTTTCTAAGTCTATTTCATTTTTAATTTTTATGGATTTTTCTAATTTTTCAATTTTTTTGTTGTTTTTGGTGTATGAAGGATCATACTCTGGATTGGAGGTAAGTGGTTAGTATAAGAGGGAGATAGAATGGACTCCAGTTGTACAAACGGTGTGGGTTCCCTGATGGTCGCTCGGTTTTCAACATCAGATCTACTTACTTCCTTCTCCACTTTCATACCCAGGCTGGCCGAAATTAAATGCAATATATTCATGACATCTCTCAGCTCGTTACTAAATGATTCATTTTTCTTAATAAGTGTAGAGATGTCATCCTCCACAAAATTCTCATGACAAATCATCCGAATGGCAGATATTGGTCAGAGCCTCATATGATGGAGTCGATGAACAGGGAGTAGTAGGTCTAGCTCATGAGTCCACTCCTGTGAATGTATAAGCTCTCCGAATGAAGGCTGATTAATGGGAGCTTGATCACTAAAGTTAATAAAGTCTGGAAAATCATGATGTTCAGGTCTCTCCATTCGGGTTGTTCGATCGACCAAGTTATGCCCTAAGGTCAAGTCGGGATGTATATATGTAAATTGTGGTATGGTCCCTACTTGAGGTGAGAATGAAGTATGTGGGGGCATATAATTTTGCCAATGATCTGTCTCAGCAGTGACTTTCTCTTCATTCGATTCTTTGATTCCTGCAAGCTCTCGAGAGTAAGGACAATCAACCCAAGGTGGAAGTGGATCCGGAGTGTTGTAATATGGAGTTCGAGGGGGTTGAAGAGGATGAGGGATGAGTGGGCTCCATCGTGGTGGCGTCAGTGGTCGAAGAAGGTGGTCGGCGTGGAGTCAAAAATAGAAAGGGGGCGGAAGGGGCTGACAGTGGTGGCTGCTCCTAGCTGATGCGGCTATGCGCACCACGACTTCCCGGTGTGGAGGCAGGGGGTGGTAGCGGCAGCTGCTTCCTCCTTGTTCTCCTTTTTTTATTTTTTTTTATTTTTTTTGTAATGAACAGTAAATGAAAAGAGAAATGGATAGTGATGGTGATGAATGGTTTGTGATGGTGATGGTTTTTTGTGTGTGATGATGTGATGATGAAATGTTGAAAATAGTTTGGTGGTGATAATGGTGATTTGATGAGGATGAGATAATAGAGAAAAAAATGCTAGATAAGATAAATGACAAGATGAAGATGGATTACTTACCTGTGATTCGCCAAAAGTGGAGCCGGGTCGTGCGGCTTCCGTCGTCGTGGCCTCGTTCCAATTTGGCGATCGAAAATCGGAGAAGCTCCATAAGCTTGGTTGGCAGCTCACTACACGGAGATTAACCGCGGATCTCGCCTTGAGGTTGTCGTTGCTCGACTCGTCTCCTACAACTGTCACCTGAAGGTTAAAGGGGCTCGACCTCACTTCTCTCAAAAACGACAGATGATGGAAAATGATGGAGGGGTTGAGAATATAAAGAGGAGGGGGGAAGTTAGAAAAGATGTTGAGAAGATGGAGTAGTGGGGAGTTGAAGGCTTGGAGTGGAAGACAAGTAAGGGGAGAAGAGGTAAAAGGGGGAAAAATAATTTATTAATAAAATATTATAGTAGGCTATTAAAAATGATTAAAATAGTAATAGTAAAATAATAATAAATCCGAAAATAATAAAAAATAAATCCAAAAATAAAAAATTGAGGTGACATGTGGCGGCTCCAAGAGCTGCCACATGTCGCTCCTAAAAAATTAAAAATTAAATGTAAAGAAAAATAAAAAAGAAATAACAAATAGGATTAAATCAAAAAGCGATCAACATGAAAGTTGCTCGTCTCGACGAGATCTACCACTTTCGTGAATGGTCAAAAATCAAAGGAAGTGATCTGTACAAAAATATATTTTTGGGTGGTACCATATAGATATAAAATACCGCATTTTATCTTTTGTAATTTTTTTGTAATTTTTAGAAGAGAGAAAAATTAAAATAAAGTTAGAAAAAACATGAAAGGAATATTTACAACTTAATCTATTTTTTTGGGATTTTTAATAATGAAGAAAATAAAAGGATAAAAATGAAGGGCAAAACGGTCAATATTACAATATACAAAAGGAGCCCAAAATCCAAGTTTTGCATACGAGCTCCGATTTTAATGACATTGGTCTTGTTTTGAAGGTATCTGAATGTATATTACTTTAAAAGTGAGTAGACCTAATTCGGAGGTTGTATGAGAGAGATACGTGCATTTTAAGGTCTAAGGTCTTCAACTAGATTAGGGGTTTTATTAGGTAATTTTACAAGTTAGTATTTTTTTGATATTTTTTAATTAGTGTTAGTAATATATACACTATGGAGTTGATTTTATTGGATTTTGAGTTAGTATAAAATATATACAAATAAGGTATTTTATCTAATATACAGGTGAATATTTACAAGTGAAATTGGCTTCTTATTTTATGCAAATATGAATGTTAAAATGCTGATATTATGCTTGCATGAATGTTAATCATGCAATATAAGTGGAAATATGCAGCTAATTACTCGGGAACAAAGCTCTATTTCCAACTTTTAGAGTCATGAATCACAGATTCATCACCCCCTATACTTAAACCTTGCTCGTCCCCGAGCAACTAAATGAAATGCAAGAGTGAAATGAGATTGGGTTCCATACCAAGGTCATGAACCAAAGTTGAAAATGGGGTTTGACTCGACCTTTGGATTAATTGTGTGGCGTAACCTTATTGCGATCTGCACTTAAGACCTAACAGACATCAAGTTCCACAAGTCTTCTATTCAAGACACCTCAACAGTCAGGTCAGAACAAATCCTCAAACGCAAATTTCTGATGACTATGATTCTTACTTGTACTGTGTCATTGAATAAAAAGATGCTATACATATGTCCAAATTAAGAGTCAAACACATGGGTATGCTTGCAAATACAGAAAATAAATAAATCAACACAAATATTTACAAGGATTGTTTTGTAATTATAGGAACTTCAAAAGTAAATAGTGTAATTTACACGAAAAAACACAAAAGACCTTCTTCTTCCTCTAGAGATGGTGGAGATGAACCCAACGAGGGTGGAGGGTGTCGGTGACGGCGGCGCAGAGATGGTCCGCACGGGCAGTGAAGGGAGATCAGCGGTTGTGCGACGGAGGCGTGGCGGCCAGCGACTGGAGGAGGAGAGCGGCGGAGGTGCACGCGATCATCTGCAGCGGACACGGTTGGTTGCTGGGCTGGTGGTGCTGGAGGTCGCGGCTACCTCTTGGGCGGCGTGAAGAGGGGGCGCGATGGTGGCCGTGGCTGTGATGGCGGTGCCGGCTACGCGGGGAAGCGTTGGCAGCGGCGGCGTCGCTAGGACGATAGGGGAGGGGCGGCGGGCCGTGGCCTGCTCCCCCTCCTTTTTTATTTTTTATTTATTTTTTGTTTTTTTGAATGATTTTTCACTAATTTGATGCAAATAAATTTTTTTTGATTTTTTTAAACAGAGATTGCATATAAAAATGAAAATGAGGGGGACATTATGGTGATGAAATGATGAAGATGGAGATGAAATATGATGTGATATAAACTAATGGGAGTAAGTGGATGGTAATTTCTTAAAAATTTGAGAAAATAACACGATGACAAATGAAGGGAAAATTACCTACGATGGAGACGATCGCCTATGAAGTGCTCACGATAGCACGGTCTTCGCTCAAATCGCCGGCGAGCGATGAGCTCGAGCAACGCACGGATGTGGCTGCGATGTTGGCCGTAAAGCCAACGGATCTCACCGGAGAGAGGGTCGTCATTGCTCGATCGCGGTTGTGTCGTTGTCACTGATTCAACTCTAGGAACTAGGCTCTCCTCACATAAAGATGGATCAAGTGCAAATTGAGGAGGATGGGATGTATTTAAAGGGAATAGATCGAGATGTTATTAATGTGGTGGAGTTGAATGGGAGGTTGAATTATTAATGGAGTTGAATGGGAAGTTGGAAAAAATGTTGGAATAATGGAGTTGAATTGGTGGTTATTGTAGAGAATGTAAAATAATTAAATAAATAAAATGAAATAAAGTAGACTACTTTAAATACAACAAAAATAAATAAGGAAAAAATAGTGGGGAATTTACAAGTGAATACATACAACATGTACATTTTTTTGTTTGCTTTTCTAATATGTAATTTTTTTGTCTTTTTAATAAGAGATATTTACAATAGAAAAATACAATAAAATACTATAATAAAAATACTATACAACCATGATTTTTTGTATTTTTAGTAATTAGGAAGGGCAAAATAAAAAATGAAGAAAGAATGAATATATACATAATATACAATGTACATCTAGGTCCCAAAACCCAACTTTTTGCAAATGAGCTCTGATTTTAATGAAATCACTTCCGTTGGATAGATAATTTTCTAACTTGAACTTTAAAAGTAAGTTTGATGAATTTGGAGTTCATAAGGAGCGGGATTTTGGCTTGGAAGTTGGTCTTTACGTCTTTTTCTGTTTGGGATCTAGGAGCATTTATTTGAGCTAAAATTTGCTTTGTATTTTTATATTTTTATATACATGGTTATGAACAAGTTGGAGAAAGAATTAGCTAAAAAAGAGTTGAAATGAAATTATTAAAAATACATGAAGTTTTGGGCTATTTACATGTGAAAAAACTCCTTTAATTTTGCGGCTTTTTATTGTTAATTTATTTTGTACAATATAATACAGATTAATTAGTGTGTTTTATTTACAAGAGACATTTTGTTAATTTAATGAATTTATGTACATTTTTCTGGGATTTTACTCGGGGATTTTGCTAAGATCAAGACGTTGAGATGATGAATCGTGGATTCATCACACCCCTATACTTAAACTTTGCTAGTCCTCGAGCAAATAAAGAATGAATAAG
This sequence comes from Ottelia alismoides, assembly GCA_037367405.1. Taxonomy (NCBI): domain Eukaryota; kingdom Viridiplantae; phylum Streptophyta; class Magnoliopsida; order Alismatales; family Hydrocharitaceae; genus Ottelia; species Ottelia alismoides. Next base: position 209,400 of record JAZKJV010011323.1, on the reverse strand, counting down.
CTGGGTTAACCACTGACTGTGCATGTGAATACAAGACTTGATCCGTTCAAGAACTCTCGATTTTAGAGATCCTAAAATTATATGCTGAACCAAGCTCTAGTCAAAAGGTATCCAATTTCCCTAATCATCGGACTCTCTTTGTATACATATATAGTAGGGATATGACTTTAAGTGTTGACCACAATTACAATAGTAGAGTCACAACGTCACCCAAGGCTCCAGTCCAAGAGACTCTCCTAAAGACCCAATCCTCAACACTACAGAATAAATCATTTCTTGCATACAATCAACAGTCTCTTTAGTTGTCAGACTTGAAAGTGTAGATGGAAGGCTAGTTGATGGAGGGCATAGGATTGTGTCATTTCTTCTCTCCCTCTCATTTGAACAAGGATCCTCTCAAGTGCCTTATTATTCAACGCATATTTTTGGTGTTGATCAGTGCATCCATCAAGAGAAGTTGGAGTCGTCTGCACTTGTTTTCCTGGGAGTACACCGGGGTGTGACTTTTTTGAGTATCTATTATACCTTCTACACCCAGACTTGTAGCATTTACGATGCAGAGCCCTTTTTTGGTGCAAGCCTGACTCCTGGTCCTAATAGAGGCGGTCCAAGTGGACACTTTGAAATGGTTGGGAGCACTCGCCTTTGGTGGAAGCTCTTTTGATAATTGACTTTGTGGAATGAGAGCTTTTCTTTATCATTTCATTGCTTTGTAGTATTTTTGGCTAGCTCCACTTCTTTTACCAAGAGTTGGCGTACACTGATCAACAATTTTTTATTTTATCACATCTTGGCACATAGGTAAATGTTAAGAGATGGTACAAGAACCATGTTCTCTTACTGGCTAAAGATGCTGACACTCAGGTTTCATGAAGCCTTCATTGGTTTTATCCCATCCTCGAGCATCATCAAATCGAGTCCAAACTCAAATCCCTCATCCCAGTACCTCAAGTGAAATTTCAACTCATCTCATCATAACTGCAGTCGTGCATGTGAGGTGCTGATCATATTCTTAAGGTAGAGACTAAGCATGCAATATAGCACACAAATCTTTCAAATTAGGGAAATGTGAATAATTAAGTCAAGACCCTAATGACTAAGGCTGGTTAACTCAAAATCTTAAGACCTCATAAACCAAGTGTTCTTGAACAAAACTAGTCTTGTGTGAAAGTGAATTGTGTCAGGGATTAAACCAACTTATTAGTTAGTGTTTTTTTTAGAAAAAGTTTTTTTTTCAAAAAGTTTTTTTTGAAAAATAAAGGAAAAGAAGAAAGTTTTTTAAGAAAAAGTATGGTTTTTTTCAAAAGTGTTTTTTTTGAAAACGATAAGTAAATAAGAAAGGACTTTTTTAAAAAAAAGTTTTTTTAGAGTAAATAAGGGATTTTTTTAAAATATTTTTTAAGAGATTTTTGTGTTTTTTTACAAAGTTTTTTTAGAATTTTTTTTTCAAAAAGTTTTTTACATACCCCATAATTATTGTATAATATATAAAAAAATACGTGAAAGCACGAGCTATGGGTAAAGTATATATGTAATATATACATGCCCCCCTATACTTAGCATGTGCTATTTGATGACCGAAAAATCCCTTCCTAAATCCAGGTAAGGTAGAAATCAATCTAAGGTCGTTGCGACCCGGATCTCGGAGAATCGGTCAATCAAGAGAAAATAAGGAACCACCAAATCGAAAGATAAATCAAGGAAATCAAATAGTGGTCCTAGCTAGTTTATTAACCTTGTATAGCGACGAGGGTCGGACTCAACGAGCACGAGTTGGCCTTACGACCTACGAATTAGTCAAAAAGATAAATAATGAAGAAAATGTTTTGGTGGATTTTAAATTGTTTTGAAATTTTTTATGTTTTTAATTATATAAGGAAATATAAGAAAATGTATAAATAAGCAACTTTAACAATTTATTTAAACATACAAAAATGCTCAGAAAATTTAAATAAAATTGTTTTTGTGTTTTTTATGTTTTTAAGTGTTTTTGGTGATTTTATGCTGATTTTATAATTTTTAAAAAAATCAAGAAAGGGGAAAATAGTGGGTCACTATGCAGCCAGCCTTGAAAGGCCAATTAAAAATATATAATTGGTCTAGAAAAATCTGGAGGCAATTTTTATAAAAATATATATAAAAACTAAGCTACAGAAAAAGAGTTTGCATTTTTTGAATTTTTTAGAATTTTTAATGATTTTTATAAGAATTTTAGGTTTTTTCAATTTTTATGGGTTTTATAAAATCCAAATAGCACGAAAATTGGTTAGAATGTAGAAAACAGCAAAACAAACTACCCTTAATTTTTTTAGAATTTTTAAGACAGTTTTTATATTTTTTCTTTGATTTTCTTATGCAAATAGTAACAAAAATACGTGTTTTGGATTTTTTAAAAATAGTAAAAAGAAAGGAAAATGTCCCAAAAAATTAGGAAATTTTTTAAACAATGGCAGGAGCCACGTAACCAAATTTCACTTGATTTGGAGTTTATTTGCTATTTTATTCAATTAATAAAAGAGCTATAACACATAGGGACCTAATTGCAATAAAACATAGTTCGGAGGGCTAAATGATAACACGTGCGAAAAACTTAAGGTATAATGTGTAAAATTCCCAAACAATCAGCACATGTTCAAATTAATTCACACACAGGGATATAACTGAAATTATTGAAACTAAAATTTCAATTCATAACATAGCAGAAAACCGAAGTATCACGTGTCGAAGCACGTGTCTCACACAAGCAGGGACGAAAATGCAAATAAAATATTTACAAAATTATTCTATAAATGCCAAAAGAGAGGGGGCCTAAGTGAAATTACCCCTATTATTAACGATCGACAGCTGGAGACGCGCCACGTGGAGATCTGACGGTGGAGAAGCGTGCACGCCTCTTCGCTGGATCGACGCTCCCGATCTGATCCTCAGATGGATCAACGGCTGGGGCCTCTCGCAAATGAACGGCGAGGATCTAAACTGGGCAGGAGGCTCGATCGAACGGGGCCTGAAGGTCCTCCAAGAACAGCTCGCCGGCGAACTTTGCCGGCCCAGTACACGACGGTGGAGGGATCCTCCTGAGCTGCTGAGATGTGGAGAAGAAAGCCTACGCTGGTCCGCAGTTGGTGGGTAGCTCCGATGAGGCTGAGGAGCTCCGAAGAGCTCCGACGATGAAGAAGTCGCTGAGCTGCTGTGCTCAAATGGCTGACCTCCAGATGAGGTCGATTTGACATGCGAGCTGCATAGCAAGAAACCTGGGCCGAGGGAAAAGGGCCTCGACCCGTTAGCGGGCGAAGGGGTGGTCGGAATGAGGCGGAGTGGGGGTCTCCGGCAAAGCGACGACGAAGGAGACTTGAGCCTTGGTTCCAGGGCGAACCAAGATGCTCGGAAGTGTGGAGAATGTGGAGAGGAGTCTCGTGAGAGCGAATCAAGGGTCGGATGGTCAAATGGGTGATCAGAGGTGCGTGAATCGGCCAGCGAAGGCCGACGGTGCAAATGGGGGAAATCAGAAATTAACCTAACTTAAAGAGTATCAAGGGTACCTGATGGACGTTGTCTACTATGCTGGAGGTCAGGATGCTCCTGGGGTCTTTGCCTCGATGGCTCGTCGAGGCCAAAGGCTCAGCTCGCTCGATGGCAGAGCACGGCGGTGCAGGTCGCCTGATCAGTGGTTGCAGCCCTTCACTCCTCGCTGCGACACCCTCACTCGATAGCTATCACTCTAGGGAGAAGGATGGAGGTTCTGGGACTGGAAGACGATGGCCAAAGATTCAGTGAAAATGCGGCGGAGCTGAGATCATATAGTGCTAGGGGTCTGGGAAGAAGGAGGTCGGGCGAGTGTATCGGAGCTCGGATCCCTAGGTATATCCCCGGGCGAGGGTCTCGGATCAATCAATGATAATCGGGGCCCGGAGTTTGAATGAATGGAGGTCGGGTTAGGTTGGGAAAATTTTGAGAAATCGGGTCAGAAACCCGATTCGCGAGGAAGTGTTCAGCGGGGGAGAATTGACCGGGGGTCAACAATCCCCCGTGGACCAATGGAAAATTCCTTTGGTTAATTATTTGTAAATTTATTTAAAATTAGTAAATGATTTTATTTCAAAAACATTTGAACATGAAAAATGTTTATTATTTTTCAAATTATTTTTTAGTGGTTTTTATTTATTTTTTTGAAAAATAAATAACGTATTTACATTATATTATTAATATATATAGGTATATGTACATATGTATTTTTGAATTTTTATTTTTGTTGTTTCATTTTTGTACAATTATTCCAATTTTAAATTTTATTTATTTATAACATAAATTTGGAAGAGAAATGTATTTTTATTTTATTTTTATGATTTATTTACATTAATTAAATAAATACATTTATATACACATGTACATGGTATATCTACAAGGTGGGAAATGAATTTTATTATTTTTATTTTGATTTTTCTGATTTTATTTTATTTTTATAAATATGTACAAATATAGGAAACACATTTTTATTTTTATTTTTAGGAAAATAAAATTATTTATATACATGGGTGTATGTGCAAGCATGATTGACCTTATCTCTCTCTATTTGGTTTCTTTTGCGGTCAGGCCCATACTGAGCCCTCCCTTGGGATTAGGTCATTGAATATTTATTCTAAATATTTCCCTCTTTTTCTTTTATTTATTTATTCCTTTATTTTTACATAAAAACATGCTAATTATGAATAATTACATGATGCAAGCATTTTGATAATTTATGATATTTACAGGTATTTACATGGTATTTTGCCAAGGTTTCTATCTAAAATAAAGGAATAAAGAGTGATGATTGGGGATTCATCACCCCCCTATACTTTACTTTTGCTAGTCCCTTAGCAAACACTTATTTGAAAAAGAAGTGCAAAAGAGAAAGAAAAAGAGAGGAAATCAAGGTTGTTTATTAAACTTTCCTTCATTAAATTGAAATATGGAGCTCAGTCAGACCTTTGGATTATTAATTTGTCGGAACCTTATTTGGACTTAAGCATAAAACTTAACAGCCTCTAAGTTCCACCAATCTATGGTCAAGACTCCTCAATAAACCAGATCAGAACAAGTCTACATACACAAACTCTAATGACTATGAATCTTTCCTTGTACTGTGTAAGTGAGATGTAGCTCCCCACCTCAGAAGTAATAAAGAAACAACCTCCCTCAACCTGGTAACTCTAATGCCTCGGTCTAGCAACTCTTTCCTCGAGAAGCGAGGTATTCCCTTCTAAGTTCAAGTGCAACCGACTCAAGAAGAGGGGGAAGAAGAGAATGGACCATGACCAGTGTAGCCATGTATCCTTGGGAGCTCTAACCAGTGTAGCTGAGTCTCCTGCTGCAAGCTTCATGAGATGGTCATGTATAACATAAGCTTTTCTTTATTTGACTATATACACTTTGGTGGGATTATTAAATTTTCAATCCGACCCATCACTTTTTTGGAGTTCTTTTCTTTTTGCACATTTTTTTCATGTGCATCTGTACAACATATCTACATGGTGCAGCATATATACAACGAGTTTTTCCTCTTGAGCCAGTAGACTATCCCTCTTTTGAAGCTTTATTGCAACCCACAGCTTCTGTCTTTAGACTTCATTACCACTAGACCAAGTTGAGACACACTTCCTTCACTATAAGAAGAAGAGAGGTTCTGCCTAGAAGTACTACCCTCATATGCTACCCCAAGCCAAAGGAAAATGCCTCCTCACCACCTTGTCCGTGGAGAGCCATGTGTAAAGTACTGGGGCAAGTAAAGCCATAGCCTCTGAGAGTCATGCATGTGTTGTTAAGTGCTCTACTTAGGCTCATCAAGATGACATATGCTCGCAGCCTAGTGGACTCAAAGAACTAAGTCTCAATGAACCTGAAAAGTCTTAATCCTAAGCCCTATAAGGTTCCTCTTAGAATTAGGTGGATTAAGGTCTTAACCAATCTCCATTTGTCAATTTAATTCCAGGCCAGTTTAAATGTCAACTATGATTTGGAAAAACTGTGCAAGAATTTACAAAGATGCTTTTTGCAAAATATTTACAATTGTGCAAAATTTTTGAAAAATGTTTGGAAACATGGATGTATGCATGAATGCGAAGTTTTGCAAAATATTTACAAAAATTTACACAAGGTTTTTGCAAAGTTTTTGTTTTTCAAAACATTTTACAAAAATTTTGTACTATATACATAATTTTGATATGAAAATATGTATAAACTATTTACACAAAAAGATTTTTTACAATCATTTGTACAAAAGTAATTTTTATAAATAAATAGGTATGTGCAAGAAGAATTTTATGTACAAGGGAAATTTTTTAAACTTTTATGAATTTTTAGCCATTTTATTTATTAACACACTCAACAAAGTACGAGTTATGGCTGAAGTATATATGAAATATATATGACCCCCCTATACGTAGCTCGAACGATGTCCTCAGAGTGATCAAGAGCGATGAAGAAGACATAACTCGTGATTAGTATAGGGAAGTGAAAAGGAATGGTATATACAAAGACGAATCAAAGAATAGAATAAGGAAGACTCGGTGTTTTCCCCTATATTTAAGATCAAGTAATCCTAAGTATAGCAAGCTGTACATGAAGGGGAATCCGAGTGGAAGGATGTACATGGTCTACCCCCCTATACTTAGGGTGAATATCCCTAAGTATAGGCGGCAAAACAAAGGTATAAAGAATCAATAGAATACCCGAGAGTCCTACACCCCCTATACTTAGGGTAAAGTACACCCTAAGTATAACATAATCATAAGATGAGAAAAGGGGCGTGGGACTAAAGAATAGAGTGATATGGGCAACTGGATCTATACAAGTCAGAAGAACAATGATAATCAGGCATGAGATGCAAGAGATGTGAGTCAAGAGACCACATCTCACGCAAAGTGAATTGGGGAAACATCAACGACCCACGGCTCATGATCTAGATATGGCTTGAGCCGTTGGCCATTAACACGAAAGGTAGCATCAGAAGACAACTCAGATATATCAATACTCCCATTTTCATTTACCTTTCTAACCAAATAAGGTCCCTTCCATTTTCTCTTTAGCTTCCCTGGGAATAGACGAAGCCTAGCATCAAACAACCATACTCTATGTCCTAGCTCAAACTGCTTGTGGCTGATATGAGAATCATGCCACTCCTTCACTCTCTCCTTATAATGTAGGCTGTTTGAGAAAGCAGTATCACGAAGCTCCTCCAGGGCTGCTAACTCTGCCCTCCTCTGATCTCCTACACTCTGGATCCAAAAGTATATTAGTAACAGCCCAAAGTGACCTATGTCTCAGCTCAACAGGTAAATGGCAGGGCTTGCCATAAACGAGGCGAAAGGGAGATGTACCCAAAGGAGTCTTGAAAGACGTTCTATATGCCCACAAGACCGAGTCCAAAAGCTTTGACCAATCCTTTCGGTCAGGATGGACGACTTTCTGCAATATAGTCTTGATCTCCCTGTTCGACATTTTAGCAAGACCATTCGTCTGAGGGTGGAGTGGCAACTCGATGATCTACGTTGAACTCGCTAGCAAGGGCCTTTACCTTGTCGTTGACGAAATGAGACCCCCTGTCAGATATCAACACTCGAGGTACCCCGAACCGTGAAATGATATTCTTCCTCAAAAATCTGCAAACAGTCCGAGCATCTGCAGTTCGGGAGGGGATGGCCTCAACCCAATGACACACATAATCCACGGCCAACAGAATGTACTCAAATCCCTGACTCCTAGGGAATGGACCCGTGAAATTAATGTCCCATGCGTCAAAAACCTCACAGAAGTGTATGGGCTGCATCGACATCATATCACGCTGTCACAAGTGCCCATCCTCTGACAGTCAGTACACCTCTTCACGAACTCATCAGAGTCCTTGAAGAGAGTAGGCCACCATAGGCCGGATTGGAGCACTTTCTGTGCCGTTCTCCTCCCATAGTGATCTCCTTCTGCCTCAAGCTTGTGGCAGTAAGTAAGGACGTTGTGATGCTCCTCCTGAGGAATGCATCGATGATGAAACTCGATTTCATCATCTTTATTTTCTACTATTAACCCCCTTGCTTAAACATATGTCAATAAAACCCAGGTAGTGTCCTATAATTATCAGAGTCCTTAATAAATTAAAAACCACAAAGAAAATCACAAAACTAAAAGCCGTGGTATTTTTAGCCTTAAAAATACCTTCAAAAATATTTTGTGGCTTCATTTTATCTCATCTCCAGTTTTGGTCAACATGAAACTTGTAGATCTCATCAAGATCTACAGCTTTCATGTTTTGAGTCTTCTCAAATTCGGCCATTATCACCCTCATATTTCAATTTTCCTCTTGGAATAATCTGATCGGGCCACGTGCCCCATTCTGGGTGAGCCACGTGGCCCGCTGCCCTTGTCTTATCCACTTGCATCTCCAGCTGTCGGATTGCCTCCATAATCCAACGGCCAGATAACCTCCATGCCTGCTCTTGAGTCCCAGCCATCAGATCATCCTCAGGCGTCATCTCCATCGCCCGTACCCGCTTGGCCCGCCTTTCACCACGTGTCGCAGTCGCCACCATCCGATTAGCATCTGGAGATCCGATCCTCACCATCCAAATCCACGACAGACCTCAACCGTCTGATCATCCCCTCCTTTAATCTTCGTCGCTCGTTGCCGCCTCTCTTCCCTCACGCCACGTGGTGGCGTGTACACCGCTTGATCGCGCCCCTGATCCTCCATCACAGCCACTTCGTCCTATCGCGCGCCTCAGCCACCCGACCGAAGCCCTAATCTAATCTCCACCGTCCTTTAGCGCCGCTCCCATATTACGCCGCGTGGCTGCTCCACAGCCCTCCGATCACATCGCCTTGGATTTAATCGCACCTGTCCTTCAGCGCCTAATTGTCAGTCGTTGGATCTCTAGATCCAACGGCCTTCAGTCGTCGTCAACCTCCGACCCCCCTCTCTTCCCACATCCTCATCACCAGTTCCGCCATCTTCTTCTTCAAATACACCGCCACCTCCCTCGATCCACATGGTCCACCTTTACGTGAGGGATCGCCCAGCCCTCCTCCGTCTCCCTGTGATAGGGGGAGGTGGAGGATCGAGCGATGACGACGAGTTCCTCTGGTGTCGACCCTCCGCCGACTGCGGCGCTGTTGCGGCACCACTGAGCCCACTCGAGCTGCTCCGCCTAGCTGCCGGGGTCCAACGAAGACCCGGGCATCACCCGTGATGCCCAGCCCAAGCTTCCACTCCGCCCGATCTCCGGTAAGTCCTTCCGACCTCCTCTGTATTTTTCTTAATTTTTGCTTAATATTTCAGGTCACTACCCCCATTTCCGATCTTCGATGAACACCCTACGAGCTCCGCCTCGCAAACCCCTTCCACGCGCATCCTTCTGATCATCCTCTCCCTCTCCCACACCTCTACACCGTCAACCCATCTCCTCCGCCACCCACGACGGAGGAGCTTTGAGTTCCCACCTTCTCTGCCCATTGAGCTCACATCATTTCCACATCCCCTCTCCTTTTGTTTTTGCGTCGGTTGTTGTCTTAACCATGCAGGTACTTGAATCGTCAATAGCTGGAGGCCATCACCGGAGCTTCTTCATCAAGCTTGTCTTCACGACCTGAGCTCTGATGGTCCATGCCACGAGGTCTTGCGACTTCCCTGAGCTCCTATCTTCCTCGACGACCATTCTTGGAGCTCTGGGGAGGTTCAACGACGCTGAATTGAAGTGGCGGAGGAGGAGCTCCTTCGCCGGAGCTCTGAATCTGCCGCCTGCTGAAGCTGGAGGAGGAAGCACAACTGCCGTTGGATGGTCTTTTCTCAGCGACATCCAACGACCCAGATGAGGCCACGTCAACGACCCCAGAATCCGTTGGATCTTCAAGATCCAACAGTAATCGAGCAGCCACGTGTCACCTTCAGAGGATAACCGAACCTCAGCTTCCGACCCATAGGCTTGGAGCTTCCGAGCCTCAGCCGAGCCAGCCGAAGCACTTACGAGCCTCTACCGAACCTCAGTACTCACCGAACCTGGGGACGCATGTGTCTGTCACGTGCGACCCTGGGTTATTTGCAAAGACGCCCACGGATGTCTTCAATTTTGCAAACAGGTTCTGAAGCACGTGCAGCACCTGCGCTCAATAATTGCAAATATGCCCCCGCGTGTGTGGTTTATTTATAGGGAATGACTCGTTCTTTATTTTTATTACATTTTAGTCCCTCCCAGGGACTGTTCGTAGTTATCCTTTCATGTTTCCTTTCAGTTATGCCCTTGCTTTCTTTCTTCCATATCTTGAGCATCGTAACTCCGATTAAGTTGATTTCAGTTTCACTTCGAAGCTTGTTTGATGTACTTTCTAATGGCATGTTTAATTCTCATTTTTGGACACATTAATTCTGATGTATTATTTTTTTCGCCATGTATCTCTTAAAGCTTTAACTTTAATTTGTCCATCAAGCTTGATTGCTTAATTGAACCTGAAATCAACTTCAGTTAAAATTTGCTCATAACTTTTGTACTAGGGCATCTTCATTGCTTTGCATCGCATTGCATTTACTTGCATGATTAAAATAAGTAAAAAATTGCATGTTCGTTCTTTCCTTTAATGCATTTTTTTGTCTTGTGTTGTGTCTTCATAAGTTGACCTATACTTCTTTAACTCAACACTTAGTAAAATAGATGAAAATCTGAATAATGCGAGAGAGGCTCGTGCCCCTGAGTTCGACCTTGGTTTCTTGCCAAGTAAAAAAAAAATCACGACCATCTCATTTTGATTGATATATATTTAACTGAGATGGTCCTTTGATGACCCGAATTGGCTCGACTGCTATGACATTCCAAGTGCTAATTATACACTTTTAAAGGGCCGAATTTGCGGATTATCAAATGGCGACATTGCCGGGGACACGGCTCATTTCTTATATTTTTTGGATTTTTTGTTTATTTAATTAAATGTATCTTTCTTTTTAGGTCAACTTTGTCATTTATGTTGCATTATAAAATTTTTTCTCTTAATTAATCTCTAACCATTGTTTTTGTGGAAGGGCCCTTGATGGTTCAAGGAGGCGAGGAGCAGGAGCTACCCGTTGTGAGGAGCCACAGAAGCACGCTTGGAGCACGTTGAGAAGAAAGAAAAAAATGCCATTTTTGCATGACATGTATTTTGTAATAAATTCGTCTTTTACAGCGGTCTTCGATCGAAGACTCACGAGCGTAATCGAACGATCGTGGTTATGTGGGGATCGTCCCCACTTGAGTGTCAACCTAGGACCAGGCACACGACTCTCTGAGCTCATTTTATTTTCTTCATCTTTTACATGCATGCTCGTAGGTAGGACACACTAAAATATAGACGCACATAATCTCACCTCACTTAGCCAAAATTAATGGATATTATTTCCCGCTAATAGAAGCATGATTAGGTGCGGCTTTTATCGACTTGCATACATATTGAGTTTGGTTTTCAAAATGGCCCAAGTTTTTCACTGATTTTTTCGCAAGTCACTGCATGATTTCTCGCTTAGCTTAGATCATGGTTTTCTCGAATACGTGGCTTTTCTCGATTTCTCTTTCCTAGCTTGATCACTTAGGATTAACGGAATATGGGAATGAACGGTAGACGATGATTGCTTGATTTTGTGCTAACCTTAACTCAGTGACAACATTAAATAATAATTGGGACTGTTAATTGCAAGTCAAACCATAAAATGGAGTAAAACTTTGGTTTTGGGAGAGCAACACCCTCGTTTACGCATCGATTTTCACTTCACATTTTCTTCACGTAAATATCTAATGTTTTATCACCAATAAAACCGACAAGATTATAAACCAACCTCGGTTGGCTTCATGTGTGAGTTGGTGAATTTGAGGGTCTTGCTTGCTTGATTGAGCCATGATTGCTTCGTTACACTCCCCAGAGCCATAGTCACTCCATCCATCTCCGTAGATTCAACTGCTCACTTGTTTATCCACTCATCTTCTTCGTTCACCTTGGGTCCCTCCCAACATCAATTCCCATCTTTATACTTAGGCTAATCTCAGCCTAAGTATAGGGGGGATCCGAGTCCCCGTAATTTTCTCTACTTTCCTTTCCTTGCCTTTATACTTAGGTTATTTCTAACCTAAGTATAGGGGGAGCCCCTCTTACCCCCGTATATTCCTTTATATTTAAATGGACCTTTGGACTTGTAACATCTAGTGCTATGAGGACATATCAAAGTTTAAGTATAGGGGGGTATGCCGTATATACCGTATACTTACTTTAGCTATAATCTGAAAAATTTGAAAAAATTAAAACTTTTTGGCTAAGGTAAAATTCTTTGCACTAAGAGAACTCAAAAGTTTTTCACGGGTTTTCGATACTATGTTATGCTATTTTAAAAATATTTTCGAAAAATGATCTTTCCTTGAAAAATTCTTTTAAAAATGTTTTGAAAACTTTTTGTGTGACATGGTTTTGAAAATTTTCTATCTCTTTTCAAGGAAAGTTGAGTCTAACTGGTGTTTTAACTTTAATTAAAAAACCATAAAAATGAGAAAAATCCAAAAAACCTTTAGGAGTCATTAGTGACTACTAAGCCCAATTAAATAGCCGCGTTCAGTGAGGGTTCACCCTTAGAAAATTGGATGGTTTAGAGGACATCGCATAAGGCCCCGTCCTCAAGCAACGAGCTCTGGCTTGTACTTACATCCATACTGGCTGAATGCAGATGCATCTATTTAATTGAGATTAGGCAGTCCTAATATCTCTTGAAGTAAAAAAAACAAAAAAATCTTGTTTTGAATGAAGGAGTTGGATTAATCCTCAAAAAGCTAAGTCTCCATGAACATCTCTTGAAGTAAAAAAAACAAAAAAAATCTTGTTTTGAATGAAGGAGTTGGATTAATCCTCAAAAAGCTAAGTCTCCTTGAACATCTCAGATCCTGGATGGCTAAGGTTAACCAACCTTAGCCATCAGGGTTATAGACTTAATCATCCACATTCCATTAGTTTTCTAGATTTGCATGCTATATTCCATGCTTAGTCTCATACATAAAGAATATGATTAACACATCACATCCACGACTGCGGTTTTTGATGAGATGAGTTGATTTTTTTCACCTGAGGGATTGGGATGAGGAAGTCGAGTTTGGATTTGATCTAATGATACTCGAGGATGGGATAAAATCTTTGGAGGCTTCATGAAACCTAAGTGTCAGCATATTAGCCAGTATGAGAACTTGGTTCTTATACTATTCTCTTGATATTGACCTAAGTGCCAGGGTGTGAATAAATAAAAAATGTTGATCAGTGTACGCCAACTCTTGGTAAAAGCAGTGGAGCTAGCCAAAAATTATACAAATAAATGAAATGTCAAAGAAAAGCTCTCATTCCACAAAGTCAAATATCAAAGAGCTTCCACCAAAGGCGAGCGCTCCCAACCATTTCAAAGAGTCCACTTGGACCACCCCTATTAGGACCAGGAGTCGGGCTTGCACCAAAAAAAGGCTTTGCATCATAAATGCTACAAGTCTGGGTGTCGAAAGTATGATAGGTACTCAAAAGAGACACACCCCGGTGTACTCTCAGGAAAACAAGTGCAGACGGCTCCAACTTCTCTTGACGGACGCACTGATCAACACCAAAAAAATGTGTTGCGTAAATGGCACTAGAGAGAATCCTTGTTCCAATGAGAGGGAGAGAAGAAATGACACAATCCCATGCCCTCCATTACTGGCCTTCCATCAACATTTTCTAAGTCTGACAACTAAAGAGACGGTGGACTGAATGCAAGATTGGATTTATTCCCTAGTGTTGAGGATTGAGTCCTTAGGAGATTTTCTTGGACCAAGACTTTGGGTGACGATTTGACTCTACTCTCGGAATCGCAGTCAACACTAAATTTCATATCCTTTAGATTATAAGTACATCAGAGAGAGTCTGGGAAATTAGAGGAATTGGGTACCTCTTGGTTAAGGCTGGGTTGAACTCGAGAATCTTGGACCTTTAAGGATTGAGTCGACTTGAACAGATTGGATCCGGTACTCACATGCACAAGGGGGTTAATCCAGATTAATCATTCTCTTTTGATGCTCGAGGACGAGCATAGTTTAAGTATAGGGGGGGTGATGAAACTCGATTTCATCATCTTTATTTTCTATTATTAACCCCATTGCTTAAACATATGTCAATAAAACCCAGGTAGTGTCCTGTAATTATCAGAGTCCTTAATAAATTAAAAACCACAAAAAAATCACAAAATTAAAAGCCATGGTATTTTTTAGCCTTAAAAATACCTTCAAAAATATTTTGTGGATTCATTTGATCTCATCTCTAGTTTTAGTCAACATGAAACTTCTAGATCTCATCAAGATCTACAACTTTCATGTTTTGAGTTTTCTCAAATTTGGCCATTATCACCCTCATATTTCAATTTTCCTCATGGAATAATCTGATTGGGCAATGTGGCCCATTCTAGGTGAGCCATGTGGCCCGCTGCCCTTGTCTTATCCGCTCGCATCTCCAGCCGTCGGATCGCCTCCATAATCCAATGGCCAGATAACCTCCACGCCTGCTCTTGAGTCCCAGCCATCAGATCATCCTCAGGTGTCATCTCCACCGCCCGTACCCGCTTGGCCCGCCTTTCACCACGTGTCACAGTCGCCACCATCCGATTAGTATCTGGAGATCCGATCCTCACCATCCAAATCCACGACAGACCTCAACCGTCTGATCATCCCCGCCTTTAATCTTCGTCGCTCGTTGTCGCCTCTCTTCCCTCACGCCACGTGGCGGCGTGTACACCGCTTGATCGCGCCCCTGATCTTCCATCACAGCCGCTTCGACCTATCGCATGCCTCAGCCACCCGATCAAAACCCTAATCTAATCTCCACCGTCCTTTAGTGCCGCTCCCATATTACGCCGCGTGGCAGCTCCACAGCCCTCCGATCACGTCGCCTTGGATTTACCCGTCCTTCAACACCTAATTGTCAGCCGTTGGTTCTCCAGATCCAACGGCCTTCAGTCGTCGTCAACCTCCGACCCCCCTCTCTTCCCACACCCTCATCACAAGTTCTGCCATCTTCTTCTTCAAATACACCGCCACCTCCCTCGATCCACCTGGTCCACCTTTACGTGAGGGATCGCCCAGCCCTCCTCCATCTCCCTGTGACAGGGGGAGGCGGAGGATCGAGCGAAGACGACGAGTTCCTCTGGTGTCGACCCTCCGCAGACTGCGGCGCCGCAAGCCCGCTTGAGCTGCTCCGCCTAGCTACCGGGGTCCAGCGAAGACCCGGGCATCACCCGCGATGCCCAGCCCAAGCTTCCACTCCGCCCGATCTCCGGTAAGCCCTTCCAACCTCCTCTATATTTTTCTTAATTTTTGCTTAATATTTCAGGTCACTACCCCCATTTCCGACCTCCGATGAACACCCTACGAGCTCCGCCTCGCAAACCCCTTCCACGCGTATCCTTCCGATCATCCTCTCACTCTCCCACACCTCTCCACCGTCGACCCATCTCCTCCGCCACCCACGACAGAGGAGCTTTGAGCTCCCACCTGCTCCGCCCGTTGAGCTCACATCATTTCCACATCCCCGCTTCTTTTTTTTGCGTCGGTTGTTGTCTTAACCATGCAGGTACATGAATCGTCAATAGCCGTAAGCCATCATCGGAGCTTCTTCATCAAGCTCGTCTTCACGACCCGAGCTCCGATGGTCTATGCCACGAGGTCCTGCGACTTCCCCGAGCTCCTATCTTCCTCGACGACCATTCTTGGAGATCTGAGGATGTTCAACGATGCCGAATTGAAGTGGCGGAGGAGGAGCTCCTTCGCCGGAGCTCTGAATCCACCGCCCGCTGAAGCTGAAGCACAGCTGCCGTTGGATGGTCTTTTCTCAGCGACCATCCAACGGCCCAGATGAGGCCACACCAACGACCCCAGAATCCGTTGGATCTTCAAGATCCAATAGTGATCGAGCAGCCATGTGTTACCTTCAGAGGATAACCAAATCTCAGCTTCTGATCCATAGGCTTGGAGCTTTCGAGCCTCAGCCGAGCCAGCCGAAGCACTTACGAGCCTCTGCCGAACCTCAGTACTCATCGAACCTGGGGAAGCACGTGTCTGTCACGTGCAACCCTGGGTTATTTGCAAAGACGCCCACGGATATCTTCAACTGTGCAAACAGGTCCTGAAGCACGTGCAACACCTGCGCTCCTAGGGTTATTTGCACTCATACCCTTGTGGGTTTAAATAATTGCAAATATGCCCCCGCGTGTGTGGTTTATTTATAGGGAATGACTCGTTCTTTATTTTTATTACATTTTAGTCCCTCCCAGGGACTGTTTGTAGTTATCCTTTCATGTTTCCTTTCAGTTATGCCCTTGCTTTCTTTCTTGCATATCTTGAGCATCGTAACTCCGATTAAGTTGATTTCAGTTTCATTTTGAATCTTGTTTGATGTACTTTCTAATGGCATGTTTAATTCTCACTTTTGGACACATTAATTCTGATGTATTATTTTATTCGCCATGTGTCTCTTAAAGCTTTAACTTTAATTTGTACATCAAGCTTGATTTCTTAATTGAACCTGAAATCGACTTCAGTTAAAATTGCTCATAATTTTTTTACTAGGGCATCTTCATTTCTTTTCATCGCATTGCATTTACTTGCATGATTAAAATAAGTAAAAAATTGCATGTTCGTTCTTTCCTTTAATGCATTATTTTGTCTTGTGTTGTATCTTCATAAGTTGACCAATACTTCTTTAACTCAACACTTAGTAAAGTAGATGAAAATCTGAATAATGCGAATGAGGCTCGTGTCCCTGAATTTGACCTTGGTTTCTTGCCAAGAAAAATAAAAAATCACGACCATCTCATTTTGATTGATATATATTTAACTGAGATGGTCATTTGATGACCCGAATTGGCTCGACTGCTACGACATTCCAAGTGCTAATTACACACTTTTAAAGGGTCGAATTTGCGGATTATCAAAAAATAAAAAAAACTTTACCTTCTTCTTCCTGGACCCGATGAGATGAACCCAAATGGGGGAGGGGGTCGGCGGCGGTCGGCGCGGCCGCGCACGGCCGTGATGAGAATAGCGCGCACCGCGCGCAGGCGGTGGTGGACTCGACGGTTGCGAGGCGACTGCGGTCGAAAGCAGCGTGGCTACAGCCGCTGGGTTGAGGGCGAGGCGGGGCCGCGTACGGCAGCGCGGGGGCGGCGCTCCGCCACACGCGAAGCGGACGAGAGGCGAAGCGCCACTGGAGGAGCGTGGCGGGGGGCCGCTGGTCGTGGCGGCGCGGAGCGGGCGGCGCCGCTGCCCGTGGGAGGAGGGGAGGGCGGCGGCATCCTGCTACCCTTTTTTTATTTTTTTTGATTTTTTTATATGAAAATGTTGTTGTAATTATTTTTGTTTTAGATTTTTTTTATGTTTTCAAACAGGAAACAAATATGTACATATAAAGAAGGGGGAAAAATGGTGATATGAATATGAAGATGGTGACGAAATATGATGTGATAAAAAAATTACAAAGCTAACAAAATGATAAAATGAGACGAAAATTACCTATGATGGAGACGATTGCCTATGATGTGCTCGTGAGAGAACGGTCTTCGCTCGAATCGCTGGTCGCCCCCCTCCTCCAACCACCTTTCCTCTCGCCAACTGGCCCACTACGTTCCCCATTCCATCGTGATCCTCGCGAGTCGCTCCACTACTCACAAAAACCTCTCCAGTCGCTCTACACATCCCTCGAAACCCACGTCCTCATCACCAGTTCCGCCATCTTTTTCTTCAAATACACTGCCACCTCCCTCGATCCACCTGGTCCACCTTTATGTGAGGAGAGCCTAGTTCCCAGAGTTGAATCGGTGACAGCGATGCAACCGCGATCTAGCAACGACAGCCCTCTCTCCGGTGTGATCTGTTGGCTTTTTGGCAAACATCTCAGCCGCAATCGTGCGCTACTCTAGCTCATCGTGTGCCTATCCCCTCCCTCATGATAAAGGATGGGACCCTCCCAATGGTAAAACTTGGCCTTTGCGAGGAAGGTCTCAAGTTTCTGCCTGGGCCAATCTTGTGGAACTTTCTTGGCAACAAGATAGTTCACAATATTGGCATACCATGGGAGAGAGGCGATAGCAAGGATCGCCTAATCTGGGAAGGTCTCACAAATAGGCTCAGTCTGCTCAGAATCCTCAAGATACTCCAATCGGGAGAGATGATCCGCCACCACATTCTTGACTCCATGCTTATCCTTAATCTCTATATCAAACTCCTGGAGTAGAAGGATCCATTTGGTCAATCTGGCTTTGGCATCCTTCTTTGCCATGAGGTACCTGATGGCGGTATGATCAGTATAGATGGTCACTCTAGATCCAATGATGTAAGATCTGAACTTACCTAGGGCGAACACCACAGCTAGCATCTCCTTCTCAGTGACTGTATAGTTCCGCTGGGCGGCATCCAATGTATGGCTAGCGTAGTGAATAGCAAATGGGACTCCATCCCTCCTCTATCCCAACACGACCCCTATGGAAAAATCGGAGGCGTTTGTCATGATCTCGAATGGGAGAGACCAATCAGGTGGCTGGAGAACATGAGCCTCTACAACCCGACTCTTGAGAGTCTCGAATGACGATAGACACTTATCATCTACGAGGAACTCGGTGTCTTTCGTCAGCAGATCAGTCAACGGTCGGGCAATCCTACTAAAATCATGAATGAAACGTTTGTAGAAAACGACGTGCCCCAGAAAAGACTGTAATTGCCGTAAGTTGGACGGTGGATTGAGTTTTCTAATGACATCCACCTTGACAGGATCAACCTCCATGCCCCTGCAGGAGATGATATGGCCAAGAACCGTCCCCTGAGTCACCATGAAGTGACTCTTCTCTCAAGACAACACAAGGTGAACCTCAATGAATCACTTAAGGACTCGGTCTAGGGAATCAAGACAAGAATCGAATCCGTCGCCGTAGATTGAGAAATCATCCATGAAGACCTCCAAGCACTCCCCCACCATGTCCGAAAAGATGGACAGCATGCATCTCTGGAATGTCGCCGGAGCGTTGCATAATCCAAATGGCATGCGTCTGAAAGCATATGTCCCGAAGGGACAGGTGAAGGAGGTCTTGTCTTGGTCCTCGGGTGCGATGGCCACCTGATTATATCCGGAGTACACATCCAAGAAACAATAATGGCTCTTCCCTACCGGCCTCTCAATAATCTGATCAATAAAGGGCATGGGGAAATGATCCTTCTTGGTGGCCTGGTTCAATCGTCTTTAGTCCACACAGACCCGCCAAGAAGTGGGTACTCGGGTAGCGATCTCCTCTCCAGACTCACTGACAACTGTGGAAATGCCCGTCTTCTTGGGAACCACATGCAATGGGCTGACCCACTTGGAGTCGGAAATGGGGTAGATAAAATCGATGCTCCACCATTTCGAGATCTCCTTCATGACAACCTCTCGAAGATTCGGGTTCAGCCGCCGCTGGAACTCACGCGACGGCTTTGCCTCCTTCTCAAGATAGATATGGTGGGAGCACAGAGCCGGACTTATCCCCTAGCGATCAGCTACACTTCATCCTATCTCCTTGTGGTTCTTTTCAAGAACCCCCATCAGACGGGATTCTTGCTCTCTAGTCAAATCAGCAGAGATAATGACTGGGTACATCTCATGCTCACCCGCAAGGAACCTATACTTCAGCGACGACGGTAGCGGCTTCAGCTCTGGACAAGTAGGTGCTGGCGGATCTGGCATCTGAAAAGTCTGAGTGAATGTTGCCAAATTTGCGTGGGAGAATGAGAGCTCTCGCTCACAATCTGGATCTGGAGAAGGCTGCTCTGCTGGACTGTCTCTGCTCTGCACAGAATCAACCTCCTCCCTAGCTGTAGGCTCAGTAGAAGTCAGACATGGTGTCAAATCATCGAACTCTGCCCAATCACTTTCTGACTCCGAGGGATCTGTATCATACTCATAAAAATATGTCTCGTGATCGAGAACTGAATCTGTTGCCTGAGATGTATCCTGGACCAGGAATGCGCTCTCCAAGCTCTCCTCTGCTGGCGTCTCTGCATCAGCGAACTCTGAAGGTGAGAGGATGTCTTGTGCGACTGGATCTGCCCAAACTGCCTCGTCATCTGTAATCACAAAATCGCAGTCCTGGTGGATGTCTCGCCCTGCCTCTGTCATCTTCTCTGAATCTGTGGTCGGCTCTGAGCAAGCTGAATCTCTGGCTCTAGTCTCCTCGACCGTCTCTATTTGTATACTCTCGCCCTCGACATGAAAGTACATCTTCCCGCTATCATGGTCGGACACTGCCTGACTGTGGCCAAGAACGGGCATCCTAAAATAATGGGGGTATCGGTCACGAACTCATGGATCTCCGTGTCCAACACAACGAAGTCCACGGGGAATTTCAGGCCCTGAATCGTGACGGCAACTTCCTTCAGCAACCCCTTCGGCCTCTTGACAGATCGATCAGCAAACTGAAGGACCGTCCTGCTCTGTCGTAGAGTGCCCAACTCGGAGTGCCCGAGGAGGGCTGCCGGAAGTAGGTTGATCGAAGAAACGCTGTCTAATAGAGTGACGTCGAACCTCTGCTCCTAGATGTGGCATCTCACTTATGGGGCTCCTGCATCTGGCCTCTTGGCTGGCAGACAGTTCTGAATCACGAAACAAGTGGCACGAGTAAGCACATGGATCTCAGACTGATGGTTCCGCCTCTTCCTCCTAACTGGGGTCCCATCTCTGAGTGATCTCTGGAGTAGAGGGATGTGCTGCAAGGCCTCCTGAAGAGTCAGTTGTATGTGGAATCTATCTATCATCTGTTGGCTGAACTCTATCTGGTGATTCTTTTTCTGATTTTCTATTTTCTTCCCCTACACCATATGAAGTGCTCGTGGAAAGGGGATCACAGATTCCTTCTCAGATGAAGGACTAGGATAGGGTCTGGCATGCTCGTGAACAGTAGAATCCACACAAACATCATCAATCAACACATGCGGATCCGAAAATAACAAACCCTTTCCTTATTTGCAGAAATGTCTCGAGATACAAGTACTGAAGGAAAAACAACAGGATGAGTAGAAGTGGAAATGGTGGCCTCAGTACCACCCTCAGCATCTGGACTCGCGACATCAGTACCGCGCTCTGGCTCAGCAACTGTAGTGGTGGCTTCAGTACCACCTCCTCCATCTGGTGAAGTAATGGCCTCAGTACCATCGGCAGGATCAACATCCATGGTGGTATCAGTACCACCGTCATCGTCTCTCGCGGCATCAGTACCGCTCCTCCTCGTCTGGCGCTCTTGGAGTGGCATGGGGTCATCGCTCAGACGAGGCGCCGCCTGTTGGCATCCTACCGCTCCTAAGTGTAACAAAATCATCATCAAACATGTATGTAGACATATCACCAAGTGAAGCACTCGGAGTGGTAATCTCAGTGAACTCTACCTGCTCAGACTTCCTCTTGAGGTTGTTCGGGTTTGGCTCAATATGGACAGGGATGGCAGCCTTCCCTCTCACAATCTCCTGCATCTCCTGGCGGAACTCATCCATCTCCCGTCGGAAAGTGGCCTGCTGCTCGGTCATGAGGCGGGCCAGATCATCCAAGGTGGGGTTCTCATAGGCTGGTCCATGAGAACCTGACGGGTGGCCTCGCTGGTAGTGAGGCTGCTGCGGGTGGTGCGGGTGAGAGGGATATTGTGGATGATACTACTGAGGCAGCTCTTGCCTCTAAGGTTGTCCCTGCTGATAGGGACGAGGATTGTACTGCTGCTGTGGCTGGGATGATTGTTGTTGTGGCTGAACTAGGGGTTGGGGCTGTTGGTGTTGCTCTCGCTGATGGCCGTACTGGCCACCCTGAACTGAAGGCGGCTGCTGGGAACTGGTTCCTCTGGCCGACCAGTGGAATCCGGGATGGTCTCGTCGGATACCAAGCTGGGGTCAGTCATACCAAATCCCGTTGACATCCATCAACGGCTCCGGCTTGTAGGGGCATGGCGGAAGTACTGCCAGGGGCTGATCTGGCTGGTAGGCCACCATCTGAGTGTCTGGGAATGGTGGTGAATGGTAGTACAGTTGTGGCTGCTGGTACGACTCCGCATGTACAAGGTGAACCTGTCTAGGCCGACTAGAGCGCTAGGACGAGCTACCACTGCTGCTCGGATCTCCTCGTGACTGAAGACAGGGCCGAGATGCCGTCTGTGCTTCCTGGAGACACATGAGCTGTGTCTTCAGGTCACTCAGTCTCTGTGCCATCTGATCCATCTGCGTGATGCCCTGGCACTACTTCTTCTCTATCAACTCGATCTGGTCCACCTTCTCGCTGATGATGCCCATGTCTGTGGCTGTGGACTCGGCTTGTGCGGCTGCCGCGGACGAAGAGGAAGGACCAGCATCGACCAATGCTATTCTCTGGTACTACACGGTCTATGGTTGGGGGCGTCCCTAAGTGTAAAGTCGGGTCTGGGACATCACTGTATAATTCTCGGCCATCTCCTCGTAGATGGCCTAGACTTAATCCTCATACTTGGTGAAGTAGGAACCGCCACAAGAAGCATTCACCAATCCCTGCAGCTCTGGTGTCAACCCGCAGAAGAATCTCTGAACTAGGTTCAGCTTCGTGATGTCATGGTGCGAGCATCTGTCGGTGAGCTCTCGAAACCTCTCCCATGAAACGTGAAACTGCTCATTAGGGAGCATGGAGAAGTTGCTTATCAGGGCCCTCGCTGCATTGGTCCACCCGAGTGGATAGTACTTGTTCAAGTACTCGGTGCGGACCTGCTCCCAGGTGTAAATAAATCTCCCTAAGTGCTTCAGCTAGTTGGTTGCTCTGTCTGCGAGGGAGAAGGGAAAAGCAATCATCTTGATGGTGTCCTCGTCCACCTGATTATCGTGGATTGTACTACATATCATCTCAAACTCCTATAGATGTTGATGGGGCTCCTCAGTAGAGAGCCCGTGGAAGCGGGGGAGAAGCTGAAGTGTGTTCGGGGGAACTTGAAGTCCCCCACGATCGCCGGAAGAACCACCCACCGGTGTGTCAGTGTCGATCCGGGGTTGTGTAACTCCCACATTGGTCTCGGCGGCTCGGTCGGCTGGTCTAGCTCCTCTGGCTGATCTGGGCCTCTCCGTCCCTCAGCTCTCAGCTGATCTCTCTCTCTCCTGCGGCTCTCGACTGCTCTCGTGCTGTCCTCGGCTGCTCCGTCTCTCTCCTCATCTCTAACATGAAAGCTCCCTGATCTCGTATCTGTCTCTGCATGGTCTCGAGGGAATCTAACATGGTGATGTTGATGGCACCCTGGTCCAGGACATATGTGGTCGTCTCCGGCCTCTGACCCTCGGTGCGATCCTCGCTGCTGGCCATTGTCTCTGCAAAGGCAGAAGACCCAAACTTAGGTGTCGATAAATCATATACTTGTTGTCTCGCATCTGGCACTGGCATCTCAGAACTGGTAGAAGGGTGGTCAAGGGGGAACAGGGTGGAGTCGAACTCGGGTTCGGAGAGCGGGTCTCGGCTCTCACGAACCAACCTAGATTAACGGGCTGGAGTGCGGTCAAGCGGTGCACCCAGAGGCTGCCTAAGGGACCTCCTGCCCATCATCTCGATCTGGCAAGTTTGGCGGATGAGATCTGGAAAACATACAAGATGAGAAAACAAACCCCGGGTTCACCTACTCAACACTGAGCTGAAGACCTTAAGAGCTCGATCAATTATCTTGTCGATTTTATTTAGGTGATCATGTCAGGATATCAGAGCAGTTACGCGAGCTGATAGGAATCCAATCCGCCAACCAGAATGTCCTGTATAAAAGGCCGGTAGTCTGATCATGGCTCGGATATGGCACTAGCCTAGTGTGCGGGTCGCTCTCTCTCTCTCAATCAAACCAGATAATGAGGGGGTTGCTCTCCCCAAGAAAGATTTTTAAGTGAGGTGTCTTTTAGGGTCAAGTGTGTTTAGCAGTCCCAATTTTATAGTTTTTGTTTTTAGGTATTTTTCAGATCAAACAACGCCTAACGATTTTTTCGGTTCTCCTGATTATTTTAAGTCCAAAACCGAGGGAGAAGATGAAAAAGCCAATGCACGATAAAATCAATAATGCATGCACGAGATAGAAGGCGTACCTGACTCCAACAGTCTACATGCAAAATGATCCGTGCATAAAATAAAGACTGAAAGTAAACTACCTATATGATGCACGAGAATCCATCCCTAGACGAAGCAATTTCTACACGTAAGCACAGTAGTCGGGTACTCAAGCCTAAGTCTGGAGTCCTATCTTGGGAGCCACTCGGTGTCCGCCACAACGGATCCTGCACGCACTGTATGTGACTCCTCAAGGCACGTGAACTAGAGCCTAAATAATCTGACTTTTTCTTTGTGATTTAATTAATTAGGTTCAATTATCGAGCTATACTGGCAGATAATTAGGTGTTTGGATCCTAATGAATTACGTCACAATCAGTGAAAATCCTAAGCTAAGGCCAAAACCGCGTAAATCAGATAAGCAGTGAAATAAATGCGAAAAACCACGGTGAGGTCCCCCGAGCACACCGGTGGTCGGCGAAACGAACCCCGATAAGTCACCACAGTTTGTGAAGGATATGGTTAGATCCTCAAGCGCATCACGGAAGCGTGAGCGTCGCATCGAATACGACGAAGAACGACTAGTCGCACTAGTTGTTCTATGCAGCGGAAATTAAAAAATTTTCTTGCGACGAAACCACATGATCCAAGAACACTTCTCGGATCGTTTCGTCTAAACCACAAACAAGTATTAGGTTTACCTCTTGAAGCGTGGTTGCGATCGAGTCTCTAAACAAAGAGACCTCCTGTCTCAAGTCCGATCCGACGGAGGAGACGCTTGCGAGCGCGGGGATGAACCGCGTGCTTCTCACAATCCATGTTGATGATCCAAGCGGCGGATCTCCTGATCTCGACACACGAGATCCGATGTCTTCTTCACGAGCGGGGCGCACCGAAGGAGACGGAGATCCATGAGCAAACCATCGGGCAGCATAACGGCGATGCCGCGGCGATGGAGAACCTCTCTAGGGCATCCATGGTGGACGGCCACATGAGAGAGATGGAGAGAGGACGTGTAGAGAGAATGAGAGAGAGAGAGAGAGAGAGATTTGTTGCCTCAACTTATGTGTCTGTGTAAAGAAGAGCAATGGGGTGCCTCTCCTTATATAGGGTTTTGGGATCCATGGATCTCAATCCATGTGTCAACACAAATCCAATGGTCCACATCAATTTGTGTTTCTTTCAATGGTCATGATTTGTTGCTAAAAACACAACAACAATTAATTTAATTTAAATTAAATATATGTTGATAAATCAACACAATTTAATTACAAAATTAAATCATCAATACATGGAGATAATGAAAGGAGAGAAAGCCTCCTTCCATGTGGAGAGGGGGGACGGCCTCCCTTTCCTAATGGGAGTGGTGGCCGTCCACCCTCCTCCATTAGGAAGGTGGCTATTTCACCTTTTATGTAATCTCCATTATTTGCAACAACTTTTGTTGCAAATTATTTCACAAAAAATAAATCCAATTTATTTTGTGAACATTGCAATCATGCCATTGAAAAATTGTGAATCACATTCACAACCCAAAACAAAATGTAAATTACATTTTCAATTTGATGTCCAATGTGAATCCAATTCACATTAACATTTAATTAACAAATGTAAATTACAAATAGCTCTCTCTTATATATTATAAATCACATTTATAATATATATGACTAATATGGATATTGCTATCCACATTATTCATATCCATGATAATTAAATCATATTTAATCATCTTGGATCTCTATTCTCTTGTGTCCAAATAATATGAATCACATTCACATTATTTACATCTTTGATAATTAAATCTCATTTAATTATCTAAGATAACTCTCTTTATAATATGAATCAAATTCATATTACTCATGATAATTAAATCACATTTAATTATCCATTTTTCTCAATGCTCGGATACATATATCAACAATAGAATTATCCATGAACTCCTTCAAGGATAATGCGCTTTCTCCGCAGATACTTGGAGATAAGGACAGGGCGATTGTATTGTTCCACGTATAGTGACATGGATATTGAGATCGTATCTCAAATCCAGATCGCGGGCCTCCCATAGATGCTTGATTAAATCAAGACCGTAAATCTAATCTTCTCATTGTATCTGAATCACATTCAGATCAATGTCCAACACTTGGACCAAGATCTGATCACTTCTCTACTGAGAGGAGTCACTAAAATCCAGACCCGTTTCATCACTCCCTAGGAATGGAAGCGTCATGGTTATACAATCGTTTATGATCACATCACCCTCAGGTATTCCCAACACCTGTACATCCTGCATACTGGAAGACTCAGACTAAACCCGAAGTATTCGATCAACTTTATACTGTCTACTTCATGGTTTTATCAGTAAGTTTCTCATTCGATCATTGGGAGTCGGTATCGATCATATACTTTCCAAAAGCATATATCATACCTAGGTCTTGATCATATACTTTCCAAAAGTATATATCAAACCTACAAATTCAGTCAAGCTTCCAAAGCGAGACGACCGTGCGCACGGAATTTGATTCTTCCCAATATCTCATGAGTGAGCTCATGTCTTCCGGTTCAGTAACTGAACCTGTATGATCCCTTTGAGAGATCGTATTACTCATATGCCCTTATATGCACACCAGCGCGCCGGTGTGTAGACCTTGATTAGGTCATCAACCTATTGGTCTGCCAAATGTACATACTTAGACATATAGCAACACATCTGTCTCCGGTCAGAGGATGCGTGCCTATATCCTGACAGCATACGATATAGGACTTTGGTTATCTCGATCTCGTTAAGTCAACTCTTTGACCTAACTAATCTGACACCTCCGAATCTCTATTCCTATGCAGAGGACCTGCATCAAGAGGTCGGTCAGATATCAGCCTTCAGAGATAAGGATTGCCATCTCCTACTCAGGCTGGAGATCATTTCTTAACAATCATCTGACGGTGCTTGATGAGTCCTCAATCTAACTCTTTAGATATTCATTCAAGCACCAACCTCTATGATTCAATAGTTGAATCAACAACTGTATGATCATCAAGATGGCCATGGTACATAACCCTAATTGTACTAAGGGACCTATTATGCAAATTATGTATTCTTCATTTCAAATTAAGGAGTGAATTGCAATAACATTTATTGCATAATGGCTCGCCGTGGGCTCGCATTTCCAACAATCTCCCACTAGCCCAAAGAGCCATTGATGGGCTAATCATTTAAACCCGCACTCATGTGACAATCATAGGCTATTTAGAAAATAGCTAGGTAAGCTGATCAGTCACTCTGTTCCCGCGAGACTATGCCAATTCCTTTTACGGCACTAGCATATCCCCAGTAACAGTGCTCGCATCTAATGCGAATGTTGCATCTCATGCAACCCAATACTCAATCTAGTTGGTTACATTGTCCCTGACATCATAACCAGTATCCCCATAATCCTTATTAGAATACCTTCATTCCCGGAGATCTCTATCTCCTAAGGTATCTAAAGTTTAGACCTTTATAGATCACTATCTACATGGTCTTAAACTTTTGAAGATAAGACTTTGAGATTACTATCTCAAAAATATCCTCATCTATGAAGATTTTGTTATTACTGCAATCAAGTGTTTTATCTCTACAGTAGGATTAGTAACAATTTACTACTCCCACTGCATGACAGACATCTGGTATTTGTGCACTCTAGCATACACTCAACTTCTCGTAACTAATGCACAAGTGCAAGTAATTGAAGCATTTACTTCCTCAACTCTTTGAGGTGCTATCCCTTAAGATAGGTCAGTACCATATTTTAAGGGTTAGAAGCCTTTCTTGGAATTTCTATGAATAGAATATGTCCAAGGTATACTATAAATGTGACAGTCCAATTATCCTCTTCTCTTGGCTTCTGAACAACTTCAGAACTAAGATCTAAGAGGTATCTTTGAAATCATATTTCAAGATATGGAATAACCAGAGAATAAAACACTTATTATTATCCTTATATCATTTTAAATGATCAGGATATCATCTATATTTAGCGCAATGAACACATAGGCACTCCCACTAAGCTTCGCATGGCTCATCAAGATTTTATTTGAAATCATAACATTTATAATTTCATCAAATCTTATGGTCCATCTCAAAGAAGATTATTTGAGTCCTTAGATGGATTCCTTATCTTGCACACCTTGCTTTCCTCAACCATGAAGCCCTAGGGCTACTTCATGTGAATATCCTCAGAGAGATATTCATAGAGGAATGCAATCTGGACTTACATCTCGAAGATGCAATAGTCAAGTTGTGTAGCTAAGGTTAGCAATATTCTGATGATTTTAAGCATGTTCACTGAAAAGCAAGTCTCATTGCAAGCAATGTCTTCTCTTCCATGTGTAGCTCATTGCTACGAACTATGCTTTGAAGGTATGTACCTTCTCATCAGGTTCCCTTTCTCTTGAAGATCCATTTACACCTTTACGGGTCTTACCCATATAGGTGGATCCTCGAGGGTCCATATACAACACTTGTACATGAAGTCTACATTAGACTTTTATTGCTAACATCCATCTATCCATGCTATGATCTTCAGAAGCTTCATCACATGAAGTTCGATCATTGTCAGATTTCTCTGACACATGGAATCCATCCTCAAACTTATTTGAAGAGGTTTTAGTGTTTCATCTTCAATTATCCTTTTAGTTTCCAATTTTAGGAGCCTCATTATCTTTTCAAGATTAAATGAGTTCCTACACTTCATTTTTATCTTGATTCTCAAGAGTCTCAACCTCCAAGAATCACATTCTCAGAGATGAGATATTTCAAGAATCTCAAGATCATAAAGTAGGTATCCAATACCATCCTTTATTTTCCTAATGAAGCAGCACTCTCAAGTGCTAGATTCCATCTTGCATGGAACCTTATTAAGGATATACATTGTAGTCTCTACTACACATATATACCTGGAAACTAAGGGATAATTATGTTAAAATTCATCATTGATAAGATCATGTCACACATGATCCAATTGTATCTCCCTATAACTCTATTGAGTTAGGGTGAGTTAGGAGGATTGAGATAGAAATGATATTCATATCTCCATAAGGTATCCTTAATTCATCTAACAGGTACATGCTACCTTGATTAGATCAAATTCATTTTATCTTCCTTCAAACTTTGGTCGTAGACCAAAATTATGAAATCTTTGAACATTTCAAAGGTTTCTTCAGGTGAAGAGAAGAAATTTCATATCATACATAATCATTAATAGATATCATATATCCATAATGTTTACTATGATATAGATGATCCGCATACATCAATATGTATGAGATCCCGAATACCTTATCATCTTACACCATTCCCAAAGAAGGGTGTATTGGACATTTTATTATGAATACAATATTCATAAGCATGTAAGCTTTGAAATTTTAGACATTCTAAAGTTTCATCTCTTACTAGCCTATTGATCAAATCAATAGACAAATGTCCAAGGCTTGATGCTAGATCATTGTCAAATGATCTTCATCCTCCTATTGATCTTAAGGTTTAATTTCAGTATTTAGAAATGTTAATGAACCATTCATTAATTTTCTAATTTAGTGAAGTCCACTAGATTATTAGATTACTATCTGAAATATATACATCATAACTCTTTATGATAGTTCTATCTCAGATTCATGTTTATTTCTAACATTTAGAAACAAACAATGAGTGTATTCTTATATCTAGGTCATAGAGACATTCTCTAAGACTAAGGACTCTCCCACTGAAATTAACAAGTCTATCAATCCAACAGAGATTGTTGCAACAATTGCATCAATATCCATGTGGATAACTATAAACCTTTAAGATCAAATTTTCCAGTCTTCTAAAACATATGCAACCTATTGCAAATGTCATCAGAAGATTGAGATACAATTATTTGACTTTATCTTATCAATGATTTATGTAGATTAATCTGATGCTCCATCCGAGTCCTTCTATAAGGATTCTAGATAGACTTGATAGTCATACTATCAACACATCAACTTATTGCAGTATTGGCATTCATCCAACTCTTCGGATGACATATGGAAGTCATAGATGTATAGTCAACTCTTTGATTATACTTCTTACTCGGGTCCAACCCATGCTTCCACTGCGCTCCCTTTATCTATAAGCAACTATTGCTTAAGACTAAGGATCTCTTATGCAAGAGCATTTCAACATTTATACATGCTTCATTAAATTCATACAATATGAATATTATGAAGCTTCATGAATGACCAGAGTATAGATAGTAGAATGATGACACTCATCATCTACATCCATCTAAACTCTTAAAACATAGGTTCAGGTAGGTACTCAAACAATTTGAATACATCATCTCTTATAGAGCCACCATTCTGCATGATGCAGTGAACCATCTCATTCATGTTAAATGTCAAGAGCACATATGTATGCCAGAATATCTTCATTAATTTTATAAGGATTATTTGACAATTACGATCATTATCGACATGTCACTTCCAAAGTACATCCGATGAGAGATCAAGACTATAGAGACACACAAACCCTAGGGTTGTAGTCCTATTATCTATTTAATTGTCATTCCTCATTATTATGAGGAAACTTGCTCATTGCAACCACATACATTATGTGTCCAACTGCAAGTACAATATCTGGATCATGAGTCCAATCCAAGATATTTTACTGGTTATTATTGAGTATATCATTGAGTGGGTTTTAATGAAGGATTATCTGAAATAAGAAATTTGCATAAATATGTAAATATATATATTTTACTTTGATTTAGGATTTTTATATCAAAGTTGTCTTGTCTTGTCAACACTGAAAGTTCATTCCCTTAATCACTTTCAATGTAAGAGACATACTTACCATTATATCTCAACAAGATATGGGATCTCCTTCCTTATCTTTGTTACATCCCAATAATATGAGAATCTGCAACTCGGATAAAAAGAAGCGGGAACACATTCCGCTTTGCAAGTCCAACTTGCATCTCCCAATTCGGTCTTTAACACCCGAGCCCACCACCCCTAAGGCGATGTTGACCCGTCGTTAATTGAACCAACCGTCAACAGGAATAGTACTCGCTATACGCAATCCAATATCGCCCCAATAATATGAGGATCTGATATTGGGGTCACTACGTATACGGCCTTACTCTTTCGAGAAGCAAAGAGTCCGATCCAGATGCGCTTGCATACAGGAGCTGTCACTTCAGACAGGCGTCTCCCACATACAATCCCTGGCGACGGAACCCTTCGCCTTGACGGGAGACCATGGATGTCACTTATGTGATCCTCCACCTCATATTCAAATTTTAATTAATTATCGTGAATCACATTCACATAATTAATTCTTCCAAGGGAATTATTAACTCTAATAATATTAGAGTATTTCAATCTTAATTGGATTCCAATTAATCTAATCATATTAAATTAATGATCCAATTAATATCCAACAAACATTTTAATAGTTACTTGAATAATGGTATTATCTCAAATACGTATTATTTCGAATTTTAATAATTAGAAAAATACATCTTAATCCCTCGGACATTATCCCGGCCCTACCCGTTGTCATGGCCAGTACCGACGAGAGTGGGACGGACCACATACGTTGCAACCCGCAACCCCAATGCTCTCCGACTAGGCACCATATCCGCCTCGGGAAAGGATAATGCCAAATTGATTAATTTGTACTTGAGATGATCATCGGTTCTTCAACCGAAATTGTACCATATAGTAATAATCAAAACATTTTTGATTAACATTATAATGAGATTTGCTAAACAAATCCCAAGTCCTATTCAAGCAACATGTTTGTTGGAATGTTGATCATGTAGATCATGTAACCAATCTTGATCTAGATCACATCTAATCATTTGTTGGTTAGGGCAAAGTCATTTAAGGGCATAATTATCATTAAATATTTCACAAATATTTATGCATAATTATTCCAGGAAATTAAACAATTTAATTTCACTAATTAATTAAATGACAATCACTAGGTTCTCGATTAGGAAAGTATTTTCAGCAGTGACCCTCACTTACTAAAAATATCATATCTCAATCAATTTAAATCCAAATTAAGCAAAGTAAATTTCTAAAGTTTGCTAACGTGATTTACAACAGAACCCAAGTGATTTGCATGCATTTCAAGGCGTATCAAATCCGCAATTAACATCTTAATTACGTCATGATCCGCAGTCCCCGAAACAGTGGATACATGTTCACTAAAATGAGCATATCTAGAGCAAACGGAATCGAAATCACGCAAACTCAGATCCTACGGTTTCCTTATTTAATGGGGAATAAAATCCAAATATTATTTTCGTGTTTAAACAATTTAAACAGTGCCGAAAATAATATCAAAACAGAGATGCGAAAATGAAATGCAAGAAAACTTTCGCAAACCCTAATGAACCCAAGTCGTCCTCGGTTTATGGATCGTATCCAAAACCACCAACCTGGCTCTGATACCACTTGAAGGATATGGTTAGATCCTCAAGCGCATCACGGAAGCGTGAGCGTCGCATCGAATACGACGAAGAACGACTAGTCGCACTAGTTGTTCTATGCAGCGGAAATTAAAAAATTTTCTTGCGACGAAACCACATGATCGAAGAACACTTCTCGGATCGTTTTGTCTAAACCACAAACAAGTATTAGGTTTACCTCTTGAAGCGTGGTTGCGATCGAGTCTCTAAACAAAGAGACCTCCTGTCTCAAGTTCGATCCGACGGAGGAGACGCTTGCGAGCGCGGGGATGAACCGCGTGCTTCTCGCAATCCATGTTGATGATCCAAGCGGCGGATCTCCTGATCTCGACACACGAGATCCGATGTCTTCTTCACGAGCGGGGCGCACCGAAGGAGACGGAGATCCACGAGCAAACCATCGGGCAGCATAACGACGATGCCGCGGCGATGGAGAACCTCTCTAGGGCATCCATGGTGGACGGCCACATGAGAGAGATGGAGAGAGGACGTGTAGAGAGAATGAGAGAGAGAGAGAGATTTGTTGCCTCAACTTATGTGTCTGTGTAAAGAAGAGCAATGGGGTGCCTCTCCTTATATAGGGTTTTGGGATCCATGGATCTCAATCCATGTGTCAACACAAATCCAATGGTCCACATCAATTTGTGTTTCTTTCAATGGTCATGATTTGTTGCTAAAAATACAACAACAATTAATTTAATTTAAATTAAATATATGTTGATAAATCAACACAATTTAATTACAAAATTAAATCATCAATACATGGAGATAATGAAAGGAGAGAAAGCCTCCTTCCATGTGGAGAGGGGGGACGGCCTCCCTTTCCTAATGGGAGTGGTGGCCGTCCACCCTCCTCCATTAGGAAGGTGGCTATTTCACCTTTTATGTAATCTCCATTATTTGCAACAACTTTTGTTGCAAATTATTTCACAAAAAATAAATCCAATTTATTTTGTGAACATTGCAATCATGCCATTGAAAAATTGTGAATCACATTCACAACCCAAAACAAAATGTAAATTACATTTTCAATTTGATGTCCAATGTGAATCCAATTCACATTAACATTTAATTAACAAATGTAAATTACAAATAGCTCTCTCTTATATATTATAAATCACATTTATAATATATATGACTAATATGGATATTGCTATCCACATTATTCATATCCATGATAATTAAATCATATTTAATCATCTTGGATCTCTATTCTCTTGTGTCCAAATAATATGAATCACATTCACATTATTTACATCTTTGATAATTAAATCTCATTTAATTATCTAAGATAACTCTCTTTATAATATGAATCAAATTCATATTACTCATGATAATTAAATCACATTTAATTATCCATTTTTCTCAATGCTCGGATACATATATCAACAATAGAATTATCCATGAACTCCTTCAAGGATAATGCGCTTTCTCCGCAGATACTTGGAGATAAGGACAGGGCGATTGTATTGTTCCACGTATAGTGACATGGATATTGAGATCGTATCTCAAATCCAGATCGCGGGCCTCCCATAGATGCTTGATTAAATCAAGACCGTAAATCTAATCTTCTCATTGTATCTGAATCACATTCAGATCAATGTCCAACACTTGGACCAAGATCTGATCACTTCTCTACTGAGAGGAGTCACTAAAATCCAGACCCGTTTCATCACTCCCTAGGAATGGAAGCGTCATGGTTATACAATCGTTTATGATCACATCACCCTCAGGTATTCCCAACACCTGTACATCCTGCATACTGGAAGACTCAGACTAAACCCGAAGTATTCGATCAACTTTATACTGTCTACTTCATGGTTTTATCAGTAAGTTTCTCATTCGATCATTGGGAGTCGGTATCGATCATATACTTTCCAAAAGCATATATCATACCTAGGTCTTGATCATATACTTTCCAAAAGTATATATCAAACCTACAAATTCAGTCAAGCTTCCAAAGCAAGACGACCGTGCACACGGAATTTGATTCTTCCCAATATCTCATGAGTGAGCTCATGTCTTCCGGTTCAGTAACTGAACCTGTATGATCCCTTTGAGAGATCGTATTACTCATATGCCCTTATATGCACACCAGCGCGCCGGTGTGTAGACCTTGATTAGGTCATCAACCTATTGGTCTGCCAAATGTACATACTTAGACATATAGCAACACATCTGTCTCCGGTCAGAGGATGCGTGCCTATATCCTGACAGCATACGATATAGGACTTTGGTTATCTCGATCTCGTTAAGTCAACTCTTTGACCTAACTAATCTGACACCTCCGAATCTCTATTCCTATGCAGAGGACCTGCATCAAGAGGTCGGTCAGATATCAGCCTTCAGAGATAAGGATTGCCATCTCCTACTCAGGCTGGAGATCATTTCTTAACAATCATCTGACGGTGCTTGATGAGTCCTCAATCTAACTCTTTAGATATTCATTCAAGCACCAGCCTCTATGATTCAATAGTTGAATCAACAGTTGTATGATCATCAAGATGGCCATGGTACATAACCCTAATTGTACTAAGGGACCTATTATGCAAATTATGTATTCTTCATTTCAAATTAAGGAGTGAATTGCAATAACATTTATTGCATAATGGCTCGCCGTGGGCTCGCATTTCCAACAGTTTGAGTCTCTGTCCCTGTATTATTATAAATTAATGGTTGTAGAAAATAAAACTAAGCTAATTCTAATCTAAACTACGATTATTTCGTGGCTATTCTGCAGCTCCCGCACTACGGTTCTCCTCCTCACGCTCTCCTTCGGCTCCGTAAAGAAGAGAGCTGCCTCTGAATCCCGCGGTTGCTTCGACTTCCGAAAATGCCGCCTCGATCCTCGAGCCCTCGCAAGAAACAGAAACAGAAGTGTGTCAGCCCAGAAAAATATGTAAATAAATCAGGTAAAAAATATCTACAGAAAAGCCACGGAAAAGAAAATTGCGAAAAATCGAAAAAGACTACTGAGTCATGCTTCCCGACAACGGCGCCATTATGATGACCGAAAAATCCCTTCCTATATCGGGGTAAGGTATAAATCAATCTAGGGTCGTTACGACCCGGATCTCAGAGATCGATCAATCAGGAAAAATTAAGGAACTACCGAATCGAAAGATAAATCAAGGAAATCAAATAACGATCCTCGCTAGTTTATTAACCTGGTATAGCGACCAGGGTTGAACTCAAGGAGCACGGGATGGCCTTACGACCTACGAAGTAGTCAAAAATATAAAATAATGAAGAAAATGTGTTTGATGGATTTTAATTGTTTTTAATTTTTTTGTGTTTTTAATTATATAAGAAAATATAAGAAAGTGTATAAATAAGCAAATTTAACAATTTATTTAAACATTAAAAAATTCTTAGAAAATTGAAATAAAATTCTTTTTTGTATTTTTTAAGTGTTTTTGGTGATTTTATGGGGATTTCATAATTTTTAGCTGATTTTCTAAAAATCAAGAAAGGGGAAAACAGTGGGGGTCACTGTGCATCCAGACTTGAAAGGCCAATTAAAAATAAATAATTGGTCTATAAAAATCTGGAGACAATTTTTATGAAAAATATATACAAAAACTAAGCTACAAAAAAAGAGTTTGCATTTTTTTGAACTTTTTAGAATTTTTAATGATTTGTATAAGAATTTTAGGGTTTTTAAATTTTTATGGGTTTTATAAATCCAAATAGCACGAAAATTGTACAGAAGGTAGAAAACAGCAAAATAAACTACCCTAATTTTTTTTTAGAAATTTTAAAATAGTTTTTATATTTTTCTTTGATTTTCTTATGCAAACAGTAACAAAAATACGTATTTTTTATTTTTTAAAAATAATGAAAAGCAAGGAAAATGTCCCAAAAAATTAGGGAAATTTTGAGACAGTGGCAGGAGCCAGGTATCCAAATTTCACTTGATTTGGAGTTATTTGCTATTTTATTCAATTAATAAGAGAGCTACAACACATAGGGATCTAATTGCAAGAAAACATAGTTCGGAGGGCAAAATTATAACACGTGCGAACTTAAGGTATAAAGTGTAAAATTCCCAAACAATCATCACATGTTCAAATCAATTCACGCACAGGGGTATAACTACAAATATTGAAACTAAAATTTCAATTCATAACATAGCAAAAAACCCAAGCCCATACATGCAAAATGTCCAACATATCACGTGTCGAAGCACGTGTCTCACACAGGCAGGGATGAAAATGCAAATAAAATAAACTAAGAGACCCAGATGCATATTATCCAAAATAGAAAAAACGCATTAAAATATTTATAGGACTATTCTATAAATGCCAAAAGAGAGGGGACCTAAGTGAAATTACCCCTATTATTAAAGATCGACGGTTGGAGGCGCGCCACGTGGAGATCTGACGGTGGAGAAGCATGCACACCTCTTTGCTGGATTGACGCTCCCGATCTGATCCTCATATGGATCAACGGGTGGGGCCTCTCACAAATGAACGACGAGGATCTAAACTAGGCGAGAGGATCGATCGAACGGTGGTTGAAGGTCCTCCAAGAACAGCTCACCGGCGAACTTCGCTGTCCCAGTACACGCGGTGGAGGGCTCCTCCCAAGCTGCTGAGATGTAGAGAAGAAAGCCTACGTTGGCCCGCAGCTGGTGGGTAGCTCCGATGAGGCTGAGGAGCTCCGGCAATGAAGAAGTCGCGGAGCTGCTGTGCTCGAATAACTTGACCTCCAGATGAGGTCGATTTGACCTGCAAGCTGCACAACAAGAAACCTAGGTCGAGGGCAAAGTGCCTCGACCCGTTAGCAGGCGAAGGGGTGGTCGGAATGAGGCGGAGCGGGGGTCTCCGGCGAAGCGACGGTGAAGGAGACTCGAGCCTTGGTTCCGGGGCGAACCAAGATGATCGGAAGTGCGGAGAATGTTGAGAGGAGTCTTGTGAGTGTGAATCGAGGGTCAGATGTTCAAATGGATGATCAGAGTTGCGTGAATCGGCCGGTGAAGGCCGACGGTGCAAATGGGGGAAATTGGAAATTAACCTAACCTAAAGAGTATCAAGGGTACCTGATGGACGTAGTCGACTATGCTGGAGGTCAGGAAGCTCCTGGGGTCTTTGCCTCGATGGCTCGTCGAGGCTAGAGGCTCAGCTCGCTCGGTGGCGGAGCACGGCGGCGCAGGTCGCCGGATGAGTGGTTGTAGCCCTTCACTCCTCGCTGTGACACCCTCACTCGATAGCTGTCATTCTAGGGAGAAGGATGGAGGTCCTGGGACTGGATGATGATGGCCAAAGATGCAGTGAAAGTGCGGCGGAGCTGAGATCATATAGTGCTAGGGGTCTGGGAAGAAGGAGCTCTGGCGAGTGTATCGGAGCTCGGATCCCTAGGTAGATCCCCGGGCGAGGGTCTATGATCAATCAATGATAATCAGGGCCCGGGGTTTGAATGAATGGAGATCGGGTTAGGTTGGGAAAATTTTGAGAAATCGGGTCAGAAACCTGATTCGCGAGGAAGTGGTCCGCGGGGGAGAGTTGACCGGGGGTCAACAATCCCCCGTGGTCCAATGGAAAAATTCCTTTGGTTAATTATTTGTAAATTATTTAAAATTTGTAAATGATTTTATTTCAAAAAAATTTGAACAAGAAAAATGTTTACTATTTTTCAAATTATATTCTCGTGATTTTTATTTATTTTTTGAAAAATAAATAACGTATTTACATTATATTATTTATATATAGGTATGTGTGCATATGTATTTTTGAATTTTTATTTTTATTGTTTTATTTTTGTACAATGATTCCAATTTTAAATTTTATTTATTTATAATACAAAATTTGGACTAAAAAGGTATTTTTATTTTATTTTTATGATTTATTTACGTTAGTTGAATAAATAGATCTATATACATATGTACATGGTATATCTACAAGGTGGGAAATGAATTTTATTATTTTTATTTTTATTTTTATTTTTTATGATTTTTATTTTATTTTTATTAATATGTACAAAATATAGGAAACACCTTTTTATTTTCATTTTGAGGAAAATAAAATTATTTATATACATGGGTATATGTGCAAGCATGATTGACCTTATCTCTCTCTAATTGTTTTGTTTTGCGGTCAGGCCCATGCTGAGCCCTCCCTTGGGATTAGGTCACTCAATATTTATTCTAAATATTTCCCTCTTTTTCTTTATATCTTTATTCCTTTATTTTTACATAAAAACATGCTAATTATGAATAATTACATGATGCATGCATTTTGATAATTTATGATATTTACAGGTATTTACATGGTATTTTTCCAAGGTTTCTAGCTAAAATAAAGGAATAAAGAGTGATGAATGGGGATTCATCACTATGTCCTCAAAGCACAAAAGCGAGAAAAAAATTGCTCGTGCTAAGCGTAGGATGGCTAAAAAATAAATAGTATAGAAGTCAATCTGCCCCCCTATACTTAGGCTCTAATCAGCCTAAGTGTAGAAGAAGAGCAAAAATGGGGTGGACGAGGTCAAGAGGAGAAATATATGAGTATATACACAAGGCGGGCACCGGTTCCCCCTATACTTGGGCTCTAGTCAGTCTAAGTATAGGACAGGAGCAAGTGTGAGAACCGATGTGATCTGGAGAATATACAAAGAAGGGTGAATGTACAAGAGTGATTGAATCTTCTAAGATGTTGAATCTTGATGCTGCATCTTCATGAAGAGTAATAAGATGTATCTGATCGGTGCTCACTCTGTATGAAGTTGATGACCTCGACTTGGACTAATTGCTCTTTCGAATCAACAAAATGCTTCAACAGTTGTCCATTCACCACATGAGATTGTGCACCATCTGTGAGATCAGCTATCTCTACACTTCTATTCTCGTACACTTTCTTAGCCACAAAGGGACCTGTCCATTTAGATTTAAGCTTCCCATGGAACATCTTTAACCTAGCATTGAACAACCATACCTTTTGCCCAGGGACAAAGTCTTTGCACCTAATGCGCTGATCATGTCATCTTTACTTTGTCCTTATAAATGAAATTGTTGTCATATGCCATGTTTCGGATTTCCACAAGCTCATTCAAGTTCAAGTCTCGACAAAAGCTTCCCTAGGTGAAAACTCCAATTAATCTTCTTAATTGCCCATTCGGATTTATGAATTAACTCTGCGGGCAAAGGGCACGGCTTGCCATAGATCATTATAAATGGTGAAGTACCCAATTGTGTCTTGTAGGCTGTCCTATAGGCCCACAGAACTTGGTCCAAGAGTTGAGACCAGTTCTTCCTATCGGGACGAACCAATTTCTGCAAAATACTCTTCACCTCTTTGTTCGAAACCTCTGCCATGTCGTTGGACTGTGGGTGGTAAGGACTAGTAACTCTATGCTCAAATCCATAGTCCTTAGCTAAAGATCTCATGTCTCTATTCAAAAAGTGGCTACCCCCATCGGATATCAAAACTTTTGGCACCCCGAACCTAGCAATAATATGGTCTCTCACAAACTTACAGACAATCTTGTTGTCTACTGTTCGGGTTGGGATAGCCTCCACCCACCTGGATAAATAATCAACCGCCAACAATATGTACTCATGTCCTTGGCTGTTGGGAAAGGGACCCATAAAATCTATACCCCAAGCATCAAAAACATCACAAATAATCATCGGTTGCATGGGCATCTCATCTCTCTGTCCAACTGTCCCTCCCATCATTTGACAGATAAGGCATGATCGTACAAAATCAATAGCATCTCTAAAAAAGATCGGCCAATACAATCCACATTGAAGTACTTTGTGAGCGGTTCTCTTTCCCAAATGGTGTCCTCCAGACTCAATTGAATGACAATATGTGAGGACACTTTTGTATTCCTCCTGAGGAATACACCTTCTCCAAACGTAATCCGATCCTTCGAAGAAAAGGAAAGGATCGTCCCAGTGGTATCTCCTCGAATCCGACTTCAATCGATCGAAGCTGCTCCTAGTCCAGCCATGGTTAACCAGCTTGGAGACAAGATAGCTCACCATATTGACATACCACGGGAGTGAGTCAATAACATAAATTGACTCATCTGGGAAGGTCTCTCTAATACGCTCATAATCAGGAGAATCCTTAAGTTCAATCCGAGAAAGGTGAGTAGCCACAACATTCTCCACTCCAGGTTTATCTTTAATCTCCAAATCAAATCCTGGAGGAGTAAAATCCACCTAAGAAGACGTGCCTTCACGTTCTTATTTTCCATTAAGTATTGAATGGATGTATGATCAGTATAGATTGTCACCTTAGAGCCCAAAATATATGATCTGAACTTCTCGAGGGCCCATACCACCGCGAGCATTTCCTTTTCAGACAGTGCATAATTCTTCTGTGTTGGATCTAATACTTTGCTCGCGTAATGGATCGCAAACGGGATCCCCTCTCGCTGTTGTCCTAACACAGCTCCTACAACGAAATCTGAGGCATCAATCATGATCTCAAAGGGGAGAGTCCAGTCAGGAGCTTGTAAGATAGGCGAGGCACGCATCTTCCTCTTCAAGATCTCAAAGGCCTCCAGACACCTGTGATCTACAACGAACTCTGTGTCTTTCCCTAAGAGCTCAGTCAGTGGGCGGGCGATATTTGAAAAATCCTGAATGAATCTCCTATAGAATCCAACATGCCCTAAGAATGACCGCACCGACTTCATGTTGGTAGGTGGATCGAGTTTCTGGATCACCTCCACCTTGGCAGGGTCAACCTCCATTCCCCTTTTGGAGATGACATGCCCCAACACGATACCCTCCATCACCATAAAGTGACTCTTCTCCCAGGAGAGTACCAGATTCACCTCTCTAAACCTCATGAGGACTCAATCCAAATGCACTAAAAATGTATCAAAAGAATCACCATGGACCGAGAAGTCATCCATGAACACTTCCAGGAAATCTCCCACCATCTCGGCAAATATGGCTATCATGCACCGCTGAAATGTGTCCGGGGTACTACAGAGTCCGAACGGCATGCGCTTGAAAGCGTAAGTACCGAATGGACATGTGAATGTGATCTTTTCCTATTCCTCAAGGGCTATGGCCACCTGGTTGTAGCCTGAGTACCCATCAAGAAAACAAAGAACTCTTTCCCTGCTAGTCTCTCCAAGATCTGATCAATAAAAGGCAAGGGAAAGTGATCTTTCTTGGTTGCAGCATTCAGACGTCTGTACTTACTCCTATACTGGCTGAAAGTAGACCAAACTAGTCGTAAGAATCGGGTCATTCTGTAGGAAAATACGGGTACCTAACAACTCATTAATCTTTCCAAGATTGCATTTCTCACCAACTAAAATTAACAAGATAATTCGATCGAACTCTTACGGCCATCACATGTTTAGTTGGTGAAACTGAGGGTTTGGATTGTGTTTGTATTGTGTGAGTTTACTCCGCACATTTACGTGCATCGTAGAACTAGTGCCTCATTGAATATCGTAATCTAATCGGTTCTTTTGACATCAAAGATGCCCGATTGGGGGGATATTTATTCGGACTTTGCGAATCTCCCGTTGAACCCTCCAAGAAGTATGTCTTCACAGGTCCATGCGCAACTTGGACCAATTTACACTCATGACCCTCTTGAACCCAGGATCACTCACTCTCGGGATGGTTACTCTCAAACCATTCCCTTTCTCTCTTCCCACCTCACCGAGGAAGACCTTCACCTCGATGAGAATACCTTGATTCATAAATCCTCTTCTAATCAAGAACACCTTGCTGATTCAAGACCTAAAGAAGACATAAGAAAAATGCCTCCAAAGAAGAGAGACGATGAAGAAGAGAACCAGGAAGACCCAATGAGAATGATACTTGCCAGATTAGCTGCATCTGAGCAGCAACACGCATTACTAATAGCTCAGTTAGGACAATTAAATGTTGGGGTCGAACCACCAATGGATGCGGCATATAACCCCTGATAATATCAAATTCGGAATTACTTGAGTCCGGTCGAACCAAATGTTGATTTTGAATTGAAGCCGCATTTTGTGAACCTACTGACACTTTGATGGGAATGCTTCTGAAGAGCCATATGCATTCCTAAGGGACTTTGAGCTCATATGTGCTAACCTCAAACATAATAATGTTAGCTAGGATTATATTAGGCTCAAAGCCCTTCCATTTACCTTGGGTGGAAAAGCCGATTACTGGGTGAAGAATCTTGGAATCACCGTCACCACTTATGCCCAGTTCAAGGACTTGTTTTTGAAGAAGTTCTACCCGTTGAGTAGAACTAACATGATGAGGACGCACATTACGAGTTTTTCCCAATTACCCCATGAAGCCTTCTGTGATGCTTGGGAAAGATTCAAGGACATCCTGCAGAAGTATCCCTGTCATGGATTATATGACAACATCTTGGTCCAGTCATTCTTTACTGGTCTCAACCCTGGGATGCAGGGTTTAGTGAGCGCTGCCTGTGGAGGCAGCTATACATCACGAGGAGTGGATACCGTCTGGAGGGTATTCGAGAAGATGGCTGAAACTAGCCGCTCACAGATGGCCAGCAAGGCCTATACACCATCCCCCATTTCACTCTCATCTGGAGGGGGAAAATCAGTTGTAGTTGATCTATCTCAGGACGTGATCCCTAGCAAGGGACTCCTTGCTGACAAGCTTACTGTAGTTGAGAGGATTGACAGGAGAATTGATGAATTGGACCGGAGTATCTCAAAGATTCCAAAACAAATGGAGGAGTTGACTGATAGGGTATCTAAGATAGAGATACATGCTGATAAATTGCGAATTCGGCCCTTTAATAGTGTTGTTTTGACACTTGAGATGTATCATTGCAGTCGGGCCAAATCGGGTTCAACAAAGACCATCTAATTTAGATATAGCAATCAAAATCGGATGGTCGTATTTATTTTTATTTTACTTGGCAAGAACCAAGGTCGAACTTAGGTACGTGAGCCTTTCTTGTATTATCCGGATTTTTATCTATTTAACTAAGAGTTGAATTAAAGAACTTAGGTCAATGCATAAAGAATGAGACAATGCATTAAAACAAAAATAAACATGCATTTTTTTATTAATTTTTATCATGCCAATAAATGCAATGATATGCAATGAAAATATGCCCTAGGTCAAAATAGATATGGTGAGCACAATTAACAAATGTCAATTTCAAGTTTAATTAAGGAGACAGACTTGATGAACAATTTAAATAAGGCATAAGTTAAAGCTCTAAGAAACACATGGCGAATAAAATAACACATCAATATTAATGTGTCCAAAAATGAGAAATGATCATGCCATTAGAAAGATCATCAAAAGAGCTTCGAAATGAAACTGAAATCAACTAAATCGGAGATACGGTGCTCAAGATATACAAGAAAGAAAGCAAGGGCATAACTAAAAGAAAACATGAAAAGATAACTACAAACAGGTCCCTGGGAGTGACTAAAATGTAATAAAAATAAAGTGCAATTCCTTCCCTGTAAGAATCCACACGCACGGGGGCATTATTGCAAGTATTCAAACCCGCAAGGGTATGAGTGCAAAATGTCCCAGGTGCACGTAGTGCTGCATGTGATGTAAGGACCTGGATACGAAATGGAGAAGTCGGCAGGGGCTCTGCGTAAATTACCCAGATGGCACGTGTGATGCATGCACCATCCAAGCTCGGAGGACCGCTCAAGCCCGGTAGAGGCTTGGCATAGGCTTGGGAGCTTCGGCTCGGTTCAGAGGTGATCGAAGCGCGGATGAGGCTCGGAGCATGCTCGGAATATCCAAGCCTGAGGTTTCGACGCTGCGGCTCGGAGATCATCTGCGGCTGACACGTGGCCAATGGATGCCCGTCAGATCTAGCGAATCCGACAGTGTCTGAGCTGGCAGCTGAAGACGACGTGGATGAACGGGAACCGTTTGATCCTGAGGATCCAACGATACCTAGAAGAGGTGCTGATTGGCGACGTGGGTGTTCCTGCACCGTTGGATTAGCTCCATGAAGGGGCATCCAACGGTGCCTATACATCCTTCTTCGTCTTTAGCTGGCGGCGGAAGCTGAGCTCCGGCGAAGGGGCCCAAGCTCCGCCGCTTCTCTCCGGTGTCGATGACGCACGCCCGACGATCCTGGAAGGTTGTCGATGGAGCTCGGATGCTGAGCGAGCTGCGGAGCTGATCAATGCAGCCTCTCGTCACTCCGGTTATGGAAGCGAAGCTAGGCCTAAGTGCTCCGGTGAGGTTTCCGTCCAATGAAGGATTTGTCGACCTGCATCATTAAGCATATATCCGAAGCAGACAAACGTGTGTGCG
Organism: Ottelia alismoides; assembly: GCA_037367405.1. Taxonomy (NCBI): domain Eukaryota; kingdom Viridiplantae; phylum Streptophyta; class Magnoliopsida; order Alismatales; family Hydrocharitaceae; genus Ottelia; species Ottelia alismoides. The sequence continues at coordinate 164,610 of JAZKJV010011323.1, read as the reverse complement.
TGAGTGGAATGGGAGCTCGGTGAGCGTAGAAGATGGGAGCTCGGAGCTCCTCCGCCATGGAAGGTGGAGGAAATGGGTCGACGCGATCTGGGGAACTGGAGGAAGGAGAGGGTGATTTGAAGTGGGTGCGTGAAGGCGGAATGTGAGGCGAAGCTCGGGAGGCGAACGGTGGAGGGCGAATAGGGGTGAAGCGACCTACAAAATTAAGAGAAATTAAATGAAAAATATAGAAGGAGATCGGAAGGCTTACCTGAGGTTGGGCAGAGGTAATGGCCTGGGATTGAGGTCATCTGAGGACCTCGGGGTCTTCGCAAATGCTGGGCGACCTTCCCAGCGAGCTCGAGCGGGCGTTGGGCACCGCAGCACCGCCTTGTTCGGTAGAGGGTCTAACCGGGGAGGAGAGTCGTCTTCGCTCAATCCATCTGCCTCCCTCTGTCACAGGGAGGCAGAGGAGGGCTGGGCCCCCTCCCACGTAAAGGTGGACAAAGCTGATCGAGGGAGGAGACGGCGTATTTTAGGATTGAAAGTGGCAGTTCCAGTGGTGAAGGTGGTGCTTTGTGAGGGGGATATGGAGTGAGTGGAGAGGTGTCGTGGAGTGCGAGATGACCAGCGAGGATAACTGAAGAATGGGGAAGACTGTGAGGTGGTTAGGAAGGGAATAGGTTGTCGGAGTTGGTAGGAAAAATAGGAAGGGCGAGGGGCGTCATGAAGATGGGGATCGTGGGAGAGAGACCGACCGGAGGTAGAAGACAAGGCCCCGGCCGTTGGATCTTGTGATCCAACGACGGAGAAGAAAGCGCTAAAGATCGGCTTGGATTAGATCTTAGGCGACACGATCTAAGGGTCGGTGGATGTGCCACGTGTCGAGGTATGAGCGCGGCACTAGTGAGCGGCGGAGATGAAATCAGGATTTTGATCGAACGGCTGTTGTTTGGTTGCTTGATGAACGGTGGTGATTTAATGGACAGAGAAAGCATCAGATGGCGCACAAAGTGCCACGTGGCGTGCTCTCTGTGAGGCACCAACGAGCGGTGAGGATCAGAGATTGGGACCTGATCTGATGGCCAGGAAGAAGGAGCGGACGTGGAGATCCTCTGACTGTTGGATCAATAAGGGATCCAACGGTTGCAAATGAGGGCGGAAAATGCAAGGGGAACGGGGCCACGTGGCTTACCCAGAACAGGCCACGTGGCCCAATCAGATTATTCTGAGAGGAAAATTGAAATATGAGGGTCAAAATGGTTGAATTTGAGAAAACTTAAAACATGACAGTTGTAGATCTCGATGAGATCTACAAGTTTCATGTTGACCAAAAGTGGAGATGAGATCAACTGGAGCCACAAAATATTTTTGAGGGTATTTTTAAGGCTAAAAATACCACGGATTTTAGTTTTGTGATATTTTTGTGATTTTTAATTTATTAGGGACTCTTATAATTACATGACTTTAACTGGATTTTATTGACACAACTTTAAGAAAGGGGGTTAAAAATAAAAAATTAAGATGATGAAATTGGGTTTCATCACCCCCCTATAATTAAAATATGCTCGTCCTCGAGCATCAAAGAGAATGAATAAGCTGGATTAACCCCCTTGTGCATGTGAGTACAGGATCCAATCCATTAAGTCCACTTAATTTTAGAGGTCCATAATTCTAGAATTCATCCCAGCCCTAGTCAAGAGGCACCCAATTCCTCTAATTCTCCAGACTCTCTCTGATGTATGTATACACTAAGGATATGAAATTTAGTGTTGACTGCAATTCTGAGAGTAGAGTCAAATTGTCACCCGAAGTTTTGGTCTGAAAAATTCTCCTAAGGACTCAATCCTCAACACTAAGGAATAAATCAAATCTTGCATCCAGTCCACTGTCTCTTTAGTTATCAGAATTAGAAAATGTAGATGGCAGGCCAATAATGGAGGGCATGGGATTGTGTCATTTCTTCTCTCCCTCTCATTGGAACAAGGATTCTCTCTAGTGCCTTATTACGCAACACATTTGTTTTTTGGTGTTGATCAGTGCGTCTGTCAAGAGAAATTGGAGCCGTCTGCACTTGTTTTCCTGGGAATACACCGGGGTGTGTCTCTTTTGAGTACCTATCGCACCTTCGACACCCATACTTGTAGCATTTACGTTGCAGAGCCCTTTTTTGGTGCAAGCCCGACTCCTGGTCCTAATAGTGGTGGTCCAAGTGGACACTTTGAAAAGTTTGGGAGCGCTCGCCTTTAGTAGAAGCTCTTTGATATGTAACTTTGTGTAATGAGAGCTTTTCTTTGACATTTCATTTATTTGTAGTATTTTGGCTAGCTCCACTGCTTTTACCAAGAGTTGGTGCACACTGATCAACATTTTTTTATTTTCACACCCTGGCACTTAGGTCAAAGTCAAGAGATTAGCATAAGAACCAAGTTCTCATACTGGCTAAAATTGCTGACACTCAGGTTTCATGAAGCCTTCAAAGATTTTATCCCATCCTCGAGCATCATTAGATCAAGTCCAGACTCAAATCTCTCATCCCAATCCCTCAGGTGAAAAGTCAACTCATCTCATCAAAACTGCAGTCGTGCATGTGATGTGCTGATCATATTCTTATTGTCTGAGACTAAGCATGGAATATAGCATGCAAATCTAGAAATCTAGGGAAATATGGATGATTAAGTCTAAGACCCTGATGGCTAAGGCTGTTTAATCTAAAATCTCAAGACCTCACAAATCAAGCTTCCTTGAACATTTCAGATCCTGGGTGGAAGTGTAGAAGTAGAGGACTAATCCAACTTCTTCATTCAAAAACGCAATTTTTTTTACTTAAAGATATTAGCACTGCCTAAACTCAATTAAGTAGATGCATCTGCATTCAGCCAGTATGGATGTAAGTACAGGCCAGAGCCCGTTCCTTGAGGACGGGGCCTTATGCGATGTCCTCTAAACCATCCAATCTGCTAAGGGCGAACCCTCGCTGAATGCGAATACTTAATTGGGCTTAGTAGTCACTAATGACTCCTAAAGGATTTTTGGATTTTTTTTCATTTTTATGGGCTTTAATTTAAAGGTTAGAATAATGGTTAGACTCAGCTTTCCTTGAAGAAAGAAATTTTCAAAACCATGTCACACAAATAAGAATTTTCAAAACATTTTCAAAAAGATTTTTCAAAACAAGAAAACTCATTTTTCAAATCATTTTCGAAAATATTTTTATCAAAAATAGTGTAACATAGTGTAGAAAAAGCCGTGAAAAATATTTGAGTCCTCTTAGTTCACAAGATTTTACTTTAGCCAAAAAGTTTTAAAATTTTCGAATTTTTCAGTTTTTTGCTAAAGTAAGTATGTTGTATATACGGTATACCCCACTATCCTTAAACTTTGCTATGTCCTCATAGCACTAGATGATACAAGTCCATAGGTCCATTTAAGTATAGAGAAATATACGGGAGCTAAGAGGGGCTCCCCCTATACTTAGGTTAGAAATTACCTAAGTACAAAGGCAAGGAAAGATGAGTGTAGAAATCACAGGGGCTCGGGTCCCCCCTATACTTAGGCTGAGAGTAGCCTAAGTATAAAGATGGAGATTTGATGTTGGGAGGGACCCAAGGTGAATGAAGAAGAAGGATGGATTTACAAGTGAGCGGATGAATCTGCGGAGATGAATGGAGTTTTTATGGCTCTGGGGAGTGTATCGACGCAAACATGGCTCAATCAAGCATGCAAGACCCTCACACATGAAACCAACTGAAGTTGGTTTATTATCTTGTTGGTTTTATTGGTGATAAAACTTTAGATTTCACACAGAGAAAAATGTTAAGTGAAAAATCAATGCATAGACGAGGGCATTGTTCTCCCAAAATAAAATTTTACTCCATTTTTTGGTTGACTTGCAATTAACAGTCCCAGTTATTATTTAAGGTTATCACTGAATTAAGGTTAGCACAAAATCAAGAAATCATCGTCTACCGTTCATTCCCATTTTCCATTAACCTAGGTGATCAAGCTAGGAGGGGAAATTGAGAAAAACTGCATTTTCGATAAAACCATGATCTAAGCTAAGCGAGAAATCATGCAATGACTTGGCAAAAATATCGTGAAAATTTGGACTATTTAAAAATCAAAAATCATGCATGAAAGTCGATAAAAGCCGCACCTATTATGCTTCTATTAGCGAGGAGGAATATCTTCGAAATTTGGCTAAGTGATGCGAGGCTACGTGCGTCTTAGATTAATGTGTGTCCTACCTACGAGCAAGCACGTAAAAGATGAAAAATGAAATATGCTCAGAGAGTCGCGTGCCTGGTCCTAGATCGACACTCAAGTGGGGACGATCCCCACACAAACACATATAATCGTTCATTTACAAACGTGAGCCTTCGATCGAAGACCGCTGTAAAGACGGTTATTACAACATGAGATGTTAAAATGAAACAATTTTTTTCCTTCTCGACGTGCTCCAAGTGTGCTTCTGCGGCTCCTCACAACGGGTAGCTCCTGCTCCTCGCCTCCTTGAATCATCAAGGGCCCTGCCACAAAAACAACTGTTAGAGATCGATAGAGAATAAAATTTTATAATGCACGACAAATTGACAAACTTGACCTATAAAAAAGAAACACTCAATTAAATAAATGAAAATCCAAATAATACAAAAAATGAGCCGTGTCCCCGGCAACGGCGCCATTTGATGAACCGCGAATTCGGCCCTTCAATAGTGTTGTTTTGACACTTGAGATGTATCATTGCAGTCGGGCCGAATCGGGCTCATCAAAGACCATCTAATTTAGATATAGCAATCAAAATCAGATGGTCGTATTTATTTTTATTTTACTTGGCAAGAAACCAGGGTCGAACTCAGGGACACGAGCCTTTCTCATATTATCCGGATTTTTATCTATTTAACTAAGAGTTGAATTAAAGAACATAGGTCAATGCATGAAGAATGAGACAATGCATTAAAACAAAAGAAAACATGCATTTTTTTAATTAATTTTTATCATGCCAATAAATGCATTGAGATGCAATGAAAATATACCCTAGGTCAGAATAGATATGGTGAGCACAATTAACAAAAGTCAATTTCAAATTTAATTAAGGAGACAGACTTGATGAACAATTTAAACAAGGCATAAGTTAAAGCTCTAAAGACACATGGCGAATAAAATAACACATCAAAACTAATGTGTCAAAAAATGAGAAATGATCATGCCATTAGAAACATCATCAAACGAGCTTCGAAATGAAATTGAAATCAACTAAATCGGAGATACGATGCTCAAGATATACAAGAAAGAAAGCAAGGGCATAACTGAAAGAAAACATGAAAAGATAACTACAAACAGGTCCCTGGGAGGGACTAAAATGTAATAAAAATAAAGTGTAAGTCCTTCCTTATAAGAATCCACACGCGCGGGGGCATTATTGCAATTATTGAAACCCGCAAGGTTACGAGTGCAAAATGCCCCAGGCACACGTGGTGCTGCACGTGATGTAAGGATCTGGATGCAAAATGGAGAAGTCGGCAGGGGCTCTGCGCAAATTACCCAGATGGCACGTGCGATGCACGTGCCATCCAGGCTCGGAGGACCGCTCAGGCTCGGCAAAGGCTTGGCATAGGCTTGGGAGCTTTGGCTCGGTTCAGAGGTGCTCGAAGCGCGGATGAGGCTCGGAGCAGGCTCGGAATATCCAAGCCTGAGGTTCTGATGCTGCGGCTCAGAGATCATCTGCGGCTGACACATGGCCAACGGATGCCCGTCAGATCTAGCGAATCCGACGGTGTCTGTGTTGGCAGCTGAAGACGACGTGGATGAACGGGAACCGTTGGATCTTGAGGATCCAACGGTACCTAGAAGAGGTGCTGATTGGTGACGTGGACGTTCCTGCACCGTTGGATTAGCTCCATGAAGGGGCATCCAATGGTGCATGTACTTCCTTCTTCATCTTCAGCTGGCGGCGGAAGCTGAGCTCTGGCGAAGGGGCCCAAGCTCCACTGCTTCTCTCCGGTGTCGATGACGCTCGCCCGACGATCCTGGAAGGTTTTCGATGGAGCTCAGATATTGAGCGATCTGCGGAGCTGATCAATGCAGCCTCTCGTCGCTCTGGTTATGGAAGCAAAGCTCGGCCAAAGTGCTCCGATGAGGTTTCCATCTAATGAAGGATTTGTCGACCTACAGCATTAAGCATATATCCGAAGCAGACAAACATGTGTACGTGAGTGGAATGGGAGCTCGGCGAGCGTTGAAGGCGGGAGCTCGGAGCTCCTCCGCCATGGAAGACGGAGGAAATGGGTCGACGTGATCTGGGGAACTGGAGGAAGGAGAGGGTGATCTGAAGTGGGCGTGTGAAGGCGGAATGTGAGGCGAAGCTCGGGGGGCGGTGAAGGGCGAACAGGGGTGAAGCACCCTACAAAATTAAGAGAAATTAAATGAAAAATACAGAAGGGGATCGGATGGATTACCTGAGGTTGGGTGGAGGTAATAGCCTGGGCTTGAGGTCATCTGAGGACCTCGGGGTCTTCGCACATGCTGGGCGACCTTCCCAGCGAGCTCGAGCGGGCGCTGGGCACCGCAGCACTGCCTTGTTTGGAGGAGGGTCTCACCGGGGAGGAGATTCGTCTTCGCTCAATCCATCCGCCTCCCCCTGTCACAGGGAGGCGGAGGAGGGACGGGCCCCCTCCCACGTAAAGGTGGACGAAGCTGATCGAGGGAGGAGACAACGTATTTAAGGATTGAAAGTGGCAGTTCCAGTGGGGAAGGTGGTGCTTTGTGAGGGGGATATGGAGTGAGTGGAGAGGTGTCGTGGAGTGCGAGATGACCAGCGAGGAATACTGAAGAATGGGGAAGACTGTGAGGTGGTTAGGAAGGGAAATAGGTCGTCAAGTTGGTAGGAAAAATAGGAAGGGCGAGGGGCATCGCGAAGATGGAGATCGTGGGAGAGAGACCGACCAGAGGTAGAAGACAAGATCCCAGCCGTTGGATCTGGTGATCCAACGGCGGAGAAGAAAGCGCTAAGGATCGGCTTGGATTAGATCTTAGGCGATGCGATCAAAGGGTCGGTGGATGTGCCACGTATTGAGGTATGAGCGCGGCACTGGTGAGCGACGGAGATGAAATCAGGATTCTGATCGAACGGCTGTTGTTTGGCTGCTTTATGAACGGTGGTGATTTAATGGACAGAGAAAGAATTAGATGGCACACAAAGCTCTACGTGGCGTGCTCTCTGTGAGGCACCAACGAGCGGTAAGGATCAGAGAATGGGACCTGATCTGATGGCCAGGAAGAAGGAGCAGACATGGAGATGCTCTGGCTGTTGGATCAGTAAGGGATCCAACGGTTGGAAATGAGGGCGAAAAATGCAAGGGTAACGGGGCTACGTGGCTTACCCAGAACAGGCCACGTGGCCCAATAAGATTATTCCGAGAGGAAAATTAAAATATAAGGGTCAAAATGGTCGAATTTGAGAAAACTCAAAACATGAAAGTTGTAGATCTCGATGAGATATACAAGTTTCATGTTGACCAAAAGTGGAGATGAGATCAACTGGAGCCAAAAAATATTTTTGAGGGTATTTTTAAGGTTAAAAATACCACGGATTTTAGTTTTGTGATTTTTTGTGATTTTAAATTTATTAGGGACTCTGATAATTACAGGACTTTAACTAGATTTTATTGACACAACTTTAAGCAAGAGGGCTAATAATAAAAAATTAAGATGATGAAATTGGGTTTCATCACCTGTCGTGACTGCACCCTCTGCTCCCGTATACCGAGTTCACCATGTTCATGAGTAGTTGGTGTCAGGGCAACCCCAGCCGTGGGAGCGGGACCAATCCTACACCCACTCTTTCCAGTAGCCACCTCCATTAGCAGAGACAGTTCAGGAGGAGCCTCCACCGGTTTGGGAGGTGAATGGAGTGTGGTATACTCAGGACCCTGCCAGGTAGGGATGTTCGGGAGACCTACAGACCTACCAGCGTCCCCCGACCTTTCATAACACCGCATTCACCTTCGCACCACCTCATTCACAGCAGAGCCTTGGATATTCCAGCCACCCCAGCAGTAGAGGCAGCAGTACCAGCAGTATGGCCGACAGAGCCATTACCAGGTGGGTCAGCAGAGCCCGCAACCCCAGCAGTAGTAGCAGAGGCAGTACTCTTTCCAGTAGGGTCAGTCTTCTCATTCTTCTTCCCAATACAATCCACTTCCTTCTTCATCTAGTCCCGTAGATATTCAGCAGCAGATACTCGACGAGCTACGTTCCTACAGGAATGAGATTCATGACTTACGGGTGGATGTCAACTGCCTATCCAGGTGGCGAGACGAGCAGACTACACCCTCTACCTCTATCCCAGCCCATGTTCAGGCTAACCCCAATAGCTTGAACCAATCTGGTTCTCAGTAGCACTTTGGTCAGGTATACTATTCAGCATCTCCTAGATCTGAACATGAGATTCTTTCGTGTGACGCGGCTAACCACATGTCACTCAGGAGCGGAAGGACGTGACCGTACCTGACTGGGGAGGGATACGAGGAGGGGCATCTCTGGAGCTCTACCTGAGGAGTCTTCAGAGGACGAGGAGGAGAGGCATCATATTTCGTATCCCCATCAGCACCATTCGAGGATACCTACTCATGGAGCCGAGAGGAGGAGGAGAGCACGAATGCAACATCGTCATCATGGATATTCTTCTGAGTCTACGGAGGACCTTGCATCTCCGGTTGTGGTGGATACCACTCCAGCTTCTATTCCACAACCAATAGTAGATAGATTTGATTTCAATTCCATGTTGCACCGAAAAGATTCATGTATGAAGAACTCTGTTTCCGTTAAGTCAAAGAATGATATTTCAATTCATGATTCATACTCTTCATCCTCTGTTTCCATAGCTTCAATCCCTTTCCCACGTGCTCTTACGGCAGGAAAGCGCATCAAAAAGATTCAAAAAGATGACCCCGATATGGCACGGTCTTGTAAAGAGAACATCACAGTTAAAGTGCCATTTGATGAGTATGTGGCTAATCATCCCACATTCCAAAAATACCTTAAGGTGAGATGCACACCTACAAGGGTTAGGAGGAAGAAAGATAACCGAAATATAAAAACACATGTCTTATCAGTAGCCACAACCTATTGTCTCAAGAATCAGACTTTGCCAAGGAAAAAGAGAGACATGAGTGCTCACTATGTGGAGAGTCGTATTGACGACATTGTGTTTGCACGCACACTCTTGGATAACGATTCTTCGATTAACTTACTTCCCTTAGCACTATATCAGAAATTGGAGTAGGGACCACTTCACAAATCTAGATCTTTACTCTAATTCGCTGATCGTTCAGTGAAGAGACCTAAGGGAGAAGTGATGAATGTTGTTATCTCGATTGAGGAGCAGAACTATTAGGTTGACTTCACAGTCTTGGACATGGAGACCCCCAATCATTGGAGAGAATCTCAGATCATTCTTGGGCGACCCTTCCTTAGGACCGCTGGCGCAGCTTTCGATTATGGTACGGAAATGATGAAGTTACGTTCTCCAGGCGGAGAAGTGAACCTTGAGATGAAACAAACCAAGTGTCAGCGACCCGATTCAGAGAGTAGCACATAGTACTCATCTTCAGAGGCAGATTGCAGTTTGGTTAGCACAGTTGGGATTTGGGGACAGATTCCTTCAGGACAGAGCGAGTCCCTTTCATCTGGAAAGGGCATAGTGGATGATGCAGTTTGCCAGGTGTTGTCTGATCTTGTGAAAGATGCATCTACCTATCCCCATGATGACACAGAGATCCATCTAGATCTGTCAGTTCCATCCCCTTCAGAACGATCATGGGACATAGATGATGAGTCGGATGCGGCTTTGGCCGAACTACCGCGTTTCTTTGGCGATCCGATTCCCGATACTTCTGATTTGGTGGCGAGTACTACTCAGCTTAGCCCGCCTTCAATTGTTCCCAGATGAGTCAATTTATTCCCCAACCCCAAACATGTGGCACTATGTTTGGGGTTGGGGTATTACAACCTCCCCCACTTATATTTGGCAACGTCCTCATCGCGACATGGTCCATTCATTTGTTCCTAGTGACAGTGGCGGTTGCACGCTCTAGGTAGCCATTTCCTCCAACCTCTTTGTAGGGGTGACTCCAACTCTCGGGTAGCCCTTTCCCCAATAAGAGGGAACATGGCTCTGATACCATTTGTAACGTCTCGGGCTTAGGTCTCCGGTCCGTTATTGAGGAAAAATGTCCCTGACAACTTCTTGGATTCGGGCCCAGGTGGACCAGTTGGCAACCACCCAAAATTCTTAGGCCCAATTTGTCAAGTACTAGTCCTCACCACTTATAAACTACACCCACACTTCGTGAGTTTTAGATGTGGCACTATGTTTGGGGTTGGGGTATTACAACCTCCCCCACTTATATTCGGCAACGTCGTCATTGCAACATGACCCATTCACTTGTTCCCAGTAACAATGGCGGCTGCACGCTCTAGGTAGCCATTTCCTCCAACCTCTTTATAGGGTGGCTCCAGCTCTCGGGTAGCCCTTTCCACTATTAGAGGGAACATGGCTCTGATACCATTTGTAATGTCTCGGGCTTAGTTCTCCGGTCCATTATCGAGGAAAAGTGTCCCTGACAACTTCTTGGATTCGGGCCCAGGTGGACCCGTTAGCAACCACCCAAAATGCTTAGGCCCAATTTGTCAAGTAGTAGTCCCCACCTCTTATAAACCACGCCCACACTTCGTGAGTTTTAGATGTGGCACTATGTTTGGGCTTGGGGCGTTACACTTCTCTAACCATCTATTCTGTTGAACCCAGTTGAAGAACTATTTCTCTACACCATCCACAGGAAAGGCGACCGAATCCTGAATTAAAATTATATTTAAATAATTAGATCTATTTATTTTTAGGATCCTTTTGCACTAGTATTATTATATAAAATCCCAAAGATTAGGGTTCTCGGTGTCCTATTTATCTTCTCATTCTGCACATATATTGAAAATGATCATTGCCACTCGAGGACGTAGCCAAGTTAATAGTGAACCTCGTAAATTCACGTGCATGTGATTTTGCTTCTTCCGTTTATATTTGTTTGTACACGCAACAAATAACAATGAATATGACATTCATTGTGAATCTTAATAATTATATACAATAGTAATGATCGTCATCAGTAACGGAGAGTGGGGGCGGGAGGGGGCGCACCCCGCCCCCCAACAATTTTGGAAAAAAATTACCTATGGGAGCGGGACTGAAATTGCATACCAAAATTTAGGAAATTAAAGGTAATTAAATCTCATTAAACGACAATTAAGCCTCATATGGAACTGGACTCGTGACAATTTCAGAAAATTAACTAACGGCTATTAAGATGGAAAGTGGAATTGGAATGCCTTCAATTTAAAAAATAGCCGACTCTATTGCCTATATAATAGGAAAGGTGTGCTCTAAAAAACCCTGCCATTACACGAGAGTTGTGATTTACTTCCCTCTGAGTGGTGTTGGTTTATTTTCCTCTTTACAGCGTTGGTCACCGAGTCACCAACGACGACGATAGTTGATCCTTAGAATACATTGTTATTTTCATTGATCATGCATCAGTCCACGTAAGTAATTTCTTCCATCACATTCTAATCTTAAATCAAATATTTTGTGATAATTTTTCCATCAATAATTATTTGTATTTACATTTTGTAATTGCTAATTAGTTTTTGTAGGCATTATGACTAGAATATGTTGATTTTCATATTGTTAAATACTAAATTGTCAATAAATGCTACTAGATTTTAGGAATAGATTACGGTTATAATTTTTAAGAATTTCAAATCATTAATTAGTTTTTTATATGCTATGTGATTAGATCAAGAGAAATTAATAAACCTATCATAAAAAAACATATGAGGGGTGTGATATATGGAATACACCATATATAAGGATATTTAAATTTCAAATATATGTCTCGCATCACATCATAAAAAAACAAGAAGACTTTTTTTGGATCATGATTAATAAAACTATCACAAGGAATTTTGAGGCATTTTTTAAATAAATATGGTTAGAATTAAAAATATTTTATTGAGAATGAAGATTAAACTGATGTAGTATCACCTAGAATATATAAACAAGATATAATTTTGCATGATGATATTTTTCCTACGTATAGTACACTAAATGCTACAGGGAAACACCTACTATAATTTTGGAGATGCATGCAACAAAAATAAACAATTTTTAGCTGGCAACTATATTTCAATGGAATACGTCTATTATAATGTTTAGATATTGTTCGATAAAAATGGAATGTTTAAGAAATAATTGATGTATTTAATTCGTAAAAATATCAAACCATTATATTTGTAGAAACTGAAATTTCAAAAGCATATAATCAGAGACACATATGGTGAATTTTAGAGAAATTGTAGACAACTACAGATGGTTATAAGTCCTTCAATATTGTTGACATATGCAAATTAGCAAGGTAATTCTATCATGCAGATTTTACAGATTAAGAAATATTATTATTAGAGAAGCAGTTGGTACACTATAAATCAGATATCACTACTCATCCTATTTTAAGGAATATATCAAATCTCGCAGAACTATGTCAAAAGTTAGAAGAAACACAGAAGGCAGAAATTTATTATTTGGTCAGTCGTTTGATCCGACTTGTGTTGACCTTGCCTATTTCGACTGCAACAACAGAAAGAACAATTTCAGCTATGAAAATAATAAAGTCTAGACTTCGTAACAAGATGGAAGATGATTTTCTTAGAAATTCTCTTTTAACATACATTGAGAAAGAAGTTGCAGAGAAATTCTCAACAGATTCGATTATCGATGATTATGATTCAAAGTCACGACGTGCACGATTCAAATAACTTCATATTCAGGTAAGCCTTATATATTTGTCTTGTTCATTTATTTTTAATTTTAAACTATTTAATATGACTAATTACTTGTATTTTCTTCATAACAGGATTAATATGAATCATTGTACGAAATGATTGATTTGAAGATGTGCGTCGCCATCTCTACATTATGGTCAAGAAAAATGTCATATGTTAGTTTTATTTTTTATTTTCAAGTCATATTTTTATGTACCATTAATTATTTATATAGATATTTACAAATTTCTAAAGGAAAAATCTTTACCTTTTTTTATATATGGATTGTATGGATATGAACTCAATCTAGCCCCCCTACAATAAAATCCTGGCTTCGTCCCTGATCTCATAGTAAATTTCACTTTGAAGGATGTGGTAACGAATATTCAAATATTTGTTGCCATAAGCTAAATAGGGTGTAGTGACATGTTTGTAATCTATTTCTTCTCATATGCATCCAATTCATTCTTTCACCTTAGTTTGATATCATAGTTTGATTATCTATAAAATTTGTAGCCATATGTATCTGGATTGTAAAATGCTTATGCCTCCATCCATATATATTTTACATTTTAGCAACGAGTCATTTAAACTTTGTCAAGGGTTAAAAAATGGAAAGAAACCAATGAACATGGAGGGGGTTGACAATAAAGCACGAAAAAAAATGTAAATAGCTGATATTTACTGATTTAAATTCTGGAAATAATATTTAAAGAGCTAAATGAAGCTACTCCTTGGATTATTACCAGTTGCATCCTAAGGTTATCATAATGCTCATATGCTCTTTATCTCACAAAGTTCATTTCTAACATCAAATATCTTGAACATTTAGATAGGATAGAAATATTCTGACACGCATAGAATGGTTCTTATTCGTCATCAATATATATATATATATATATATATATATATATATATATATATATGAGGTAAATGGGGCTGCCCCCAGGGAGTAGCTAACTTGGCTACTCCCACCCCTATTTTTCCCTCATTTTTTTATTTTTTTGGAAAATAAAAATTTGTATATTCATCATTATATCCCTCTCACATTCTATTAAAATTTCGTCAGAAACAGAGACTCCTACGGCCTCCATCCAAACATGGTCGATTTAAAAAATCCTACGACCGTTAAAAAAATGACGTCTGGATGGAGGGCTTAGGAGTCTCTGTTTTTGACGAAATTTTAATAGAATGTGGGAGAGATATAATGATGAATATACAAATTTTTATTTTCTAAAAAAATAAAAAAATGAGGGAAAAATAGGGGTGGGAGTAGCCAAGTTGGCTACTCCCTGGGGGCAGCCCCATTTTACCCTATATATATATATATATATATATATATATATATTGGGTTTGTAAGATTTATTATATTGGCATCGAAATTATAAATGGAAGTTACATAGAAATTGATGGGAGATGGGCAACAAGCTGCGCCACCAATCTCTTTTGAATGGCAAATCCAATCCTTCTAAATACAACGTTCATAGACTTAGGAACCATAACATTGCTATGCATGATTTTTTGAATCCTCTTAAGGAGCTTCACTGCTTCACTTGCCAAGAACCCAAATGTATCAAAACCAAAGGGGATGAATACATGTTGATTGTCAATGCAGACCTTCTCATGCTTAGCCACTTTAGCTGAGGCAGCTTTTTGTGCAGCGCATCCCGCAACAAAATCACTCTTTATCGGACCCACCAATGGAGAAACTCCAGTCAAATCAACACATGCATGCTTTCCTCCAACCCATCCAAATATCAAAACATCTACCGGTCTAAGTGTCGATCTCCCCTCTTGTGGATTAGTTGAGAAATTCACCAGTGCTTCTTTTTTTGAAGCAACACCTGCATATCTGAGTACATCAAAAAGAACATCTCTGACAAGATCATGTCTGTATTTAAAACCTGGAAGTTCGCGATAATGAACGGCATGCTCCCCAAAAGCATCTAAGCAGGATTTGTGGCATACTAGACAAGCCTCATCTGGTGGGAAAAGAGGAATCATGAGACGGTACTTGAGAATACTACGATATTCGATGGGTGACATATGCATTCAAAGCCCCTCAATAGGAATGGCAATATAGCTACTCATTTTGATGGTATGTTTTTCTGGTTCAAGCATTCAAACAAAATCTTTCAGTATATAACAGTACATCATTATTAGTATCCGATCTTTCCCATCACTAGGTGGATGGTTTTCAAACTAACATAAGCAAGGAGAGTTGCCACATATGATTTGTTTGATAAAGGGGTGCATTCAGTTCATACGAGATGGAAATTTCTCTGTCCTGATTTTTTATTGACCAAAGCAACTTGTCAAGAAGCGATTATTAGTTTATTCAATTAGGCGAATATCTATTCCGGGATGACTGTGGTCGCTAGTAAAAGAGGATCTGGAATATCATATCTTCTCAAAAATTACATCACGGTTTAAAAACAAAGAAAATGAAAAAGAGAATAACACTGGTATACCCAGTGATACATTTGCACTGAAGTTTTTCCAATCAGCAGAATATATCAGCCTGCAAAACCAGATTGTGAAGAGTCAGGGAAGGGATCCACATGAGAACATATATATGGCTTAGGTGGAAGCTCCAAGCTATCAACTTCTCCCTTCAGCATGTCCCCAACATTGCGCATGGACGGCCGTGAAGCAGGGTTCGTTTGAATACACCAAAGTCCCACCAGGATCATCTTCCTTGCAATATCTTCGCTCTCGGTTGTAACCCCGCGAACTCGAAGGCTCATTCCTTGGTCCAGATTTTCACGAATCCAATGAGGAAAATATACTTCACTTTCCTTCTCATTATTTGTTTCCAGATTTCTCCTTCCACCAGCCATCTCTAACAGCATCATTCCATAGCTGTAAACATCCGACTTGCTTGAGATCACTCCCAAATTCCTACAAAATATTTCTGGAGCAACGTACCCAACGGTTCCACGTGCATACATTGTCGAAATGAAGCTATCCTTGGTCTTGTAGAGTTTTGAAAGACCAAAATCGGATATTTTGGGGCAAAAGTTTTCATCCAGAAGAATGTTTTGAGGCTTTATATCAAAGTGGACAATACGACTGTTGCACCCTTTATGAAGATATTCCAGTCCCTTAGCTATCCCGAGAGCAATCTTGAGCCTTTTCTCCCATGTAAGTATAGCAATTGTCTCTGGCTCGTCAATATATATGAACTTCTCGAGTGAGCCATTAGGCATGAACTCATAGATTAGAGCTCTTTTTGTCTCCTCTAAGCAAAAGCCAAGAAGACTGACAACATTAGTATGTTTTGTTGTACCGATGTTGGCGAGCTCATTGATGAATTCTTCCATTGTTGTCTTTGTTTCACTTAGGATCTTTACGGCCACCGCGGTGCTATCATGGAGCGTCCCCTTGTAGACGGTTCCGAAACCGCCTTGTCCGATCTTCAAGCTGAAACAATTTGTCATGCGCATGACCTCCGAGTACCTATATCGCTTCACTTCCACAAAACGATCCATACTCGTATCCTCGCAAGATCCGATGCTCGGTAAATTCCTCCAGTTCAAATATAAGTAAAGGCAAAACGCAACTGGAATGAGTGACAATGAAACGACTATTACTATAACTATAGGTTTAAGCCCCCCTGCAATGAAGGCAACACATTAATTTCAGGTTAGTATGGGGGATTACTTACTGTATGAGAAACAAAACCAAGATTATATCTATAATAGAATCATTAATGCCGCACCTGATGGAGGGGGCGCCGGAGGAGGGGTTTGCTTAACAACAAACAAATTAGTAGGGGGCGCCATAGGAGGGGTTTGCTTAACAACAAACATATTCATCGTCCGAAATTCTGGACGGAGGAGAAAGAAAAGGAAATCAAGAAGACTACCATAGTTTTCAATCAACGTTAACAATGATTGACTTGTTTATCTCCAGCATTTACTTGCTTCCATTGATTTTTACAGTGCTGTAACTATTACTCTAAATATTGATTACTACATCCCAGTGAAATAAAAAATATCTTCCTCTTTTTTTTCCCGTAATTCGTCCAACTAAATCCCAAACTATTTACCACCTTTCCCTTTTTAAGTTTTTCCATTTCTATCATACTAACGATACTCTCTTCTCACTCCTCTCCTAACACCAGTTTCCAAATATAGGCTAAACGCCGTAGAGTGCATATAATTACATGTCTTTCATATAACACGAGGAGCATCCATATATTATAGCTTGAAGAGCATGTTATGCTTGTAATATTAAAGCCGTTTTCAAGGTTTGGGTTCATCTATCTTGCGAGTTGTTGTATGGTAACTCTTTCACGGGTGAAGAAGACCATATGGTCCCCTTCTCTATATATTCAACAGATACGATGCTACTCTTTTGACACGGGAATTTTAGTTAATATTTCTTCAACCGAACAAAGCCGTAAAATTGTGGGGATGAGGAAGACATACCGCTGCGGAGAAGCCTGGAGCCATGAGCGACCTCGGAGAAGAAAAGGAAGGAGAAGAAGAGAAGGAGAAAGAGATGAGCTGATGAGAGTGGTAAGCTTCTTTCACTCATTTCCTTTTACTATTCTGGAAGACGAGACTCCCTCTTCGGCCTCTTATTTCTTCCTCTTCTCCTCTCTGTGAAACTTGAACCTCCTCTTGACTTGAAGGGAATTGGAGGAAAGACTGAGATTCAAGCAGCTAAGTTTCCACATCATACGGTCAGAAATCTTTATCCATATTTAAAATGAATAATATTTTACATGTGCACCTTCAACTTAGGAAATATCTTGGCATTTGCATGGAACGCTTCTACAAAGTTCATATCATTTAAATACATGTCCCCTCGTTACAAAAACTACACTGTATTCTGAAGAGGAATTTTAAGTTGGACACTACAGTGTGCATACTTTAGTTTGGCACTTAAGGTCATTAATAATAGAAACGTCGCGATCCCTCGTCTCGAACGCCCAGTGGTAATTGGATGAATACTCGCCATCTTAGACTTTGTGGATCACAGACGTCGCATTCAGTGGTTAATGGACTAGACCAAGTTAGGAATAAATATCAACCACATTCAGTATAGGGCAAGGTTTTTGAAACCGAACCGGACACCGAACCGGAAACCTTGTTGAAATGGTCGGATCGGGTTGAACCATGTAATCAAACCGGTTCAACCGGATGATGACGTCATCATTATTTAAAATCGGATTAAACCGGACCGGTGAAAAAAAAGTGGTTGAACCGGCTAATCAAACCGAAATGAAATAATATATATAATATAATATACACTTAAATATACTTGAAATATATATATAATACATAGATAATGTATATATTTCACACTATACATAAAGTTTTTCTTATACACCATCAAATGACATACATATCATATATATATATATATTTTATATATATATATATATATATATATATATATATGAGGAAAATGGGGCTGCCCCCTAGGGGGAGCTAACTTAGCTCCCCCCGCCCTATTTTCTTCAAAAATTTTTATTTTTTTTGAAAATTTTTTCCGTGAATATTCATCACTATATCCCTATATTATGTCATAAAAATTTCGTGTGAAACAGAGACTCCTACGGCCTCCATCCAGACAGTCATTTTTTTAACGGTAACCAGGATTTTTTAAATCGACCCTGTTTGGATGGAGGTCGTACGAGTCTCTGTTTCGCATGAAATTTGAATGACAAAATATAGGGATTTAGTAATGAATTTACACGGTTTTAGATTTCAAAAAAAAAATAAAAATAAAAATTGTGAAAAAAGGGCGGGGGAGCTAAGTTAGCTCCCCCTAGGGGGCATACACATTTTACCGTATATATATATAGAGGTAAATGGGGCTGCCCCCAGGGAGTAGCCAACTTGGCTACTCCCACCCCTATTTTTCCCTCATTTTTTTATTTTTTTTAGAAAATAAAAATTTGTATATTCATCATTATATCCCTCTCACATTCTATTAAAATTTCGTCAGAAACAGAGACTCCTACGGCCTCCATCCAAACATGGTCGATTTAAAAAATTCTGCGACCGTTAAAAAAATGACGTTTGGATGGAGGGCTTAGGAGTCTCTGTTTCTGACGAAAATTTAATAGAATGTGAGAGGGATATAATGACGAATATACCAATTTTTATTTTCCAAAAAAATAAAAAAATTAGGGAAAAATAGGGGTGGGAGTAGCCAAGTTGGCTACTCCCTGGGGCAGCCCCATTTTACCCATATATATATTATTTGGACTAAATGGTGTATAACTTGATAATAGTTTATGTATATTTTAAACCCAATACATGCAAAAAGTTGTGTTAGTGTAGCTGGTTAGAAGTGTCAAATAAGTAACCAAAGTTCATGTGTTCGATTCCCGCTACCAACAAAATTTTTAAATAATTTAAAAATTAAATGCGGTCCAGGCCTGGTTCACCGGTCGGACCGGTCGAACCGGCCGGTCCGGTCCAGTTTCAAAAACACTGGTATAGGGTGTTTATCACTTGTGCTCCTTTTTCATTTCTGCAATATCAGTTGCCTCTACTTATTTGTAATATTAATTGTACTTCTACCTTCTCAGAAAACTAACAGTCGTGTCCTATATTAAAGTAAAGTAGAGGCATAACTGATATTACAACAGAATAACATGATTTTTTTAAGAATATAGGGGCAGACTGGCAGGCATACCTGATATTGCCAAAGTTAAGAAGGGTACTAGTAATAAAAACCGTTTAATATATGTACATTTTCTTAAAGATATTCCCTGTTTTCTTAAGGTCAGAGAATAAAAAACCAATGCCAAATGCGCATTCATGAAACGCAAATTTCAACTTCTAAATCATATATAGATGATTTCGAAGGCATAAAAGTTTACTAGAAGAATATGCAAATGAAATATATATTTATTTATTTTATCAATTAGATGCGAGACACATAAAGGAGATCCTTCAGCATAATTGTTCGTACCTGATTTCTCATTCCTTCAAGATTTTTATGATGTTTTCACGATTGGCATTGGGAGATTTTGGGAATTGACTTGGGAAAACAGCATAATTCCGCAGATCCTCAAGCTGGCAGAGGAGAGGAGCAGACGAGGAGGAATGGGAAAACAGACTTGGGAAAACAAGACATACAAGGAGATTACTACTTTGCAACATGCGAAAGATATTTTGGAAATCGAAACTGGAGCAGGGACGATACGAAGGCTATGGAAGGTCTCAGATTTCCAATTCATTGCCGAACCCGATTTGCAGGGAACATTTGAGGCCCTAGCTCATTCCTCCATAGAGACATCAAATGAAACTTGGATCTGGTTCTATAAACGGTCTCCCTCATTCGGTGCCAAGAAAGTAGAAGAGATCTCAGCTTACTGGATTCAAGCTCTAGGCCTCCCTTTACATCATCGTTACCAGTATATTCTAGCTAGCATGGTTAAACAATTCGACAAATTAATCGATTATGAGTGCCCGGATTTGAGCAGTGATTGTTTAGACGCTTCGTCCCTCAAGCTCCTGGTTGACATTCCAGACATCAAAAACATCCCACGTGCAATTGAAGTCATAACGGTCGATGGAATCTTCGAGGTAACCTTTTCCTCTGGTCGAAAACAATACTCTCTACAAACCAACTATTACTTCAAAATCGAGTAGGAAATGAATAGCAGACCTTTCAGATGGATTAGGGGAAAAAACAAAAAAATCCAGTGGTTGAGCTGAACAAACCAATCTTCGATATATGCCCGGGAGCATCTTGGAAAAAAGTCAACATAAACACATCTCCTTTTCCTTCACACTGAGGAAGATCAGTGGGTGGATTGGCAAATTCAGACAAGGCTAAGCTGAACCAAGCTATTTCATTGGTAGAGAGTGTAGGAAAGTTCATTGATCCCTCTATCCTGAAATATCTCCAAAGTCTTCCAACTACGACTATTGAGAATGATGATGCTACCAAGCACCCAACTCCCATTATCAAGGAATGGAAGGAACCTACTACGGATAAGGATGGAGATACTCGGCTCGTGATCACTCCTGGTAAAGACATGGAAAAAGACATCAATCTGGTGGTCGATTTGGAAGGCTCGCTACAAAAATGCCTTCCAAAACCTTCAGATCACAGAGAACGGAATCTGGCTGGAAGCATCCGAAATCTGCAGGAGGGGACAACTTCAATGTTTTTAAACAGCGATACTTGGGTACATGATAATGAGGACGAACACACTCAGAAAAGAGGTTCAAGACCAAGCAAAGTGATGCACAACAATTAACGGATGGAGTCGACTTCCTGCAAAGATAAAGATGGTGGGAATGATTCAAAGTTGTCTTTTTGAGAGGTTTTAAAGTGGAAACAATTCTATCATGCCAAGATGATTCACGTCGTTTCTGAATCTTTCCAGCAGAAATGGTTATCTCTCTGTAGGGCAGTTCAGTGGCCCCCTTTTTGTTATGAACTTCTGTTATGTTTTGATTGAGAGAAGGACGTAGAGAGTGGAGACTGAAAGCTACAGTTCCTCCGGTGAGCCTCGTCGAGTAAGGTTGGAAGATAGTCACTCATAGGAGATCTCGTCAAAAAGGTACCCAGTGCTTTTGTTGCGGCCGGCTGGGCCATCGGGCGATCTCGTGCGTGGCGGAGGTCCGGTGTTTTGCTTGCGGCAGTGTAGGTCTCGCCATTTAACCAACAAAAATGGCATTGTTGTTCATGAGAAACAAGCGTCAAAGCTTTCGGATTCTCGGACGATTGTGACGAAGTGCTGGTTGCCGAAGGTTTTTCCGGGAGAGCGCTCTTTTGCAGAGGTGGTGATAGGGGAACCTCCTAACCCCATGCGGTTTTCTTTGCTGATTGGCAAATCGGAAGATCCTTTGGAGGTGATAGCCGCTGACTTAGCATCGTTGCTCGGAGGGACTTTCAAGGGAGATGTCATCCGGCTTTCTCCAGGGATGGTCCTTGCTCAAGGGCTGTCGGCGGGCGAAGTTGATAAGGTTTTGTCTGGCAGGGGCGACCTGAGAGCGGCATGGAGACGGCCTCGCTTCATGGACGGGGAGATGTCTCCCACCTGTTTTGTTCTACGTCTGCAAGGAGTTCCTTTCCTCTCGCGATCCAAGGAAAAAAGAGCTTTTTGCGAGGGTCGGGGAATATCTGGTCTTGCTTTCGGATGGTCTGCGATCGAACTCACATGCCGCGGTGGTGACGATCGCAGTCTGGCTTCGAGGTCGTCCATCGACTCAGCTGTGTCTTGGGGTGGGCCATGCAGCTTTTCAGATTTGTGTTGAGGAGGTTTTTCCTCCCCCGCCACCGATCACGGCGGAGCTTCGTCGGAACAGCGGTTGGGAGACGAAGGGGCGGGGCACATTCAATACCGATGATTCCGGCTCGATCCGCGGGATGCCATCTGTTTTGCCTTCAATGCCGAAGATTTCGTTGGCCAAAGCACCAAAAGGGGCAATCTCAAACGTCTTGCCTATTCGATCCGTTATTGCTGAACGTGAGGTTTCAAAAGGGGAAGTTTGTTTTGCCGAACGTGTGCATTTACGAGGGGATTGTTCTGGGAAGGTCACAACTTTTCAGTGTTTTCGAAACCGGACCTGACCGGCGACCGGTCCGACCGGTGAACCGGGCCTGGATGTTGTTTCAAACCGACTTCAATTATCGAAGTTGGTGGGACACCCGAGTTCGGGTGTGCTCGGTGACTGCCCTCCCTTGCCTGCTTCACTTGGAGCTACCTTCGACGTTGGTTTACAGCCCTCGTTTATGCATCCGGAGAGACCTTCCTCATTTATTGGCCTGCTCTCAAATCTACAGGGGCTTGACTGCAGCAACGATGCTGATGGCGTTCTTCCTTCATACTCCCCTATTGTAGTGGAGTACAACGGTGTTGGGATGCTATCGGTGGATTTACGAAGCTATTTTGCTCCAGAAACTGCTACATTGGCGAATGTAATTCATGAGGTTGCGGTACCGCAGAGTGAGGATGTGATGGGTGCATGTGAGATGTGGAGGGTGACTCAGATACGGCTGTAGCCTCCTGTGAATCCGTGGAGGGGCCAAATGAAGGCGATTGCAGGCAGATCCACAGAAAGAGGTACAGACCCCGAAAGGGGAGATCCGAAAGAAACAGGGAGGTTACAAATGATGCTCTTCTGGAATTAACAAGTGGTTCTACGAAGATAAATGTGGCAAAGGTGGCGGGAGTGGTTCCCGTCATTGGGAGAGATGTAGGTTTTTAATGAAGATTGCCTCCTGGAACGTGCGGGGGTTGGGAAACCCTGAGTAGAGAATTTCTATGGGATCTCTTCTAAATGATTAGATGGCGGATATCGTTCTTTTGCAGGAGACAAAACTCAATGACTGTCCGGACTTGCTGTGGAAATCTCTCAGTCTGAAGCACATGAAAATGTTCACGGTGCTAAATGCTGTCAGTAGTGCTGGTGGTATTGCAAATGCTTGGGATGGGGATCTTTTCGAATCTTTGTCAGAGAGAAGGGGTATGTTTGTGCTGACAATCGAACTTCTCATGAAACGCTTTGGTTCCAGGCTTGCTGTTTCCTGTGTCTATGGTCCAATTGATCACTCGCTTCGTGGTAACCTTTGGACTGAGTTACGGGATGTGAGAGCATCACTCCCTGATGTTGCTTGGATTGTGGCAGGTGATTTCAACGTCACCTTGCTCTCCGCTGACAGACCAGACCTATGGGGTGGAAGAGATCCTGGCTCAGATGGTTTTGTGGATTTGGTTGAAGATATGTAGTTGGAGGTTCTCGATGCGACTGATATTGCCTTCACTTGGAGAAATTCTGGGTCCCGTTCAAGATTGGATCGTTTCTTGGTATCTCCGGAGATTTTGCATATGTTCCCCTTGTGTGGTGTTTCGTCGCGTCCGAGATCTAGATCGGACCATTCATCTCTCATTTGGGATAGTGGTGATGGTGATGTCCCTCGCTCTTTTTTTAGATTTGAGAAGGCTTGGCTTCTTGAAGACGGTTGTCGTGAGTTGGTAACTGATCTTTGGCAGTCGATGGAGGGAGAGGGCTCGACTGCTTTTTTCTTATCACAGAAATTAGTAAGCCTTCGAAAGAGACTGAGTGTTTTTAAGCAGGAGGTGCGGGAAATCAGAAGGGCAACCAGAACAATGGCGGAGGAGGGGATTTCAGTGCTGGACAGATTAGAAGACTCTAGAGATTCGACAGATGAAGAGTTGAAGGAAAGACGCGGTTATATGAGGACCATTGCCTTAGAGGATAAGAAGAGGGCAGTGGAGTGGAAGAAAAGATCGAGGCAAAGATGGATCAAGGAAGGCGATGCGAATACAAAGTTTTTTCATGCGGTGGCCAGTGGAAGGAGACGAAGAAATCTGATCCGGGTAGTGGTAGTGGGAGAGTCAAGAATAGAGGGAGAGAAGGAGATTAGGAAAGCGCTTTTGGACTACTTTAAGGGTCTCTCGAGAAGGGTGTCTCCAAGACTGTGGAGATGGATGGGAGCTGGGACACGCAGACTTCTTCCTGAGCAGAGAGAACATCTGATTAGACCTTTCACAAGGGAGGAACTAAAACAGGCAGTTTCAGCTTTGAATGATGAGGGAGCACCTGGTCCAGATGGTTTCCCTGTTCTTTTCTATAGTGAATTCTGGGAGGTGGTGGGTGATGATGTTTTTGCTGTCCTGGAGGGTTTTAGTCTGGTAATGCAGGCTTCAACAGAATCAACAAGGCTATGTTATTTCTGCTTCAGAAGAAGGAGGGGTCTGAACATGTTGAGGATTTATGACCTATTGCTCTCTCAAATGCTATCTTTCTGATTATTGCAAAGGTTCTTGCAGAGAGACTCAATGAGGTTCTTGATGACCTGATTTCTCCAGTGCAATCTGCATTCATATCAGGGAGATATATTGGTGACAGTATAGCGATGGCCTCTGAGATTGTGGCAGACTGGCAACGACGTCAGCCACGAGGAGTGCTATGGAAGGTGGATTTCTCCAAGGCCTATGATAGTGTTGATTGGCAGTTCTTGTGGTCTGTCTTGCACAAAAAGGGATTCCTAGATCTGTGGGTCTCTTGGATGAAGAGGTGTTGCATCTTACTTGGTTTTAGTGAATGGTCGTCCTGAAGGTGGATATTTCCAACCCCAACGGGGAATCCGTCAGGGATGCCCTCTTGCACCACTTCTCTTTGTTTTGGCTGCAGATGTATTACCTTGTATGGTGAGGCAGATAGTGACGCACGTCACGAAAGGATATTCTTTGGGGGACATCTCTATTCCGGTTCTCCAATATGCAAACGATACTATTTGTTTTGTTGAGGGAGGGGCTACTGAGGTGAGGGGAATGTTGATGGTTATGGAGATCTTTGGAGAGTTGTCTGGCCTTAGTCTCAACAAAGATAAATCTACCATGATCCCTTTTGGTCTTTCTGAGGAAGAGGTTATAGCTTGTACTATGGAGCTGGGTTGCCCACGCAGTGCGAGACCGATTAGATATTTAGGACTGTCGTTGGGATGCGGTCGCATTCTTCTCTCCGATTGGCTACCAGTGGTGGAGAAGTTATAAAGGAAGCTGGCAGGTTGGAAGGGCTCCTTGCTTTCTCGAGGTGGTCGCTTGATTCTGGTGAAGGCAGTTTCAGCGGTGATCCCTATTTTCTTCATGTCGACGAGACTTCTTCCGGTGGGGATTCGCAATCGACTTGAGAAGATCATGCGAAGGTTCTTCTGGGGCAAGGTGGGAGGTGATGGCCATGCTCTACATCTTGTGGATTGGCAGACTGTTATGCTGTCAAAGGAGGATGGGGGGCTTGGTATTATGAATTGGAGCTTATGAACCGTACACTTCTGCTAAAATGGGTCGCGAGAATTTGGAATGAAAAGAAGGACATCTATAGTAGACTTATTCACAACATCTATGGGATCGATGTGCGCTCTGTTAGTGATTTTCGTCGCCTTAGGTATGAGACGTCGTTATGGAAGGGTATTCGAACTATTATCTCCGATCTTCCTCTTCTATTGCATCCATGCTTAGGTGATGACTGTAATTTCTTATTCTGGAAAGATGACTGGATGAATAGAGGACCTCTGGCAACCCTTTTCCCACGTTTATTTGCTCTAGTGGAGGAAAAAAGTGCTCATGTGGCTGAGTTGTGGGAGGATGGGGCTTGGAGACTTTCTTTCACCGGTGCCCTCTCTGAACGACGAACGCAACGTTATCAAGACTTGATGGAATCTCTATCTAGGACGTAAGGTCCCAACATTGGAAATGACACTGGGTTTGGAGAGAAGGTGATTTCTCTATCAAGAAGGCCTACTCTAAGTTGATCAAGGGAACAATGCAGCTTCAGGAGGACCTTGTTATTGTCTGCAGAATGATTTGGGAACTGAAGATACCGACAACGCATTAGATTATTCTTATGGCTCCTAAGACATGACATGCTCTTTACGAGGGAGAGACGGGCCCACTTATTTTGTTACGAGGATAACTCATGTGTTCTGTGCAGTTCTAACCTAGAATCTGCTGAACACCTGTTTCTGGGTTGTGAAAAGACGAAAGTCTTCTGGGAGATGATGAATGTGAATTGGGTAGATTATAGCAACATGACGTCGTTCTGGTAATCTCTCCTCAACTCACGTTTTCGTCCAAATCCTGAGAGATTGGCACCAATTGCAGGTTTATGGGCTATTTGGCTTACCAGAAATGGTGTAATCTTCCGTGCAGAGGGTTCTATGTTGAAAATGTAGTCCATTGCTCTCGGACTCTCCTCAAGTCCTGGTTGTTATAAGTCTTTTTTAAAATATAATTAATGGGGTGGACACCTCCGCATGTTTCCCGCTTTTTTGGATTCAAAAAAATGTTTTCATTGTTTCTCGATGTGTTGCAGCTGGTACTGTAATAGAACTGGTATATTTTGACTACATTACTTTATCAATAGATGACAGACCTGACTATCGTTTTTTTCTAAAAAAACTATGGTTTTCCACTCTTCATCTCTTCTATTGCTTTAATAGATGGGGGTGAAGACTCACAGGTATGATCGGTGTGTATGATCTATTATAAATACGATATACATATCAATTCCTGGTCCATTTTGACATCCAACATGTGCATCGGAAAGTTTCAACATTTGAAACATCCCAAAGTTCCAACAAATTCATTAACAGTAGTATATCATGAACATCAAATCATCCATGAAGATGTATTTCTTCTCTTAATTTTTCGTGTTAAAAAAACTCACAAGATCTAAAACATACAATTAAATAAATTGATGACTTTTAGATCCTACAAAAGAGCGTGCACAATGGAGTGGAGAAGAGAAAAACAATAAATAGGCATGAATATGAATGCAGTGCACGTTCAACTCAATATGATGAGTACAAGAAAACAAATATACCGATGTGTTAGGAGGAGATGAAGGATAGGCTCGCTAGATGGTGGAGAGGAGAAGATGGCAGAAGGTCGTTCTTGAGAAGGTATAGCAGAGGAGATGGAGTACAGGACACAAGCTGGCAGAGGAGAGGAGAGATGAGGTGGTCAAGGGTGGAGGGAGGAGGATATTGTAATAGCCTGATCCTCAATGATCGATAAAAACATAATAAAGCCATGTCGGATCCAATGGTACACTTAAACAACAATGAAGCCACATTCACATCAAGGAATCATCTAATATTTCAATCCATAAATAAAAATACGCCTCTAATATAGAATCAAGATCCTTTATTTTAGTGGACACATTGTTATCCTTCCTTCATATCTCGCAACGAGTCTCCAACTGCAACTAAATTGGTTTTCACAATAACCTGCAATAAAAACACGAGAATATATGGTATGAACCTAATGCTCGTGTATGAAGATAAGGTCAAACCAACTAGCGTAGAAATCAATTCTTCACTACCCTATTTTAAATACTTTATTCGTAATATAAATAATCGCAACATGAGAACATACTATTTATCTTTTTTTTTCAATTATGAATAATATTCAGCTACAGTGTACATGAGTATTAATAGTAACACTTGCAATTTATCAAAGAAAGGAAGTTCATGATTTTTCATACCCATTTTCTTGTAAATGTATCATAGGATATATTACAAATCTCGTATAAATAAATGTTTTACAAATATATACCTTCGTTAACAAGACTCAGAATTATACTCTTATCTTACTATATGGAAATGTAATTCATAATCGACAAATAACTCACTCATAATTATTAGGGATATTTACACCCATAACCCTAAGTAATTTCATAATTACCCCAGGAACCCTTAATAATAACGAATTACACCCAAGACCTTGAATAACGTTTAACTTTTACATGGCATAACCCTGTGTCAAGTTCCGTCTAAATACTCTGTTAACTCTAACGGAAAAGGTAATATATTGACTATTTTACCCTTCAAAACACATCATATTTATACTATGATGCCATTTTGTAGATCCAACAAAATGATGCCCTCCTCCCATGGCAAGCCCCAGGCTCCTCCACCCCGTGCCTCCGTACCTCGCTCGCTCCAGTTGCCCTGGCTCCCCCGCATGCCTCCCTCCCCCACGCCTCCTCCCCCCACGGCTCCCCCTCCCTTGCGCCTCCCCCCCTCGCGTGCGAGCCAGCACCCCCTTTCCCCTGCGCCTCCCCCTCCTCCCCGCGCCGGCATGAGAGTTCCGGCGCCCCCCTTCCCCTGTGCCTCCGTCGCCCTACGCCTCCCCCCTCCCTCGCGGTTCCCCTTCCCTGTGCCTCCCCCTCACCCCCACGCCCGCATGCGAGCCAATACCCCCTTCCCCTGTGCAAGCATGCGAGCTCCAGCACCCTGTTCCCCATGCGCCTCCCCCTACCCTCCCTTGCGCCCTTTCCCCCTGCACCCGCTTGCATGGCTCCAGCGCCCCCTCCCCTGCGCCTCCTCCCCCGCCACACCCCCACTTCCGACGAGTTCTAGCCCCGCAACCCCCCACGCCTCCCCCTTGCAAGCTCCAGCCCTGCACCCCCCCGCCCCCACCCCCCCACGTGCTCTAGCCCCACAACCCCCCGTGCCTCCCCCCTACGAGCTCTAGCCCCGCAACCTCCCTGCAAGCTCTAGCTGCAGCATCCCCCCCTCCCCCGCTCCTTCTCCCCCGCCACAACCCCCCCCCTCCAGCGAGCTCCAACCCTACAACCACCACCACCGTTGCGAGCTCTAGCCCCGCAACCCCTCGCGCCTCCCCCCTGCGAGCTTCAGCCCCACAACCCATACCCTCCCCTGTGCCTCTGTTGCCCGTATGCGTGCTCCAGTCCCGTAGCCCGCAGTCCCTCTGCTCAAAGTATACCCACCACCTCCTCGCGAGGAGATTGCATCCCCGCCCCCCACCCCCTCCCCCCGCGTCCCGCCTGCCCCTGCTCGAAGGCCACGCTGGCCTGGCTACAGCCACCATTCAAAGCCTTGCGCACCCAGCTCCCGTCCCGCCGCCAAGACCAACAACCATTAGAAGCCACCCCAAGTGGAGCCCCCTTTCCCTGGAAGAAGCCGACCTTCTTTTCTTTTTATTTTTTTGATTTAATCTCAGTCGTTAGATCAGTGATTGGTTAGATTAATTCATCTATCTGATTGAGTTAATGGACTGAACTAACGGAAGGTCATGGGTGTAAAACAATGCAGTTATTCGGGGTCTTGGATGTAATTCGTGATTATCGAGGGTTCCTGGGGTAATTACAGAACTACTCAGGGTTATGGGTATAAATATCCCTAATTATTATCATAAATAAGGGTATTCATATAACATGACATACAATGTTTTACATATACACACAAATTTACTTTATTTACTCATGCCACATATTTACTTTATTTTCATATATTCACTTAGCTTTTACGTAATTGCACATATACACATAGCATTTCACATAATTGCACATATACACTTATCAGTTCACATAATTGCACATATACACTTAGCATTTCACATAATTGTGCATATACACTTAGCATTTCACACAAGCACCTAGCTTTTATATAGACATTTAGCTTTCACATAAGCACTTAGCTTCTTCATAAGCACTTAGCTTATTTGTTATATGAATCTCTTTTATTTCATAAGTTGTTTGGCAGCTTAGGTGACTTTTACCGTTGGCCAAGCAATCACTCAATCAATACATTGAACAAGATGACATTAGCGTTGAGTCAATTGTGGACTTTCCACTAGGTTCTACTGAACCTGACACCCTTGGAAGGTGTTGTCATTTAAGCTCTCGATAAACAGACTTTAGAGGTAGCTCCCACCTTAGGTGTAGCACTTAGCTCTGCATAACGTTTAAGTACCATTATTCGTGTTAAGGAAAATTTCAATTATTTTAATGCCTTTTTCGTTTAATCTAATATTTTAATTCCAATATTTTACTGCCAACTCTTATGATATGATAGCTTTATTAGTTCAACATAGGATGTGATATACATAAAGTCGTTCCTTGTGAACAGTAGCTAATTGAGCATTTATTTATTTCAATCATCGTGAAAGCAATACATAATATATCATATTGACAATTTCTTCCTGTAAATCATGATATAAGATTCTAAGTTCAATAGTATAATGTCTAATGGTATTTCTTCTTCACAATATGACATAGAACATATAACTTAGAATAGTAGATGGCCTTCAATGACATCTAATTCGTCGTTTAACCAAGAACTTGCTATATATTATACATATTGTTTATATAAGGACATTTATTTGTGTGTCATATATACTTTATATCAAGGTTTATATACAACTAATTATAAGGTTCATGCATGATTTTCATAACCAAAAACATAGAATCACACCTGTATTATTTCTACTTATACAACCAATATATGTGCGGAAATTAATGTGTTTCCATATCATTATATCAACCATGTTAGATGCACATACAAATTTTACAAAATTCTCCTTATAACGATTATTGTACTCTGTTTGCATTATTACAGACCCATGAACTATAGACATGATATATGTGCATTTAAAATGAAATTAGAAGGCAAGTTCTTGGCGTATGTATATTCCTTGTAATTGCTCCATAACACATTTTCTTGACCACTAAGATGTGTGATTAACTTTCTATTAAATGCAAACTCCGTTATTTAACATGTCTAGAAAGGGAAATAAATAAGCAAAGGGGAAAATCACTGGTCATGATATAATTAAACAGTGACTGTTACGTTTGCATGAGATAATTATTTTCCTCTTCCTTTTTTACTTTCTCTAACTATACACACACATGTAATTACTTATATAATAACTTATTTTCATTTACTAGCAAACACGTAAATGTAAGAATGAATAAAATATTTGAATATTAAATCCCAAGAACATGGTATTTGAATAAACCTAACACCAATTATGATACATGACTTTCATGTTTAAACGATACCATCATTGAAAGATTATACTTTAGAATATGTACACTAATTAAATTAGCATTAATGATATGATTGTAAAAATCCTAAAACTTGACCCCATAATGGGACTAAAATGGTAGTTCGAATAAATTTGATGAGTACGAACTTTCTACTGGCTAGATTCACGATTACTAAAAAGCATTGTGTATTTCCTATATATTAGAATGATTAAAGCACAACTCTCCTGGATTTGCCATATTTCAATATTAGTGGTAAGGAAACAAGAAGGTGTTATGTATGGTTGATTTGAATCTAATGGCAACCATTAAAATCTTGCATAATATTCCAAAGGGTTCGATACATACCTCGATGACTTGAGAAGTTTGTCCACAGAAACATCTCGATTATGTCTATCTGAATTATCATAGACCACATCAATGCTCCTCCAATTCCATTGTAATCGACAAGACTCAGCATCGATTGGGAGGGTTGTCGTTGCCGAATCTGAAAGTTGTACCGACGAAAGAATTTTGTCACTAGTCTCTCTCTCATCTCATACAAAGAAATTTCTAACTATATATCCCTCTCTTCTCTCGTTCACTATCTTTCACTCTCTCTTCTCTTCTCTCATTCACTCTCTCCTCTCTTCTCTCATTCATTCTTTCTACATATTTCTCTCTCTCTCTCTCTATCTTAAGGAGGAGAGAGAGAGTCATCCCCAAAAAATAGAGCCTCACATGCATGGGAAAATAGAGTTGAAATGACCCTCCATAACCACCCCTCTCCCTCCTTTATTTAAAAATCAAGTAATTATTTTTAATTCAAGAAATAACTGCCCATCTATCTCTCACTTTATCCTCTTTTAAATTTTCTAATAGTGGAATATGGGTCGTTACAATCTACCCCACTTAAAAAGAATTTTATCCCAAAATTTATTAGTCAAGAGATTTAAAAAAACTCATGATATTTGAATTTTCATGTACCTCATTTTGCTCTTCACATTTTATGGGAGCAACATTCTTGTTCTCTTACTGTTAGAGCCATTCCCTTTATCTGTGAATTCTCTGTTAATATGACAATTACCTCATTCAAGATCTTGATTGTAAATCAATGATGAATTTACGATTTTCATTCTTTATTCTTTTATTTTGCTCCTCTTTCAGCAAAAACACCTATAAATACTTGTATGTACAATAACTTAGCATTATGCATGCCTGTGATAATAATGCATAATTAACATTTAATTTGTGTAAAATAAAAGAGTAAAGAGAAAAGAAAAAGAATGGTGTATATAGAATAAATACAGAGTGACACAAACCCCAAGATAAGGTCAAGCCTTGACCTGATCGCAAAATAAAAGAAGTAGAAAGAGATAGGGTTCACTATGTATTGTACAAAACCTCTATACATGTACATAATATTTATCAATTTATCTCTGATAAAATAAAATTATATTATTCTTTTACATCCTTGTATATATCATTAGAAATATTATAAAAATAAAATAAAAATCATAAGTTAAAAAAATAAAAACATCAAACCTTTGTACAAAATACACTTATATATAATACATTCACTAATTATTTTACACCAGTAAAATTTTATAAAAATAAAATAAAAAATATTTTGCACTCCTAAAATCTTGTTGTAAATAAATAAAATATAAAATAAATTATTTTTGTAAAAATACTAAAATAAAAATGCGTGTACATAATACATTGGTATAATATACATGCATATAATACTACATATTGTATATATATTATTTTATTTTCATAAAATATTTAAAAACGCATAAAATAATTTAATAAATAATGAACATTTCTCATTTTATAAATTTTTTTATTTAAATTCATTTACAATTTTTAATCATTTCTTTTTGAATTTCGTAAATCCTAGTTTCTGATTGGTCCAGCTCGGACCATTGACCCCAGTCAACAGTCTCTTCCAGATTGGGTTGGGTCGCATGTGCCTCGCCGGAGCATTTTCTCCACTTTTTGGTGCCTGACCTAGAGCTCCGATTGACTCCATTTCTGTGTCCGGTTGAAGCCCGAACTCCCATGATCGTCGCAGATCCTTATGCGCAACCGAATCTGCCTAGGATTCCGTGTATTCCCTAGATTTTTTTGGACCCTTGGCAGCCTATAAATATTCTCTTCCTACCTCCACAACAAGGGAGCTCGTCCCTCATGCCACTACAGATCCTGAGACGTATTTCTCGTAGTGACTATCGTAAGAGGAGCGCCTTTGGACCATCTAGAGGTGTCTGGAGACTCGTAGCTAACGACGTGGCTGAAGCTCCCCTGTGTGAAGCCTCCTAGCCAGTCGTATCTCAGCTAAGGCCAAAACCTCCATGACCACATTTGCCTGAAGCTTAGGAGCACATATGAATCTTTAGGTACCTATCCTTTCCTCCGCATTTCCCCCTTCGATTCAACCTTTCCATTTCACGCCACTGCCAGTTCATCTTCTCTGACCCGTTGGTTGGAGTTCTGTTATTCACTCCCTTCCGTTTTTATCGAACCCCCTGCTCGCCTTGCACCTTCTCACGCAGTCTGATCATCCTGAGGCTCGACCATCGGGTCGAGAATAGGTCATGTCTCCATCCCCTGCCTTTTCTGGAGACCCAAACACCACCCATCGTCGCTTCTCTTATCTCCAACAGCAATAACCAGGATCGGAGCATAGCCCCAAGTCCCCTCTACCCATTGCAGATATCCATGTACGCCAGGAGCCCATTTCGGACCCCCAACTGCTTGGCAGAGCAACTTCAAGAGACCTGTCACCGCCACTTTTATCTGATTATCGTCTCCCTCATCGAACCCCCTTGTCCTATGCAGAATACCCCCACAATCCTTACAGAGCTTTTAGATCCTTCATCAGGTCCTCGGATCGCCTCTGATTCTCAATCAAAGTTCACTGGGGGAGTGTTCTTGTAGACCCCCTCTCAGCTATCGGATCTTTCAACCTCTGCCAGATCTAATCTGAGCCACCCGACATTCGCAGCTTTTGAGCTGTTAGATCAGAGCCTCTGATGCATCTGCCCCATACGTCGCCGACAATCCCTGTAACCATCATATCTGCCATCTGTACCGATTAGAGTCGTACGCCATTGCCATCCTCCAGTGTGTGCCACGTGTCCCTATCCTTGGGTATATTTCACTTTCATCCCTTCATACTTCTACTTATATATTTAGTCCATTAAATAAATGTTTTAGTTAAGTACGTTTATAGTTTGGACCTTGTAGTTTGTGATATTTGCATTTCAGTCCCTCCGAATATGAAGCATGTGTGTGCTCACGTGTATTTCGGGTTATTTGCTGTTCTTTCCTTGAACTTTTATGATGTGATTATTTTAATGTCAAGTTTCAAGAAATTGCATTTATACCCTTGTATGTTGGATATCGAACATGTGCGCAAATTAAGTGGGCCTTTTTGCATTATCGATCATGGGATTTACTTGTGTGTTATTTAATTATCTGAAAACTTAAAATATTTGCTAATTAGTCCTCATGAACTAAGATTAATTGTCTGGTTTTTGTTGGAATTAATAAATATTTAACTAATTCTAAAAATTACTATTATCTCCTGCTAGTGTGCATCTTTTATTGTGATTTTTGTGGGTTAAATTGATTGCATCTGTATTTTTGAAAATTCATAAACCACCAAAAATAGTCATGCTTGCATTCAAAAATTTATAAAAAAAATCGAAAAATGCTTTAAAAATCCCATAAAAATTTCTATATGTTCCTTTTTGTATGCTTTCCCTTTAATATTAATTTTGTTTGAAAATTCCTTATAAAACCCTAATAATCTCAAAATATTCAAAATATTAAAAAAATAATATAAAATCAAAGAAAAATAAAAAAATGTGATTTCAATTTCTCTGCTTAGCTTTATATCTATGTTTTATCATAAAATTGCTAACTAGGACCTTGGGGCATCTTAAAAAAATTTAATTTGCATTTTAGTCCTGGTTGTTCACTATTAGGAGTTTTGGGCATTATTTGATTTTTATAAAATCAAAAAAATACTAGAAAAATCTAGAAAAATTACCAAAAATACATTAAAATCCAGAAAACTAAAAATATATTTTTAGTTTAATTTTTTGAGCATTTTTTAACTGTTTAAAATTTTCAAAAATAGTGTTGTGTGTATTTTAAGTGTTTGTGTTTACTTGCCTTCTTTTGAAAATTAAAAATTTGAAAAATTATAAACCACTAAAAAAGTATTTTATTTTCGAAATTTAACTATTGAGTTGTTTGATCGTGCTCCAAGTAAATAAAATAACAAATCGCTTGCATTCTTTGAATGATTGATTTCTCTTGGAAGTGGTTTTATTTTCTCGTTGATCGCGCCTTGTGATTTGGGTCACAACAACTTTAGATTTTAGCATACTTAACCCTAATTGCTAGGATGCTCAACAAAATGGCATCATTACTGGAGAGCACGGTTTCGTAGTCTTATTTCATTTTTTTCTCATTACTTATCTATTTGTTTTAACTATTTCTGACATCTTTTCTATTTCACTTTTTGTGCGTGGAACTGCACGAGGGACGCTTTGAATTTCTATTGGAGGAACCCGTACCGAAGGAGGAGTAGAGAATCAGGAGGATTCAGTTAGAATAGATAGATAGTTATTTTTATATAAACATTTTATTATTCTAAAAATTAGACTTTGAGACACTTTTTGGACAATTGGACTTTCGGGTCTGTTTCGTCTAGTATTGGTGTACTCGGGGGACCTCACCATAGTTTTCATGATTTTGATTTTATCACTTTTATTTCTATCTGATTCACGACGATTTAGCCCTTAGACTTAGGACTTCTGCTTGATTGTGACGTAATTAGCTAAGGCCCCATACCTAATTGCTTATCTATTCCGATAGATCGTAATTGGACTTAGATAAATTAAAATTGAAAGGTTAGTCTGATTGGATACTAGTGAAGGATACGAGGAATCCTCAAGCGCATCACAGAAGCGTGTTGATCGCATTTCATGCGATCGGGGCGACTAGTCGCACTAGTCGCTAGATGCAGTGGAAATTAAAATTTTTAAATCAAGTGATGAAACCACAAGATCACAAGAACATTTCTTGAATCGTTTCATCAAACCACAAAGTATTAGAAATACCTCTTGAAGCGTGGTTGCGATCACAAGATCTCTAAAGCAAGAGATCCTCCTGACTCAAGTCCGATCTACGAAGATGGCACTTGCGGGCGCGATGATGAGACGCGTTCCTCCCGCAATCCTTGATGAAGATCCAAGCCTTGAATCTCCTGATTTCATCCAACGAAATCTGTCGATGGAGATCCACGAGCAATCGAAGCGACAACGAACTGGTGTGGAGATGATTGCTTCTTCCCTCAAAGCACAAGATGGACGGCCACCTTAGAGAGAGAGAGGACGAGAATGAGAGAGAGAGGGTAGGCATGTACTCTTAATGTGTCTTATATCTTGAAGAGGCTAGGGTTGCCCTTTTTATATACTAGTTTGGAAGTCCATGGATCACAATCCATGGCATATACAAAATCAATGGTTAGATTGATATGTATATTAAATCAATGGCCAAGATCATTGTTATTCAAAAACAACACCATATTAATTTATTTTAAATTAAATATATGTTGCATTATCATCAACATAATTTAATTCAATAAATAAATCAATAAACACAAGATAATGAGATATTAATTAAAATAGGATAATAATCATCCAAAATCACGGGGCGTCACCCATGACTAAGTCATGGGTGATGCCAACTCATGATTTTGTGGATTATCTCCTCCTTTTAATTCATATCATTATCTCTTATTATCTTGCAACGTTATCCACTAAATTAATTCCAAATTAATTAGTGTATATCTATTGCAAAATTATCCACTAAATTAATTCCCAATTAATTAGTGAATATTTCAATCATGCCATTGAAAATATGTGAATCATATTCACAGCCCAAACTAAATTGTAAATTACATTTCCAATCAATTGCTTAATGTGAATCCAATTCACATTAACAATTAACAAATTTAATTTACAAAGGTACTCTCTCTTTAATATATTATAATATATAAACAGATATTATGGATAGCACTATCCACAATCTGTATTCCTTGACAATTAAATCCCATTTACTTATCTTGGATAATCATTCTCATAATATGAATCCTATTCATATTATTCTTAATAATTAAATCTCATTTAACTATCAACATCTTGTTGCTTGGATACATAATTCATCAAATGAATTATTCTTGAACTTCTTCAAGAATAATGTGCTTTCTTCGCAAATACTTGGAGATAAGGACAGGGTGATGAATCCACGATTCATCATCTCAATATCTTGATCTTAGCAAAATCCCCGAGTAAAAGCTCATAAAAATGTTCATAAAATCAATAAATTAACAAAATGACTCTTGTAAATAAAACTCACTAATTACTGTATATTAGATTGTACAAAATAAATTACACATAAAAAAAGATGCAAAATCAAGGGAGTTTTTCACATGTAAATAGCCCAAAACTTCATGTATTTTTAATAATTTCATTTCAACTCCTTTTTGGCTAATTCTTTCTCCAACATGTTCATATCAATGTATATAAAAATATAAAACAAAATTTACCTCAAACAAATGCTCCTAGATCCCAAAGGGAAAAAGCCGTAAAGACCAACTTCCAAGCCAAATTCCCGCTCCGTATGAACTCCAAATTCACCAAACTCACTTTTAAAGTTCAAGTTAGAAAATTATCTATCCAATGAAAGTGATTTCATTAAAATCGGAGCTCATTTGCAAAAGTTGGGTTTTGGGACCTAGATGTATATTGTATATTATGTATATATTCATTTCTTTGTTCATTTTTATTTTATCTTTCTTAATTAGTAAAAATACAAAAAAATCATACTTGTGTTATATTTTGATTATACTATTGTATTTTTTCCGTTGTAAATATCTCTTATTAAAAAGAAAAAAAATACATATTAGAAAAGCAAACAAAAAATGTACATGTTGTATGTATTCACTTGTAAATTCACCATTTTTTCCCTCTTTATTTTTGTTGTATTTAAAGTAGCATACTTTATATCATTATTTATTTATTTTTCTCATTCTCTACAATAACTTCCATTTTCCTCCATTAACCTCCAAGTCTTCTTTCAACCTCCATTCCACTCCATATTCTTCCACCAACCTCCCATTCAACTCCACCAATGATAAAACTTCCCATTCAACACCACCACTTCTCTAACTCCCATTATTCATCTCTTTATAATCATCTCCACATCCACATTTTTTCCCCATCCACCATTCTTATAGAATAAGGAGAGAGCTTGGAGTGTTTTGTTGGTGACAGCGGCGAAGCGTCTTCCTCAAGCGACGACCTCCTTCAGGTGAGATCCGCGGAGCCTCGCCCTGCGTCACGAGTTCCCCATCGAGCTCGCTCAGCTTCTCCAATTTTTATTTCGCCAATCGGATCGTGGCGACGACAGGAGTCCAGCGTAGCTGCTCCGCAAATCCGGCGAACTTCAGGTAAGTATTTCCCTTCATTTATCTTGTTGTTTTATATTATCTAATATTTGATTTCCTTATTTTTTTTATATATCACACCATTTCATCATCACCACCTTCATCATATTACCACCATCCTCATCATACCACTTTCATCACCACACCATATTTCTTTTTCTTTTATTTGTTTCCTGTTTATAAAAAAATTTAAAAAAAAATTAAAAAAATAAAACAAAAAAATCTTTCGTTCTATTACAGCAGCCAATTAAAAAAAATATAAAAAAACAAAAAAAATAGCCGCAACAACAGTGGGAGAGAACCCACCGCCGCCGCCCCTCCTCCATCTCCAAGCGGCTCACCGCCGCCCGCCGCCCTGCCTCCAACCGGCGGCGCGCACTACCGCCACTCCCTCCGCCGCTGCTCGTAGCCGCGGCGCCGCTGCTCGCCGCTCCCTTCGCCAGCCCCCGGCTCGCCGCTCGCGCCCTCCCACACCGCGCGCCACCGCGACCGACCAGCCATCCTCCACGTCCACACGCCCACCGGCACCGCCGCGTGCCGCCTCGTTGCGCGCCGCGCCGCCTCCAGCCCCCATCGGCACCGCCGCCATCATCCTCACTTTGGGTTCTTCCACCTGCGCCCTATCCCAAGGAAGAAGAAAGGTTAATTTTTTTAATGTAAAAATTGTATCTTTTATTTTTCAAGTATTTGTAATTACAGTTTAGTCCCTGTACATAAGTTTGAGTTGTATTTTCAATTTCTAATTTGCACAAAGACCCTTGTGTTCGCACTTTAATTTTGACTCATTTATGCACCTTTTTGTTCAAAGAAAAATGTCTTTGTGTTGAGCAACTTAATCTCTATCATTTGGATATTTATTCCTATTTTTGTGATAGTTGGGTAATTAATTAAAATTGTTCAACTGAAAATTTTGCAAATTTTACCCAATCTGGACTCTTAAATTTATATCTCACATAAAGTTGCTTTAAAAATTCCATAAAAATTATATGTGATGCCTTGATATGTGTTTAACTTACTGTCCAAATTTCATCTAAAATGGAGATGTCCTGTGCCTGAAATAAATTGTAGAGTATTTTTAGTATTTGATTTTTAATTAAATCCACAAATATCCTTTTTGCGAAATTTCAAGTCTCCTGAATTGCACATCTAAATATCTTTCTGAGATAATTCGCACTTCTCCAAGACCCACGACTCTCTTCCAGTCGTCCCACATCGGCCCTCAAAACCACGTCGACCATCACCACTTCCGCCATCACCGTCTTTAAATCAGCTGCCCCCTCCGTCAAAACACTTCGTCCACCTTTACGTGGGAGGGGACCTAGCCCTCCTCCGCCTCCCTATGACAGGGGGAGGCGGTGCGATTGAGCGAAGACAACCCATTCTTCCTCGGTGAGACCCTCCGACCTTCACGGCAGAGCTGCGGCGCATCGCATCCGCTCGAGTTGCATGGACCGGCTGGCCATGTCCAGCGAAGACCCGGGGCTCGATTCGAGCCCCATCCCAAGCCATCCGACCGCTTCCGACCAGGTAAGTACTCCCTCTTCCTCCTTTGATTTTTCGTTTAATTTAGTTGATTTAATCAGGCCTCTCCGGCCGTTTCCCCGTTCCGATGGTCACCCATTTAGCTCCGCCACACTTCCCCCTTCGTCGCGCATAGCTCCGTTCACCTCTTCCCTTCTTCATATCCTCAGCCACCTTCGACCCACCTCCTCCGCCCTCACGGCGGAGGAGCTTCGAGCTCACCACTCTCTTCGCCCGCATGAGCTCCTTATGTCGCCCCACACACGCACCAATATGCTTCGGTTGGAGTCTTAACCCTGCAGGTCCTTGGATTCGCAATGGTCGGAGTGCTCGCCGGAGCACATTTCTTAGCATCACCCTTGACTGCGGAAGGCTGTTAGATCAGGCCCCAACGCCAGACACCTCCCCGGAGCTCCGAGCTTCATCGACGTACATACAACGAGCTCCGAGGAGGTTTCTAGAGAGAGAGCATCAGCGGCGGAGGAGGAGCTCCTTCGCCGGAGCTCCAACATCGCCGCCAGGCCTGGGCGAAGGAGACAGCACAGGGATCGTTGGATGGTCCAACCCCAGCGACCATCCAACGGCCATGATGAAGCCACGCCATCGACTTTTACGACCGTTGGATCCTCAAGATCCAACGGCTACCGTGCAGCCACGACGTCAAGCCAGGAGATCACCACAGCCATCCGATCGCCTCAATCGGGTGGCCCATCTACGACCACGTGTCTTCTTCAGGGTTACCCCGAGCCTCAGCAGCCGAGCCTCCAGGCTTGGCTACTCCCGAGCCTCCACCGAACCTCCTGGAGCTTCGACCAGTACCGAGCCTACGCCGAAGCGCCTCCGAACCTCTGCTGATCCCGAGCCTCCCTCCGAGCCTGGATCGCACGTGCCTGGCACGTGCGTACCTGGGAAATTTGCAGAGAAGCCCACTGACTTCTCCACATTTGCAGAAAGGTCCAGTTTACATGTGCTAACCACGTGCTTCTGGGGTTATTTGCACTTAAACCCTTGCAGGTTTATATAATTGCAAATATACCCCTGAGCGTGTGGTCTATTTACAGGGAAGGCCTCATATTTATTTCTTTTGTATTTTAGTCCTTTCCAGGGCCCTTTTTGTAGTTATCTTTTCATGTTTCTTTTCAGTTATGCCCTTGTTTTCATTTTAGCATATCTTTAGCTACGTACATCCGATCGAGATGATTTCAGTTTCGTTTTAAAGCTGGTTTGATGATCTTTCAAATGGCATGCTTAATTATTGTTTTGGACACGATGATTTTGTTATGTATTATTTTCTAGCAATGTGTCTATTTGAGCTAGAAATGATGCCTTGCTTAAAATTGCTCATCACAGCTGCCATTTTAATTAAACTTGAAATTAACTCTTATTGTTGCTCATCATTTTTACCTTGGGCATATTTTCATTGCATTACATGGCATTTATTGGCATGATAAAAAAATGATAAAAAAAATATGCATGTTTATTTTTAATGCATTATCTTGTTGTGTCTCTGCATGAGTTTGACCTATAATTTCTTCAACTCTACACTTAGTTAAACAAATAGAAATCCAATCAATACGAGAGAGGCTCGTGTCCCTGAGTTCGACCTTGGTTTCTTGCCAAGTAAAATAAATTAAGGACCATCGCATTCTTATTTGACATGTATCAATGAGGTGGTCTCTTTGGTGACCAAAATCGGCCCGACTGCATCGACATGTTGAAGTGCTAATCTAGCACTCTTAAAGGGCCGATTTTGCGGTTCATCAAATGGCGCCGTTGCCGGGGACACAGCTCATTTCTTATATTTTTTGGATGTTTGTGCATTTAATTTAGTGTTTCTTTTTATAGGTCAAATGATCATATATTTTGCATATAAAATTTTTTTCTTCCTTATTTGATATCTAACTATTGTTTTTGTGGCAGGGCCCTTGATGGATCAAGGAGGCGAGGAGCAGGATACTCTCCGCTTCGAGGAGCCGCAGAAGCATGCTTGGAGTCGATAAGAAAGAAAAGAAAAAAATGTGTCGCATTTTATTTTTGCTTATAATAAACTCGTCTTTTACAGCGGTCTTCGATCGAAGACTCGCGTGTGTAATCGAACGATCGTGGTTGTGTGGGGATCGTCCCCACTTGAGTGTCGACCTAGGACTAGGCACGCGGCTCTCCGAGCTCATTTTTCATATTCTTTCGTGCTTGATCGTAGGTAGGACACACTTTAAATGTAGACGCACATAATCTCGCATCACTTAGCTAAAATTAATGAAGATCAATCACCGCTAATAGATGCATGATTAGGTGCGACTTTTTCGACTTGCATACATGTTGGATTTGGTTTTCAAAACGGCCCCAGATTTTCATGTGTTTTTGTCAAATCACTGCATGATTTCTCGTTTAGCCTAGATCGCATTTTTTTTTCATCGAATACATGTTTTTCTCGGCTTTCATTTCCTAGCTCGATCACCTAGGATTAATGGAAAATGGAATGAACGGTAGACGATGATTTTCTGATTGATGTGCTAACCATAATTCAGTGATAATTCACAATAAAATTGGGACTGTTAATTGCAAGTCAAACAAAAAAAATGGAGTAAAATTCGGTTTTGGGAGAGCAACACCCGCACTTACGCCTTGATTTTCATTTCACATTTTCTTCGCGTAAATATCTAAGGCTTTATCACCAATAAAACTGACAAGATAATAAACCTACTTCGGTTGGTTTTCATGTGTGAGTTGGTGAAACTGAGGGTTTTTGCTGGCTTGAATTGAGCCATGTTTGCTACACAACCCTAAAACCTGAGTCACTCCATTTCATCTCCAAAAGATTCAACCGCTCACTTGTAAATCCATTCCTCTTCTTCGTTCACCTTGGGTACCTCCCAACATCAATTCACATCTTTATACTGAGGCTAATCTCAGCCTAAGTATAGGGGGGACCCAAGTCCCCGTGATTTTTCTCTACTCTTCTTTTCTTACCTTTATACTTAGGTTATTTCTAACCTAAGTATAGGGGGAACCCCTCTTAGCTCCCGTATATTCCTATATACTTAAATGGACCTATGTACTTGTAACATCTAGTGCTATGAGGACATAGCAAATTTTAAGTATAGGGGGGTATACCGTATATACCGTATATTTACTTTAGCTATAATCTGAAAAAATTTGAAAAATTTAAAACTTTTTGGCTAAGGTAAAAATCGTTGGACTAAGAGAACTCAAATGATTTCGCGGCTTTTCGATATTATGTTACGCTATTTTTGTAAAAATATTTTCGAAAATGATTTTTGAAAATGTTTTGAAAACTTTTTATTTTTGTGTGACATGGTTTTGAAAAATCGTCTTCTCTTTTCTAGGAAAGTTGAGTCTAACTCGTGTTTTAACTTTATTAAAATCCATTAAAAAAATCAGAAATTCCTAAAAATCCTTTAAGAGTCATTGGTGACTACTAAACCCAATTAAGTCAGCCACGTTCAGTGAGGGTTCGCCCTTAGCAGATTGGATGGTTTAGAGGACATCGCGTAAGGCCCCGTCCTCAAGCAACGGGCTTCGGCCTGTACTTACATCCATACTGGCTGAATCGCAGATGCTCAATTGAGTTTAGGGAGTTCTAATACCTCTTAAAGTTCAAAAAAAATTGTTGTAATAAAAATGTGTCTTGTTTTTGAATGAAGAAGTTGGATTAGTCCTCTACACATACACT
This sequence comes from Ottelia alismoides, assembly GCA_037367405.1. Classification (NCBI taxonomy): domain Eukaryota; kingdom Viridiplantae; phylum Streptophyta; class Magnoliopsida; order Alismatales; family Hydrocharitaceae; genus Ottelia; species Ottelia alismoides. The sequence continues at coordinate 120,734 of JAZKJV010011323.1, read as the reverse complement.
TTCACCCAGGATCTGAATTGGTCAAGGAAAATTAGCTTTTTGAGGTCTTTGATATTTTGAGTTAACCAGCCTTAGTCATTAGGGTCCTTGACTTAATTATTCACATTTCCCTACTTTGAAAGATTTGTATGCTATATTGCATGCTTAGTCTCTACCTTAAGAATATGATCAGCACCTCACATACACGACTGCAGTTATGATGAGATGAGTTGAAATTTCACTTGAGGATCTGGGATGAGGGATTTGAGTTTAGACTTAATTTAATGATGCTCGAGGATGGGATAAAATCAATGAAGGCTTCATGAAACCTGAGTTTCAGCACATTTAGCCAGTATGAGAACATGGTTCTTGTACTATCTCTTGACATCTAACTCTGTGCCAGGGTGTGATAAAATAAAAAATGTTGATCAGTGTGCGCCAACTCTTGGTAAAAGCAGTGGAGCTAGCCAAAAATACTACAAAGCAATGAAATGTCAAAGAAAAGCTCTCATTCCATACAAAGTCAAATATCAAAGAGCTTCCACCAAAGGCGAGCGCTCCCAACCATTTCAAAAGTGTCCACTTGGACCACCGCTATTAGGACCAGGAGTCGGGCTTGCACCAAAAAAGGGCTCTGCATCGTAAATGCTACAAGTCTGGGTGTAGAAGGTATAATAGATACTCAAAAAAGACACACCCCGGTGTACTCCCAGGAAAACAAGTGCAGACGGCTCCAACTTCTCTTAACGGACGCACTGATCAACACCAAAAAAATGCGTTGAGTAATAAGGCACTTGAGAGGATCCTTGTTCCAATGAGAGGGAGAGAAGAAATGACACAATCCTATGCCCTCCATCAACTGGCCTTCCATCTACACTTTTAAGTCTGACAACTAAAGAGACGGTGGATTGGATACAAGAAATAGTTTATTCCCTAGTGTTGAGGATCGGGTCCTTAGGAGAGTCTCTTAGACTGGAACCTTGGGTGACGTTGTGACTCTACTCTTGTAACTGCGGTCAACACTTAAAGTCATATCCCTACTATATATGTATACAAAGAGAGTCTGATGATTAGGGAAATTGGATACCTTTTGACTAGAGCTTGGTTCAGCTTAGAATTTTAGGATCTCTAAAATCAAGAGTTCTTGAACGAATCAAGTCTTGTATTCACATGCACAGTCAGGGGTTAATCCAACTTATTCATTCTTTATTTGCTCGAGGACTAGCAAAGTTTAAGTATAGGGGGTGATGAATCCACGATTCATCATCTCAATATCTTGATCTTAGCAAAATCCCCGAGTAAAAGCTCATAAAAATGTCCATAAAATCAATAAATTAACAAAATGACTCTTGTAAATAAAACTCACTAATTATTGTATATTAGATTGTACAAAATAAATTACACATAAAAAAAAGCCGCAAAATCAAGGGAGTTTTTCACATGTAAATAGCCCAAAACTTCATGTATTTTTAATAATTTCATTTCAACTCCTTTTTGGCTAATTCTTTCTCCAACATGTTCATATCAATGTATATAAAAATATAAAAATATAAAACAAAATTTACCTCAAACAAATGCTCCTAGATCCCAAAGGCAAAAAGCCGTAAAGACCAACTTCCAAGCCAAATTCCCGCTCCGTACGAACTCCAAATTCACCAAACTCACTTTTAAAGTTCAAGTTAGAAAATTATCTACCCAATGAAAGTGATTTCATTAAAATCGGAGCTCATTTGCAAAAGTTGGGTTTTGGGACCTAGATGTATATTGTATATTATGTATATATTCATTCCTTTGTTCATTTTTATTTTATCTTTCTTAATTAGTAAAAATACAAAAAAATCATACTTGTGTTATATTTTGATTATACTATTGTATTTTTTCCGTTGTAAATATCTCTTATTAAAAAGAAAAAAATACATATTAGAAAAGCAAACAAAAAATGTACATGTATGTATTCACTTGTAAATTCACCATTTTTTCCCTCTTTATTTTTGTTGTATTTAAAGTAGCATACTTTATATCATTATTTATTTATTTTTCTCATTCTCTACAATAACTTCCATTTTCCTCCATTAACCTCCAAGTCTTCTTTCAACCTCCATTCCACTCCATATTCTTCCACCAACCTCCCATTCAACTCCACCAATGATAAAACTTCCCATTCAACACCACCACTTCTCTAACTCCCATTATTCATCTCTTTATAATCATCTCCACATCCACATTTTTTCCCCATCCACCATTCTTATAGAATAAGGAGAGAGCTTGGAGTGTTTTGTTGGTGACAGCGGCGAAGCGTCTTCCTCAAGCGACGACCTCCTTCAGGTGAGATCCGCGGAGCCTCGCCCTGCGTCACGAGTTCCCCATCGATCTCGCTCAGCTTCTCCGATTTTTATTTCGCCAATCGGATCGAGGCGACGACAGGAGTCCAGCGTAGCTGCTCCGCAAATCCGACGAACTTCAGGTAAGTATTTCCCTTCATTTATCTTGTTGTTTTATATTATATAATATTTGATTTCCTTGTTTTTTTTATATATCACACCATTTCATCATCACCACCTTCATCATATTACCACCATCCTCATCATACCCCTTTCATCACCACACCATCTTTCCTTTTCTTTTATTTGTTTCCTGTTTATAAAAAAAATTTAAAAAAAATTAAAAAAAAAAACAAAAAAATCTTTCGTTCTATTACAGCAGCCAATTTAAAAAAATATAAAAAAACAAAAAAAAATAGCCACAATAGCGGTGGGAGAGAACCCACCGCCGCCGCCCCTCCTCCATCTCCAAGCGGCTCACCGCCGCCCGCCGCCCTGCCTCCAACCGGCGGCGCGCACTACCGCCACTCCCTCCGCCGCTGCTCGTAGCCGCGGCCCCGCTGCTCGCCGCTCCCTTCGCCAGCCCCCGGCCCGCCGCTCGCGCCCTCCCACACCGTGCGCCACCGCGGCCGACCAGCCATCCTCCACGTCCACACGCCCACCGGCACCGCCGCGCGCCGCCTCGTTGCGCGCCGCCTCCAGCCCCCATCGGAACCGCCGCCCTCATCCTCACTTTGGGTTCTTCCACCTGCGCCCTATCCCAAGGAAGAAGAAAGGTTAATTTTTTTAATGCAAAAATTGTATCTTTTATTTTTCAAGTATTTGTAATTACAGTTTAGTCCCTGTACATAAGTTTGAGTTGTATTTTCAATTTCTAATTTGCACAAAGACCCTTGTGTTCGCACTTTAATTTTGACTCATTTATGCACCTTTTTGTTCAAAGAAAAATGTCTTTGTGTTGAGCAACTTAATCTCTATCATTTGAATATTTATTCCTATTTTTGTGATAGTTGGGTAATTAATTAAAATTGTTCAACTGAAAATTTTGCAAATTTTACCCAATCTGGACTCTTAAATTTATATCTCACATAAAGTTGCTTTAAAAATTCCATAAAAATTATATGTGATGCCTTGATATGTGTTTAACATACTGTCCAAATTTCATCTAAAATGGAGATGTCCTGTGCCTGAAATAAATTGTAGAGTATTTTTAGTATTTGATTTTTAATTAAATCCACAAATATCCTTTTTGCGAAATTTCAAGTCTCCTGAATTGCACATCTAAATATCTTTCTGAGATAATTCGCACTTCTCCAAGACCCACGACTCTCTTCCATTCGTCCCACATCGGCGCTCAAAACCACGTCGACCATCACCACTTCCGCCATCACCATCTTTAAATCAGCCGCCCCCTCCGTCAAAACACTTCGTCCACCTTTACGTGGGAGGGGGCCTAGCCCTCCTCCACCTCCCTGTGACAGGGGGAGGCGGTGCGATTGAGCGAAGACGACCCATTCTTCCCCGGTGAGACCCTCCGACCTTCACGGCGGAGCTGCGGCGCATCGCGTCCGCTCGAGCTGCATGGACCGGCTGGCCATGTCCAGCGAAGACCCGGGGCTCGATTCGAGCCCCATCCCAAGCCATCCGACCGCTTCCGACCAGGTAAGTACTCCCTCTTCCTCCTTTGATTTTTCGTTTAATTTAGTTGATTTAATCAGGCCTCTCCGGCCATTTCCCCGTTCCGATGGTCACCCATTTAGCTCCGCCACACTTCCCCCTTCGCCGCGCATAGCTCCGTTCACCTCTTCCCTTCTTCATATCCTCAGCCACCTTCGACCCACCTCCTCCGCCCTCACGGCGGAGGAGCTTTGAGCTCACCACTCTCTTCGCCCGCATGAGCTCCTCACGTCGCCCCACGCACGCACCAATATGCTTCGGTTGGAGTCTTAATCCTGCAGGTCCTTGGATTCGCAATGGTCGGAGTGCTCACCGGAGCACATTTCTTAGCATCACCCTCGACTGCGGAAGGCTGTTAGATCAGGCCCCAATGCCAGACACCTCCCCGGAGCTTCGAGATTCATCGACGTACATACAACGAGCTCCGAGGAGGTTTCTAGAGAGAGAGCATCAGCGGCGGAGGAGGAGCTCCTTCGCCGGAGCTCCAACATCGCCGCCAAGCCTGGGCGAAGGAGACAGCACAGGGACCGTTGGATGGTCCAACCCCAGCGACCATCCAACGGCCATGATGAAGCCACGCCATCGACTTATACGACCGTTGGATCCTCAAGATCCAACGGCTACCGTGCAGCCATGACGTCAAGCCAGGAGATCACCACAGCCATCCGATCGCCTCAATCGGGTGGCCCATCTGCGACCACGTGTCTTCTTCAGGGTTACCCCGAGCCTCAGTAGCCGAGCCTCCAGGCTTGGCTACTCCCGAGCCTCCACCGAACCTCTTGGAGCTTCGACCAGTACCGAGCCTACGCCGAAGTGCCTCCGAACCTCTGCTGATCCCGAGCCTCCCTCCGAGCCTGGGTCGTACGTGCCTGGCACGTGCGTACCTGGGAAATTTGTAGAGAAGCCCACTGACTTCTCCACATTTGCGGAAAGGTCCAGTTTACATGTGCTAACCACGTGCTTCTGGGGTTATTTGCACTTAAACCCTTGCAGGTTTATATAATTGCAAATATACCCCTGAGCGTGTGGTTTATTTACAGGGAAGGCCTCATATTTATTTCTTTTGCATTTTAGTCCTTTCCAGGGCCCTTTTTGTAGTTATCTTTTCATGTTTCTTTTCAGTTATGCCCTTGTTTTCATTTTAGCATATCTTGAGCTACGTACATCCGATCGAGATGATTTCAGTTTCGTTTTAAAGCTGGTTTGATGATCTTTCAAATGGCATGCTTAATTATTGTTTTGGAAACGATGATTTTGTTATGTATTATTTTCTAGCAATGTGTCTATTTGAGCTAGAAATGATGCCTTGCTTAAAATTGTTCATCACAGCTGCCATTTTAATTAAACTTGAAATTAACTCTTATTGTTGCTCATCATTTTTACCTTGGGCATATTTTCATTGCATTACATGGCATTTATTGGCATGATAAAAAATTGATAAAAAAATATGCATGTTTATTTTTAATGCATTGTCTTGTTGTGTCTCTGCATGAGTTTGACCTATAATTGCTTCAACTCTACACTTAGTTAAACAAATAGAAATCCGATCAATACGAGAGAGGCTCGTGTCCCTGAGTTCGACCTTGGTTTCTTGCCAAGTAAAATAAATTAAGGACCATCGCATTCTTATTTGACATGTATCAATGAGGTGGTCTCTTTGGTGACCAAAATCGGCCCGACTGCATCGACATGTTGAAGTGCTAATCTAGCACTCTTAAAGGGCCGATTTTGCGGTTCATCACAGGGCGATTGTATTGTTCCACGTTTAGTGACTTTGATGTTGAGATCTCATCTCAAATACAGATCTTACGTACCACCCATAGATGCTTGATTAAATCAAGACTTAAATCTAATCTTCTCATTGCATCTGAATCTCATTCAGACCACTGTCCAACACTTGGACCAAGATCAGATTGCTTCTCTATTGAAAGGAGTCACTAAAATCTAGACATGTTTCATCACTCCCTTGGAATGGAAGCGTCATGGTTATACATTTGTTTATGATCACATCACCCTCAGGTATTTCCAATACCTGTACATCCTGCATACTGGAAGACCTATGATCAACCTGAAGATTAAGATCAATTTTACACTGTCTTCTTTAGGGTTTGATCACCAAGTTTCTCAATCTTGGTCATTGGGAATCGGTATCGATCATATGTTTTCCCAAAGCATATATCATACCTTCAAATTCTTGTCATGCTTCCAAAGCACTATGAGCATGTATGGAATTCGGTCGGTCCCAATACCTCATGAGTGATCTCATGTCTTTCGGTTCATAAGTGAACATGTATGATCCCTTTGAGAGATCGTATTACTCATATGCCCTTACATGCACACCAGTGTGCCGGTGTATAGACCTTGGTTAGGTTATCAACCTATTGGTATGCCAAATGTACACACTCAGACATATAGTAACACATATGTCTTCGGTCAGAGGATGTGTGCCTATGCTGTGACAACATTTAAGATAGGACTTAGGTTATCTCGATCTCGTTAAGTCAACCCATTGACCTAACTAATCTGACACCTCCGAATCACTATTCCCATGCAGAGGACCTGCATCAAGAGGTCGGTCAGATATCAGCCTATGTGAGAAAGGATTGCCATCTCCTACTCAGGCTGGAGATCATTTCGTAATAATCATTTGACGGTGCTTGATGAGTCCTCTATCTAACTCTTTAGATATTCATCCAAACACCAACCTCTATGATTTATTTAATGAATCAACAACTATATGATCATCAAGATGGCCATGGTACATAACCCTAATTGTACAGAGGGATCTATTATGCAAATTATTTATTCTTCATTTCAGATCAGGGAATGATATGTACAATAACATTTATTGCATAATGGCTCGCCGTGGGCTCGCATGTCCAACAACTAGACCACTCATTGTGAGGAGTCACATGCAACGCTAGCAGGATCCCTTGTGGCGAGCACAGAGTGACTCCCAAGATCGTACTCCGGTCTTATATTTTATTAGCTAACTATTGTGCTTCACGTAATAGAAGTTGCTCATCTAAGGCCGATTTCCTTGTGCATCATATAGATAGTTTATTTCTTGTATTTACTTTTATGCGCGGATCACCATGCATGTAGAGTAATGGAGTCAGATACACATTTCTATCCCTACATGAATCATTGTATTTGATCGCGCATTGGCTTTTCCAACTTCCTCCCCCTGTTTTATTGGAATCAAAATAATCAAGGAAATTGGAAAATTTGTTAAGCGTTGTATTATTCAGAAAAATACATAAAAAGTGCAAACAAAATAAAATTGGGATTGCTAATGCAAACTGACCCAGAAACCGATTTCACTTAAAAATTCTTGTTTTGGGGAGAGTCGCTCCCTCATTGTTTGATATATCTGTAGTAAGAGAGTGACCCTCACACTATGTAGAGCCATACTTGAACTCCTTTCAGACTACTGGTCTTATGGTTGGTTGTTCTTCAGTAAGGACTTCACCGGGTAGCTAGTAATTGGTCAGGGACTTCCTTAGGAAAGTGGATAGATTAGGTAACTGGTAGACAGTCTCCAATCCATACTGTCTGGGAAAAACTAGCTGTAAGATTGGGTTAGTCTCCTATGAGCATTGGGTTCCTAACAACTCGTTTAATCACTTTGATAGATTGATTGATCATCTAAATAAAAATTGACAAGATTATCGACCGATCTTTTACGGTCATCAGCTCGTATTGAGTAGGTGAATTTGGGGTTTGACTTCTGATCTTGTTTGCATTCCAGATCCAATCTTTATAAATCCTAACATCAGGATGATGAGCAGGAGGTCCCTTAGGATGCCTTTGGAAGCACCGCTTTCGAGCACTCCTCTCCATTCATCTAGAGCAGCATTAGAGAGCTCAGACCCACTCTCTAAACCTGAGTTTGTTACCACCTTGTTCCCCCTCAACCACCCTTCTACCATCCTTGAGATGCCAGAGTAGAGGGCAACACAATTGTATGTTCATTTGACGGCACTTGAGTTGGAGTTTTTTGCCTTTGTAGAGATCCAAGAGATGGACAACAACAAGAACCACACAGATGAGCAACTGCAGACTTCTTCCTATGTTTTTGACCAGGACGCCATCAACAACACACTGTTAGCTTCCCTGGGGACCATGCAGAAATAGATCAGGGACTAAGGAGCGTTCATGGCAGAGGTGAGAAGAGAGATGATGCAGATGTGAGCCGGCAGAGTGGAGCCGCAGAGACCTGCAGGTGGAGGGATACCATGCTAGGAGGGCAGTGGAGATGGACGACCTGAGGATCAGCAGGATCCCACGAGACCACCATGCACGATGAGGTAGTTGCACGACCCTGGTGCAACCCTCTTCCACTAATGGATTCAGCTACTGGAGATCCTGTGCGACTTCGAGCTTTGCCTCCAAACCATCTAGGTGTTGCCCAAGTTCCATGGTCCAGCCACCGAGGAGCTGCACCTCCATCTGTTGGAATTTGAGATGATTTGCAGCACTATCCATGATACATTTGGGGATGAGGATACAATCAAGATGATTGCCTTTCCATTCTCCTTAGTTGACAGAGCAGCCTACTGGACGAAGCATTTGGGGGGGGGGTACGTCACCACCTGGGAGCAGCTTTGGACCGAGTACTTGAACAAGTACTATCCACTCGACCGGACCAATGCATCATGAGACATGATAAACAAGTTCACTATGATCCCAAACGAGCAGTTTCATGAGAATTGCGATCGATTCAAAGAGCTCATCATGATCAGTGTCCACATCACGAAATATCCAAGCCCAACTTTTTTCAGAGCTTCTTTTGTAGGATGACACCAGAGCAGCAGAGGCTAGTGAACACCTCGTGTGGAGGGTCCTATTTTACCAAGTATGAGGACCAAGTCTTGGCCATCTATGAGGAGATGGCAGAGAATTACATGGTTATGTCCCAGACTAGGGTCTACACTCAGGGGAAGCCACTCCCACGGAAGATCTCATATCAAAGGATTGCTCGCGTCGATGTAGGTCCGTCTACTTCGCCAGCAGCAGCACATGTCGAGTACTCAATCGCTGACATGGGCATCATCAACAAGAAACTGGACTGCATCGAGATCATAAATAAGAAGCAGTTCTTGGCACAGACACTGGGTGACCTGAAGACCCAGATCATATGTCTTCAGGAGGTATAGACAACTTCTCAGCCCCATCTCAGGTCACGGGCTGATCCAGGGAGCAGTTCTACCCAGCCTTCTGCCTTGTATCGCCAGTTCCACCATATCCAGGCAGAGTCAGCCCAGCAGCTCCAGCACTTCCAACAACCACCATCATCTCCAGACACTCAGATAGTGGTCTACGAGTTGGATTAGCCATTGGCAGCTCATCCCCATCCACACCTTGAGCAGGATCCCGTTGATGGAAGTCAACGAGATTTGGTACTCCCAGTAGTAGCCGCAGCTTAGGAATCGTGGTTATTATCCCTGATTCAGATGGTCCACCGGAGGCACCTCATCCCAATAGCAGCCTCTAGCTCAGTTCGGGTAGAGCAACCAGCTGTAGTAGCAGCCCTATCACTCCCAACAACATTATCACCAGTAGCAGGGTCCTCGTCCCTATCATCAGAGACAACAGTGGAGGCAAAAATAACATCCTCAACAGTATTCGCAGCCTCCTCCTCACTACCGGCAATAGCAGCAGCATTCTCAGCCTCGTTTCTAGTGGGGAAACCCATCCGATTCTCATGCACTTGTGTTTGAGAACCCAACTCTTGACGACCTCTCCCGCCTACTTTCTGACCAGCAGTCATCCTTCCAGTGAGAGATGGATGAGTTCTTGCAGGAGATGAGGTAGATTATCAAGGTCAAGGCCACCATACCTGCTCAGGTTGAACCTAACCCAAACAATCTGAAGAGGAAATCTGAACAGGTACATTTTACAGAGACTACCAATCCTAGTGATTCTTTGGGTGATATTTCTTCTTATTTATTTGATGTTGATTTTGTGACACTTAGGAGCGATTAGATGTTAGTTGGCGGTGCCTCGTTTGAGTGATAACACCATGGAAATTCTGGAGCGTCAGACGAGGAAGATAGTGTTGCTAATGCCGCTAATGATGAAGATGATGAAGGTAGTGCTGAAGCCACCAAGGATGATGATCCATCCAACGGTATTGAGGTTGTCATGATTCCAGTTGCAGACGATGGTGCTGATGACACTAGTATTCCAGTTTCTTGGCCAGAGTACAATGCTAATGCCACAAAGACAAATGTCATGGGTGGTACTGATGCCACCATATCTCCTCCAGTTTTGTTACCTCATTTTATATCTCAGGATAGAAAATACAAAAAATGGAAAAAAATAGAAAAGAACAAAAATATAAATAAAGGAAAGTTTTCTGTATCTCATGTGGGTCCATTTGTGTTGCATGATGATCTTGGTATGGATTCTAGTCTTCTACATGCTCAGGAACCTATTCCTGACCCTCATCTCTCTGGAGAAGGTCCCTCCGTCCCCTTTACTCAAGCACTTCACTTAGGAAAGGGGATCGAAAGAGAAAATCCAAAAAAGAGTCACCATTTAGAGTTCAGCCAGCAGGTGATCAATCGATTCCAGATACAGCTGACTCCACAGGAGGCACTAGAGCACGTCCCTCTCTTCTAGAAGGACTTGAGAGAGAAGACCACCATCCATAGGAAGAGGGGGAACCATAATGCAGATATCCATGTGCTTACTCGTGCCACTTGCTTCTCCATTAAGAACCGATTTCCATCCAAGATATCATATGCAGGAGCTCCATATGTCAGATGCCACATACACGAGCAGCAGCTCGATCATACCATATTAGATAGATGCTCTTTATTAACCTTCTTCTGGAAGCCTTACTCGACCAATTCGAGTTTGGTCCTCTTTGACAGAGCAGGACAGTCCTTCAGTTTGTTGATAAATCTATCAAGAGGTCGAAGGGGTTATTGAAAAATGTGGTCCTTACAATTCAGGGTCTGAAATTCCTCTAGACTTTGTTGTATTGGACATAGAGATCCCTGAATTTGTGACTGATAACCCCATCATATTAGGACGTCCATTCTTAACCACATCCAAGGCAATATCTAGCCATGATAGCGGGAAGGTATAGTTTCGTGTTAAAGGAGAAACTATACAAATAGAGACGATTGAGGAGACCAGAGCGAGAGATTCAACATGATCAGAGCAGTTGAGAGATTCAAAGCAGAGGACAGATGTAGAGAGAGATGTCCACTAGGAGTGCAACTTTGTAATCACAGATGATGAAGCAGTATGGTCAGACTTAGCGGCACGATCCCTTGTCACGTCTTTAAATATCATAGACTTGCATATTTTGGCAAACGAGAGTTCAGAGAGCACACTTTTGGTGCCATACACATTTAAGGTTATTGATCATGGTCAGGGGAGCGAAGCAGAGTATATTTCATGTTATTCCGATTCAGATCCCTCGGATTCAAGCATTGATTAGTATGACTTTGATGACTATTGCCATGTTTGATTCCTACAGAGCCGATATCTAGGGCGGAGAGCGAGCCAGTATATATGACAGATACACTAGTACGGTTCTCTTCGTCAGATTCACAGATTCAGTGAGAGTTATAACATACAGATCCGGTGGCTTTCACTCAGACATTTCAGAACCAGATTTTCCAGCTCCCACTTCTTCAGAACCGAAGACCTTGCCGTAGAGTATGAATACAGATTCCTTGCGGGTGAGCCAGACATGTTCCCAATCATTATCTCAACAGATTTGACTAGAGATCAGGAATCTCGTTTGATGGAGGTTCTTGAAAGAAACCACAAGGTGATTGGATGGAGCATAACTGATCTCCACGGGATAAGTCCGACCATGTGCTCCCACCACATCTATCTCAAAGAGGACGCCAAGACATCGTGTGACTTCCAGCGATGGCTGAACCCGAATCTTCGGGATATGGTCATGAAGGAATTATAGAAGTGGTGGAGAGCTGATTTTATCTACCCCATCTTCGACTCCAAGTGGGTTAGTCCATTACATGTGGTACCCAAGAAGACGGGTATCATTACAGTTTTGAGCGAGTCTGGAGAGGAGATAGCTACCCGGGTACCCACTTCTTGGAGGGTTTGTGTGGACTATAGACGATTGAATCAGGCCACCAAGAAGGATCATTTCCCGCTTCCATTTAGTCATCACATTATCAAGGACGGATGCCCTTTGGTTTATGTAATGCCCCGTATACATTCCAAAGGTGCATGCTTTCCATCTTCACGAACATGGTGGGTGACTGTTTATAGATTTTCATGGATGACTTTTCGGTCTACGGCAACGGGTTTGATGCTTGTATTGACTGCCTAGACCGCATACTTCAGCGCTGCATAAAGGTCAACATCATATTATCTTTGGAGAAGAGTCATTTCATGATGACTCTGAGAACAGTTCTTGGTCATATCGTCTCCAACAGGGGCATGGAATTCGATCCAGTCAAATAGTCTATCATCAAGAAACTTAATCCACCATCCAATTTGCGATAGTTGCGGTCTTTTTTGGGGCATGTCAGTTTCTACCGATGATTCATTCAAGATTTCAGTTGTATTGCCTCATCTCTTATTAATCTGCTGATGAAAGACACCGAGTTAATTGTAGATGATAAGTGTCTAGCATCATTTGAGACTTGCAAGGGACTTGTTGTCGAGGCTCCTATCCTTCAGCCACCCAATTGGTCTCTCCCATTCAAGATCATGACGGATGCCTCTGATTTTGCCATAGGAATTATGCGAGGACAGAGGAGGGATGGATTGCCGTATGCCAATCACTACGCTAGTCAAACTTGGATGTCGCTCGATGGAATTATATTATGATAAAAAAGGAGATACTAGTCGTAGTCTTTTCTTTGGATAAGTTCAAATCATATATTCTTGGATCTAGAAAGACTATCTTTACAGACCGCACCGCCATTCGATACCTCATGGCAAAGAAGGATACCAAAGCTAGATTGACTAGACAGATCCTTCTACTCCAGGAGTTTGATATTGAGATTAAGAATAAGCTTGAAATCAAGAATAGTGGTGGATCACCTATCCCATTTAGAGAACCTTCAGGATTCTGATCAGATCACACCTATCATAGAGACCTTCCTAGACGAGGCAATCCTTGATATCACCTTACTTCCATGGTACAACAACATTGTGCACTATCTTGTCACCAAGAAAGTTCCACAAGGTTGGCCCATACAATGACTTGAGACCTTCCTTGCGAAAGACAAGTCGTACCATTGGGAGGATCCCACCATTTACCATGAAGGGGGGGGGGGGGGGATAGTGTCTAGTGTCGGTGCATTCCTCAGAAGAAGCACCACTTCGTCCTCACTTATTGCCACAAGCTTGAGGAAGGAGGACATCATTCTGGAGGAGGACAACAAAGAAGGTGCTCCAATCCTTCCTATGGTGGCCTACCCTCTTCAAGGATTCTAATGAATTCGTGAAGAGGTGTACTGATTATCAGAGGATGGGTAATTGTGGACAACGTGATATGATGTTGATGCAACCCATTCTCTTCTCTGAGGTTTTTGATGTATGGGGATATGATTTCATGGGTACATTCCCTAAGAGTCTGGGACTCAAGTATATTATGCTAGTTGTAGATTATGTGAGTCGTTGGGTTGAGGCCATCCCCACCCGAGTCACAGATGCTAAAATCGTATGCAGATTTTTGAGGAAAATATCATTTCACGGTTCAGGGTACCGAGAGTTTTGATATCTGATGGGGGACTCACTTTATCAATGACAAGGTAAGGGCCCTTGCTAACGGGTTCAGCATTGACTATCGAGTTACCACTCCATATCATCCTCACATCAATGGTCTTGTTGAAGTATTGAACAGAGACATCAAGATGATATTATAGAAGGTTGTATGCCCCGATAAAAAGGAATAATCATAGATTTTGGACTCGATCTTGTGGGCCTATAGGACATCCTTCAAGACACCTTTGGGTACATCTCCCTTTCATCTCGTTTATGGCAAATCATGCCACTTGCCTATGGAATCAAGCATAAGTCACTTTGGGCAGTCAGGGAGTTATTATTGGATCCTAAGAGTATAGGAGATCGGAGGAAAGTAGAGTTGGCAACCTTGGAGGAGTTGAGAGATACAATCTTCTCCAGTAGCTTACAATATAAGGAGAAAGTGAATATATGGCATGATTCTCATATCGGTCATAAATAGTTTCAACCGAATCAGAGAGTATGGCTATTTGATGCTAGGTTAAGATTATTTTCAGGAAAGTTACAAAGCAAATGAAAGGGACCATATTTTGTCAGAAAGGTACACGACAACAGAAGCATTGGTATCTCTGAGTTGTCATTTGATTCCACCTTTCGAGTTAACGGTCAGCGCCTGAAGCCATATCTTGATCATGATCCGTTGATCGTTGACGTTGCCTTATTCATTTTGTATGAGTTGTGTTCTTTGACTCACATCATTTGCATCTCATACATGATTATCACTTCTTCCTCGCAATTGTATAAATCCTGATTGTCCATATCAAACATTCTTTTAGTCTGATACTCTGTCTTCATCTTATAATTTTGCTATACTTAGGGTGCACTCTACCAGAACTATGGGGGGATGGTATCAGACATTGATTATTCGTTTGATTTTTTACCTCTGTTTTGTTGCCTATACTTAGGGATATTTTATCTTAAGTATAGGGGAGGTAAACTATGTACATCCTATACCTCAGTTTTTCCCTTGTGGACAATCTTCTATACTTAGGATTAGTTTATCTTAAGTATAAGGGGATCACTGATATCGATCCATTACATTCTTTTATTCGTCGTTGTAGTATAGCATTCTCTTCACTTCCCAATACTCATCATGAGTTATGTCTTGTATATATTGTATATATACTTTAGCCATAAGTTGTACTTTGTGTGAGTGCGTTAATAAAATAAAATGGCTAAAATTCACAAGCTTAGAAATCATAAAATTTTTAATTTTGTCTTGTACATAAATTCTTTTGTAAAAACTTTGTACATAAATATTTGTAAAAACATTTTGTAAAAACTATTTTTGTACAAATGTTTGTAAAATGTTTTGAGTATAAAATGTTTGTAAATCTTTTTGTATCAGAATTATGTATACAGTAAATTTTTTTAAAAAAAATATTTGAAAAACAAAAGTTTGCAAAATATTTTTTGTAGATATTTGTAAATATTTTTGCAAAACCTTTTTCTTGCATTCAAAATTTTCATATTTTTTAAAAAAGTTTTCAAAAAAGAATTTTTGAAAATTCTTGCCTGTATATTCTTCTGAATCATAGTTGACATTTAATCTGAAATTAAATTGAAAAATGGAGCTTGGTTAAGATCTTAATCCACCTAACTTTAGAGGAACCTTATGGGATTTGGGGTTAAGACTTTTCAGATCCATTAATGACTTAATTCTTTGAGTCCACTAGGGTATGTTCACATTTCATCTTGATGAGCCTAAGTAGAACACTTAGCAACACACACATGACTCTCAGAGACAATGGCTTGACTTGGACACACACCTTACATGTAGCTCAACATGGATGAGGTGGTGAGGAGGCAGAATTCTTTGGCTAGGGGTAGCATACGAGGGTAGTACTTCTAGGTAGAACCTCTCGTCTTCCTCTAGGGAGAGATGTGCATCTCAAACTGGTCTAATGGCATTGAGGTCAAAAGACAAGCATCTATGGGTAGCAACAATGCTTCAAAAGAGGGGTAGTCTACTGGCTCAAGAAGAAAAACTCATTACGTATATGTTGCACCATGTAGATATGTTGTACATATGCACATTAAAAAAATACAAACTAAAAAAACTCCAAAAAGTGGGTAGGCCAGATAAAAATAAAATGCTACCGGAGTGTATATAGTCAATAAATTAAAGGTTATGTATTACATTTTCTCATCTCATGAAAGCTTGCAGCGGGAGACTTAGCTACACGGGTTAAGCTCCCATGGATATGTGGCTACACTAGTCACGGTCCACTCTCTTCTTTCTCCCTCTTCTTGAGCTGGTTGAACTTGAACTTAAAAGGGAATAACCCAGTTCCTCGGAATTAGAGTTACCTTATTGAGGGAGGTTGTTTCTTTGTCATTTTCTGTGGTGGGGAGTTACCTATCACTTACAAAGTACAAGGAAAGATTAATAGTCATTAGAGTTTGCGTATATAGACTTTTTTTGACCTGATTTATAAAGGAGTCTTGTCCATAGATTTGTGGAACATGAATGTTATTGAGCCTTAAACCTATTTCCTAATAAGGTTCTAGCAAACTAATAATCCAAAGGTCTGACCGAGCTCCATATTCTAATTTAATGAAGATAAGTTTAATAATCCACCTTGATTCTTTTTCTTTTTGTTTCTTTTTATTTTCACTTCTTTTTCAAATAAGTGTTTGTTAAGGGAGTAGCAAAGGTAAAATGTAGGGGGATGATGAATCTATGATTCTCATTCTTTATTCGTTTACTTTAGCTCCTCTTTTCAACAAAAACACATGTAAATACTTGTAAATACAATAACTTAGAATTTTGCATGCATGTGATAATAATACATAATTAACATTTAATTTGTGTAAAATGAAAGAATAAAGAGAAAAATAAAAAGAATGGTGTATTTAGAATAAATACATATTACCCAATCCCCAAGAGAAGGTCAAGCCTTGACCTGATCGTAAAATAAAAGAAGCAGAAAGAGATAGGGTTCATTATGTATTGTACATAACCTCCATACTTGTACAGAATATCTATCTATTTATTTCTGACAAAATAAAATTATTTTATTCTTTTACACGCTTGTATATAATATTAAAAATAATATAAATCATAAAATCAAAATAAAAATAAAAAATCCAACCTTTGTACAAAATACACTTGTACCTTTAAATAATATATACTACATTGACTAATTATTTTATACCTTACACTTGTACAAAATACACTTATATATATACTACATTGACTAATTATTTTATACCTTTAAATAAATTATAAAAATAAAATAAATTATTTTTACTACTAAAATCATGTTGTAAATAAATAACATATATAAAAATAAAATTATTTTTGTAAAAATAATAAAATGAAAATTACTTGTACATAATACATAGGTATAATATACCTGTGTATAATACTACATGTTGTACATACATTATTTTATTTTTTATAAAAATGATTAAAAATTATAGAAAAATAGTTTAATAAATAATAAAAAAATTTAAATTTATACATTTTTTATTTAAATTCATTTACTATTTTTAATTCTATTTTTTGAATTTTGTAAATCCTAATTTCTGATTGGTCCAGCTCGGATCGTTGACCACTGTGAACGGTCTCTTCCAGACCGGGTCGGGTCGCACATGCCTCACCAGAGCATTTTCTCCACTTTTTGGCTCATGGGTCAGAGCTCTGACTGACTCCATTTCTGTGCCCGATTGAAGCCTGAACTCCTATGATCCTCACGGATCCCTAGGTGCAGTCGGTCTACATAATGTTCTACGTATTCCTCCGATATTTTTGGACCCTTGGTAGCCTATAAATATTCTCTTCTTGCCTCTGAAGTGAGGCAGCTCGTCCCTCGCGTCACCACAGACCTTGAGACACCTTCCTCGTAGTGACAGCCATTGGAGGAGTGCCTTAGGACCATCCAGAGAAGTCTGGAGACTCGTAGCTCATGATGTGGTCGTAGCTCCATCGCGTGAAGCCTTCCTGCCAGTCGCTGCTCAGTTGAGATCAAAACCTCGATGACCATCTTCTCCTGAAGTTTAGAAGCATATTTGAATCTTCAGGTACCTATCCTTTCCTCCGCAATTCCGCCTTTGTTTCAACTTTTCCATTTCTTGCTACTGCCAGTTCATCTGCTCCGACCTGTTTGTCGGAGTTCTGTTACCCACTCACATCCGTTCTGATCAAACCCCTTGCTTGCCTCGCACCTTCACACGCAGTTGGATCACCTTGAGACTCGACCATAGGGTCGAGATTAGGTCGAGTTTCCATCCCCTGCCTTTGCCGGAGACCCAAAACACCACCCCTCATCGCCTCTCTTATCTCTAGCCGCAATAACCATGATCAGAGCATAGCCCCGAGCCCCCTCTACCTATTGCAGATATCCATGCATGCCAGGAGCCCATTTTGGACCCCCGGCTACACAGGTGGAGTAGCTCCAGGAGACCTGTCACCGCCACTTCAATCCCATCGTCATCGCCCTCATCGGAGCCCCTCGTCCGATGCAAAATACCCCCACAATCCTACCAGAGCTCTCAAAGCCTTCATCGGATCTTTGGATCACCTTTAATGCTCGATCGAAGTTCACTGGGCGAGTGCTCTTGCAGACCCCCTCTCAACGGTCGAATCTTTCAGCATCTGCCTCATCTAATCTAAGCCACCCGACATTCGCAGCTTTTGGGTCATTAGATCAGAGCCTCTGACACATCTGCCCTGCATGTCATCGACATTCCCTACAGTCGTCAGATCTGCCATCTGCATCAGAGACCTATGCCATCGCCATCCTCTAGTGTACGCCACATACCCCTGTCCCTAGGTATATTTCACTTTCAATCCTGCGTACTTTTGCTTTTATATTTAGTCCATTAAAAAAATGTTGTGGTTAAGTAAATTTATAGTTTAGACCTCGTAGTTTGTGATATTTGCATTTCGGTCCCTCCGAATCTGAAGCACGTGTGTGCTCACATGTATTTTGGGTTATTTTAAGTTCTTTACTTGAACTTTTATGCTATAATTGTTTGAATGTTAACTTTCTAGAAATTACATTTATACCCCTATGCGTTGCATATTGAGCATGTGCGCGAATTAAGTGGCCTTTTTGTAGTATCGACCTTGGGCTTTATTTTTGTGTTATTTAATTGTCCCAAAAACTTAAAATATTTGCTAATTGATCCCTGTGAATTGTGACTACTTGTGTGTTTTTATTGGACTTAATAAATATTAAACTAATTCTAAAAATTACCTACAAATTACTATTATCTCCGGCTAGTGTGTTGTGATTTTTGTGGATTGAATTGATTACATCTTTATTTTTAAAAATTCGAAATCACCAAAATAAGCCTTGCTTGCCATAGAAATTTATAAAAAACAAAAAGTTCTTTAAAAATCCCATAAAAATTTATGTAGGTTCCTTTTTATATGTTTTCTCTTTAGTTTTAATTTTGTTTGAAAATTCCTTATAAAAATCCTAAAAATCTCAAAACACTTAAAATCTTATAAAATTATATAAAATCAAAGAAAAGTAAAAAATATGATTTCAATTTCTGTACTTAGCTTCATATCTCTATATCATAAAATTGCTAACTAGGACCTTGAGGCATTTTAAACTAATTTTAATTTGGAATTTGATCCTAATTATGCATTGTTTGGAGTTTTAGGCCATATTTGATTTTTATAAAATAGCAAAATATTAGAAAAATCTAAAAAAATACCAAAAAAAATTAAAATGCAAAAAACCCATATAATATTTTTAGTTTAATTTTTCGAGCATTTTTTATCTCTTTAAAAATTCTAAAAAGAGTGTTGTATGTGTTTTAAATGTTTGCGCTTTCGTGCCTTCTTTTAAAAGTTAAAAATTTGAAACATTAAAAGCCACTAAAAAAGTGTTTTATTTTCAAAATTTAACTACTGATTTCTTTAATCATGCTCCGTGTGTTCGACCTTGGTAGTTATACCAGGTAAATAAAATAGTGAAACGCTTACATTATTTGATTGTTTGATTTCTCTTTGAAGTGGTTTTATTTTCTCGTTGATTACGTCTAGTGATTTTGGTCACAACGACCTTGGATTATTTTCATACTTAAGCCTAGTTGCTAGGATGATCAACAGAATGATGTCGTTACTAGAGAGCATGGCTTAATAGTATTATTTCATTTTTTTCTCATTACTTATCTATTTGTTATAATTGTTTCTGACATTTTTTCTGTTTCACTTTTGTGCGAGGAACCTCCAGAGGGGTGCTTCGGCTTTATGTTGGAGGAACCCATACCCGAGGAGGAACAGAGAAGTAAGAGGATTTAGTTATAATAGATAGATAGTTATTTTTGAAGAGATATTTTATTATTGTAATAATTAGACTTTAAGACATTCTTTGGACACTTGGACTTCGGGGTCTGTTTCGTCGAGTACCGGTGTACTAGGGGGACCTCACCGTGGTTTTTCGTGGTTTTGGTTTTATCGCTTTTATTTTTATTTGATTCATGAGGATTTAGCCCTTAGACGTAGGACTTCTTCTTGATTATGATGTAATTAGCTAAGGTCCCACATATAATTATTTATCTGTTCCTATAGATCGTAATTGTACTTAGCTAAAATAAAATTAAAAAAGTTAGTCTGATTGGATACTAGACCACGCGTCATGAGGAGTCACATACATCGCTAGTAGGATACATTGCGGCGGGAACCAAGTGACTCCCAATATCGGACTTCTTCTTGTATTTGATTAGCTAACTTTGTGCTTCATGTAATAGAAGTTTCTCGTCTAAGGTCGATTTCCTTGTGCATCATATAGATAGTTTATTTCATGTCTTTTCTTTTATGCGTGGATCACCCTATATGTAGAGTGCTAGAGACAAGAATAACTGACCTAGCTAAAAGTTGATAAGAATTTGTAAAAGTCAATTTTGTAGGTTGTCCCTCACTGAATGTGACAATAGTAAAACAAGGTGCACAACTATGGTATACACAAAGCAAGATATTTCTAACTCAAGTTGGGATATAGCAATATGTCAATGTTCCATATACAATAAGCTCATATATATATATATATAGTATTAGGTACAATTAAATAAGGATCTTAACCAACATTAATGTCTTCACTAACAAAATTAATTAGATCTAATTATCACAATCATGTATCAAAATTAACCTAAGTGGCTCAGTTCTAAAGTCCAACCTATTTATACATGCAAGATCATAAGCAAGTTTAATATCATCAATATTATCTAATAAATATATCAATAAAATGGCAGATCGTATGTCATGTATTTGAGCTATCAACAATACAAAGCATCACAAATTTTCCTACTTAACCTCAAAGTACCCGATTCATCAACATACTGTAGCTAGCACCTTTGTGAGATCAAAAGGCATCACTAGGAATTCTTAGTAGTCCTGGATATGTTGTCAACCTTGATCGTGAAACTAGTGGCACCCTAACCAAAGATCAATCTTGAGATGACGACAGAAGAAGCGGATATTATATTTGGCAACCTTAATTCATTAATCTAAGAATCTTGTTAATGAAGGCACTCCAAGGGAAACAAAAAGCCTCACCAAAACCCTTATATAATTGTCCCTTCAATTTATTTTTCAGCTCATCCGAGTTATATGGTTGTAGTATTCGGTAAGCCATTAATAGTGAAAAATCAATATCTCTTTCAGGTGGATGTTCATCAAACCATCAACATTACACAAAAAAACTATCATAGAACTTCTGAATCCCCAAGTCATACATGGGAAACTTTTCTTTAGCCAAATAAGGTGCATATCTGATGAGCATCCGATAACGATAATCATCTGTCTCTCTTTTCTTTCATGTCTTCAGGAATAATCAATTCAATGTATTTAGTCTACTAAAATAATCAACATTTAATTTAATAATGTAAATTACAAATAGCTCTCCCTTATATATTATAAATCACATTTATATATACATATATGATTAATATGGATAGTCCTATCCACATTATTCATATCCATGATAATTAAATCACATTAGTCATATTGGATCTCTATTCTCATGTGCCCGAATAATGTGAATCACATTCACATTATTTACATCTTTGATAATTAAATCGTATTTAATTATCTAATATAACTCTCCTTATAATATGAATCAAAGTCATATTATTCGTGATAATTAAATCACATTTAGTTATCCATTTTCTCAATGCTCGGATACTTATATCAACAATGAAATTATCGTGAACTCTTTCAAGGATAATGTGCTTTCGTTGTGGATACTTGGCGATAAGGACAGGACGATTGTATTATTCCACATATAGTGACTTGGATATTGAGATCATATCTCAAATCTAGATCTCGGGCCTCCCATAGATGCTTGATTAAATCAAGACCGCAAATCTAGTCTTCTCATTGCATCTAAACACATTCAGATCAGTGTCCAATAATTGGACCAAGATTTGATTACTTCTCTACTGAGAGGAGTCGATAAAATTCAGACCCGTTTCATCACTCCCTAAGATTGGAAGCGTCATGGTTATACATGTTAGCAATGTGAGCCCGGGGCGAACCATTCCCGCAATAAATGTTATAATAAATAATTTATCAATACAAGTTATTGATTATTTTTCACTCCCATTCTGAGATTGAATGAATGAATGCACTATAAGGTTCCTCTGTACAATAAGGGTTATGTACCATGGCCAACTTGATGATCATACAGCTGTTGATTCATTGATTGAATCATAGAGGCTGATGCTTGGATGAATATCTAAGGAGTTAGATAGAGTACTCATCAAGTATCATCAAGTGATTGTTAATTGATGATCTCTAGCCTGAGTAGGAGATGGCAATCCTTTCTCATCTGGCTGATATCTGACTGACCTCTTGATGCATGTGCTCTACATGGGAATAGTGATTCGGATGTGTCATATTAGTTGAGTCAATGAGTTGACTGAACAACATCGAGATAACCAAAGACCTATGTTGAATTCTTTCACAACATTGGCATGCATCCTCTGACCAAAGACATATGTGTTGCTATATGTCTGAGTTTGTAAATTTGGCAGACCAATAGGTTGATGACCTAACCAAGGTCTATACACCGGCGAGCTGGTGTGCATGTAAGGACATATGAGTAATACGAACTCTCAAAGGAATCATACATGTCACTTGTGAACCGGAGGACATGATCTCACTCATGAGGTATTGGGACTGATCAAATTCCATGCATGGTCGTCATGCTTTGGAAGCATGACATGAACTTGAAGGTAAGATATATGCTTTGGGAAAGCATATGATCTATACCAATTCCCAATGACTAATTTTGAGAAACTGAGTTAACAAACCCTGAAGATGATAGTGTAAAAGTGATCTATATCTTCAGGATGATCATAGGTCTTCCAATATGCAGGATGTACAGGTGTTGGGAATACCTGAGGGTGATGTGATCATAAACGATTGTATAACAATGACGCTTCTATTCCGAGGGAGTGATGAAACAGGTTTGGATTTTAGTGACTCCTCTCAGTAGAGAAGTGACCTAATCTTAGTCCATGCATTGGCATTGATCTGAATGAGATTCAGATGCAATGAGAAGATTAGGTTTACGGTCTTGATTTAATCAAGCATCTATGAGAGTTCCATGAGATCTGGATTTGAGATGTGATCTCAATATCCAAGTCACTATACGTGGAACGATATAAGCGCCCAATCCTTATCTCCAAGTATTTGCGGAGAAATCAAATTATTCTTGAAAGGGTTCAAGATTAATTCCATAGATCTAAGCATTAAAGAATTGATGATTAAATGTGATTTAATTATCTTGATGTGTGTGGAAATTATCGAATATAATTAAATGTTATTTAATTATTGTGGATAAGAATAACGTAGATAGCAATATCCAATTATTCATAATATATTATAAATGTGATTTATAATGTATAAGAGAGAGCTAATTATAATTTTCATTTGCTGATTAATTATTAATATGTATTGAATACACATTATGTAATTAATTGAAAATGTAAATTATATTTTGTTTTGGGTTACGAATGTCATTCACAAATTTCCAATGGCAAGATTGCAATATTCTCAAAATTAATTATGAATTATTTTTTAAGAATAAATCACAACAAAAGCTATTGGATTAAATAAAGGAGATTTCCATGGAGATATGCAATCTCATGAGATTGCTCCCACTTGCAATCAAGTGGACGGCCACCATAGCCAATATGGAAATTGGTGGGCGTCCACCATGATCAATGGGGATGCAATCTCCATGTTGGTAATCTCCCTTTATTTGATTGGTTTAATTTAGGATTAATTTATATTTGATTTGTAAAATATATTTGATCTAAATTAAATTATTAGTTGTTGACTTTTTCCAACAACAATCTTGACCATTGGATTAAACATAAATCAATCTCATCCATTGATTTTTATATCCCATGAATTGAGATCCATGGATCCCAAAACCCTATAAATAGATAGGCATACCATTCTCTCTAATGCTATGCTTTTGGAAGCACATCTTTCTATCTCTCTCTCTTCTCTCCCCACACGTCAACTCTCTCCCTGTCCTTGGTGATCCTCCACTAAACTCTAGAGGAGAAGGCCGTCGACGCCTTCGCCACCGCGCCGCTACTTCGACGTTCTTCGGTTCTCCATTTTCTTGGAGTGCTACGCTCACGAAGAAGATGTTCGATCTCGTACGACGAGATCAGGAGTTCACCATGCTTGGATCAATTTGTTGGATTGCGAGGATCACACGGTTCATCCCCGTGCTCGCAAGCATCTTCTCCGACGACCGGACTTGAGACAAGAGTTCTCTTTTCATAGAGACTCGATCAACCACGCTACAAGAGGTGTTCCTTTATACTTGATGTGGTTCTAGATGAAACAATCCGAGAATCTTTCTTGGATCATGTGGTTTCATCGCATGAAAATTTTTAAATTCCACTGCGTAGAACAACTAGTACGACTAGTCATTCTATATCGTATTCGATACGATGCTCACGCTTCCATGATGCGCTTGAGGATAATACCATATCCTTCAAGTGGTATCAGATCTTTAGATCGAAGGTTTTGGATACGAAAAGCAAACCTAGGACGACTTGGGTTCGTTAAGGTTGCAAAAGTTTTGTCGCATTTGATTTTTGCACATCTATATAGTGAATAAATTCGGCCCTGTTTAAGATATTTAAACACGAATTAATCACTTGGATTTTGTTCTCCATTAAATAATAAAATTGTAGGATCTGAGTTTACGTAATTTGGATTCCGTTTGCTCGAGATATGGTTGTTTTAATGAACATGTATTCATTGTTGTGGGAACTGCGAATATTAACATGATTAATGAGTTAATTACTGTTCTGATCCGCCTTGAAATGCGTGAATACCTAGGTTCTGTCCTAAATAAAATTGGCAATCTTTGAAAATTGATTTTGTCTAATTTGGATTTAAATTGATTGAGATATGTTAATTTTAGTAAGTAGGGGTCACTGCTGAAATTACATTCCTAATCAAGAACCATGTGATTGTCAATTAATGAAATTAATTGTTAATTTAAATAAATAACTATGGAAAATATTTGAGAAATATTGGAATATGATTATTTCCTTAACTGACTTGGCCTCAACCAATAAATTGATTAGATTTGATCTAGATCATAATTGGAAACACAATCATCAAACTCCTTGCTTGAATAGGATTGGGAATTTGTCTAGCAAATTTCCTTATAATAAAAAATGTTTTGATTATTACTATATGGTAAAATTTCGGTTGAAGAACCGATGATCATCTCAAGTACAAATTGAGCTATTTGGCATTATCCTTTCCTTAGGTGGATATGGTGTCTAGTCGGAAAGCATTGGGGTAGCGGGTTGCATCGGGTGTGGTCCGTCCCACTTTCATCGGTACTGGCCATGACAGCGGGTAGGGACTCGATAATGGCGGAGAAATCAAGATGTATTTTCTAATTATTAAAATTCTAATTAATACGTACTTTGAGATAATACCATATATGTATTCAAGTAAAAACAATCAAGTTTATTGATTGAACTGGATTGATAATTAATTTAATATGATTAAATTAATTATATCCAATTAAAAAGACTCTATTATGAATAGATGTGTATTTCCCTTGGAGGAATTAATTATATGAATATGATTCATGTAATAAATTAAAATTTGAATATGAGGTGGAGGATCACATAAGTGACATCCATGGTCTCCCGTCAATGCGAAGAGTTTCGTCGCCATATATTGTATATAGGAGACGAATGTCCGAAGTGACAGCTCCTGCATACGATCCATTTGGATCAGGCTCGTCGCTTCTTAAAAGAGTAAGTACGTATGCGTAGTGACCCCAATATCAGGTCCTCATATTTTTGGGGCGATATTAGATTGCGCATATCGAGTTGTATTCCTGTTGACGGTTGGTTCAATTAATAACGGGTCAACATCACCTTAGGGGTGGTGGGCCCGTGTATTAAAGATCAAATTGGGGAATGCACGTTGGACTTGAAAGGAGGAATGTGTTCCCGCTTCTCTTTATTGGAGTCATAGGTTCTCATATTATTGGGATATGACAAAGATAAGGAGGAGATCTCAGTTCTTGCTTGAGATATAAGGGTAAGTATATCTCTTACTTTGAATGTGATTAAGGGAATAAACTTTCAAGGTTGACAGAACAAGAACAATTTAATTTAAAATGCCTTAATAAAATATCATAAATATGAATATATGATTATATATATTCTATTGTAGTGCGTTCTTAATTTCAAAAAATGAAGTCCATGAACCCACTAAGCAGGCTTCTGGAGATCAACTAGTTGACCGGTCCAAATTACTCGGATTAGATCCGTAATTTGGAGCTTGTTCTCTCGGCTGAGCGCATTAGCTATGTGCTCACAGAAGACAAGCATGAAAGCCCTAAATCGAAAGAACAAAAGCAATACAATGATAAGTATGATGAGGATCATATCTTGGCTAGATGCTATATCCTGGGTTCTCTCTCCGATGTTCTTCAGAAGAAACATGTCGAGATGAGCATATGCCAGGAAATAATGCAGAATCTGAAAGATATGTTTGGTGACATTAACCACACCCAGCGTTACAACATTATTAAAGAACTCGTTCGCTGCAAGATGCAGGAAGGAACTTCGGTTCGAGAACATGTACTCAAAATGTTTGTGTACTTGTCTGAACTGGAGACTCTTGGGGCAAATATGGATGCAGACATGCAAGCTGATTTCATTCTGTTGTCCTTGCCCAAACCTTTTAATAATTTTGTAGTTCATTCCACATAATCAAGTTGGACTTGTTGAATGCTGCACTTCTTGCTGCATTAAAGTCTGCAGAAGACATAATGAAGAAAGATGGTCCTGTTGGCAGTGCAATGGTTGCAGAGGTCAGAGGGAAGCACGGTCGGAAGTAAGGTTATCGGAAGGGCCCGACCGAGAAGAGAAAGAAGAAGAGTCAAGGTGTTGACTCATCTTGCAATGCATCCACACTGATAGCGTCGAAGAAAACCGACGTCTGTCACCACTACAAGAAGCCGAGGCACTGGAGGCGTAACTGCCCAAAATACTTGAAGTCAGTCGACAAAGGTAAAGCCCCAGTACGTATGAAATCTACTTTCATCATTGAAACTAGCTTTCTCGTTGGACGAGAAAGAAGTTGGGTTGTAGATTCTGGTGCTTCTGTTCATGTATGCAATTTGTTGCATTTGTTTCAGGAAACTAGGAATCTAGAGGAAGGGGAGATAGTCATCCAGATGGGATCTGATGCAAGTGTTGTAGCAGTCGTCGTCGGGACCTGTCGACTATCATTATCTAGTGGTAGAGTCTTAGTACTTAAAGCGTGTCATTATGTACCTGAAGTCAAAAGGAATTTAATATCTGTATCTAAGCTTGTTAGAAATGGATATTCATTCCTTTTCTGTAATAAATTAGTCATAAATCATTATGATAAATATATTGTAGATGGTATTTTGACTTCTGGTGGACTCTATGAATTGTGCATTGATGAGCATGTCATGAATGTTACAACCACTAATAAAAACCCTAAAAGATCCAGGGAGAATAAAAATCATTCGAATATGATTTGGCATACAAGGCTTAGTCAATTGTCTGTTGATAGGATCAACAGATTGATAAAGGATGGACCTTTAGATTTTCTATAGGTTCAATCTTTGCCTACCTGTGAAAATTGTATCCGAGGTAAAATGACTAGGATGCCTTTCCGTAACAAGATCACAAGATGCGAAGGTATTATCAACCTAATACATACCGATGTATGTGGTCTCTTCAGTACTGCGACTCGAAATGGATATCAATATTATTTAATGTTTATTGATGACCATTCGCGATACGGGTTTGTCTTCCTATTTTGCCATAAATCTGAAACCTTTGAAAAGTTCATAGAGTTCAAGGCTTTGGTTGAGAACCAAATTGATAGGAAGATTAAATGGATTCGATCTAATCGAGGTGGCGAGTACCTCTCAGATGAATTCAAGGAATATCTTAAAGAGAATGGAATTGTCTACAATCTCACTCCTCCTGGAATTCCCCAACTTGGTGTTGCTGAAAGACACAACAGGACCATCATGGATATGGTCCGTTCAATGATGAGCAAATCACATTTACCTCTTAGTTTCTGGGGATATGCAATAGAGACTGCAATATATATTCTAAATAAGATTCCTAGCAAATCTGTGGCTAAGACTTCTCATGATCTCTGATATGGAACCAAACCTAGTGTTAATCACTTGAAGGTTTGGGGTTGCTTGGTTCATGCTAAAAATGTGGATGCGTAAGCTAGAATCTCGCACTCGTGAGTGTTACTTCATTGGGTATGTTAAAGATGGTATTGGATACCATCTCTATGACCCTGAGATCCAAAAGACTTTTGTCTCTAGAGATGTGAAATTTCTGGAGGATGATTTCTTTAAAGGTTAAGACAAAAATAAAGTAGAGGAACTCATTGAATCCCCTGAGGATTCCGAGCTTCCTAGACCAGAAACTGAAGAGATAAATAAAGATGAAACACCCATACCTCTTCGAAGGAGTTCGAGGGTGGTTGCACCACCTGAAAGGTATGGATTCAATGTGTCAAGTGAGACTGATAATGATCCTACTTCATTTTATGAAGCACTTGTGGATCATGATATGGATAGATGGATGCTAGAAATGAAGTCAGAAATTGACTCAATGCATAAGAATGGTGTATGGACCCTAGAGGATCCACCTAAAGGGGTAAAACCATTGATTGTAAATGGATCTTCAAGAGAAAAAGGGGACCTGATGGGAAAATAGAGACTTTCAAGGCATGGCTTATAGCCAAGGGCTACACACAAAGAGAAGACATCAACTACGATGAGACATTCTCTCCCGTGGCTATGTTTAAATCCATTAGGACATTGCTAGCTATAGCTGCGTACCTTGACTACGACATCTGCCAGATGGACGTCAAAACAGCTTTCCTCAATGGATACCTCGAGGAGGATATCTATATGGAGCAACCCTAGGGCTTCATTACAGAGGATGCAAAGTATGCAAGCTGAAGAAATCCATTTATGGGCTCAAGCAAGCTTCTCGTAGTTGGAACATCAGGTTTGATGAAACCATAAAAAGTTATGATTTTGTGCAAAATCCTGATGAACCTTGTGTGTACAAGAAGCTTAGTGGGAGTGCCATTGTGTTCATCATGCTTTACGTAGATGACATCCTTATCATTGGGAATGATACAGGGATGATGACCAGTGTGAAAATTTGGCTATCCCATACTTTTGATATGAAAGATCTTGGAAAAGCCTCTTATATCTTAGGCCTGAACCTGTTCAGGAACCGAGAAAAGAGGATATTGGGATTATCACAGCATAGATACATTAAGAAGATTCTTGAACGATTCCATATGGATAGTTCCAAGAAAGGTTTCCTCCCCTTAAGACATGATATCCACCTGTCTAAAGGGATGGCTCCTCAAACTGTTGAGGAAAAGAAAGCCATGACTGGATGCCCTTATCCATCAGCCGTGGGAAGCTTAATGTACACCATTATGTGTACTAGGCCAGATATCTACCATGCAGTGGGAGTGGTAAGTCGTTACCAATCCTGCTATTGAGAACAACACTGGAATGCCGTAAAGAACATATTCAAATATCTAAGAGGGACGCAAGATTACATCTTGGTCTATGGAGATGGTGATCTCCAAGTCTTGGCATATACAGATTATGACTTCCAATCGGATATTGATGATCGAACGTCAACATCAGGGTTTGTATTCCTGTTGAACGGTGGTGTTGTGAGATGTAGAAGCAAGAAGCAAGATACTATAGCAGATTCAACAATAGAATCCGAGTACATTGCCGCATCAGATGCTGCAAAGGAGGCGGTGTGGTTGCGCAAATTCATCCTGGAGCTTGGCGTAGTTTCCTCTGATACTCCCATCCCTTTACTCTGCGATAACATGGGAGCCATTGCCCAAGCAAAGGAACCCAGATGGCATCATAAGAGCAAGCACGTGGAAAGGAAATACCACATCATCTGGGAGATTCAAAAGCGTGGTGACATAATCATCACCAAGGTGGCCTCTGCCGACAACGTTGCTGATCCTCTTACCAAACCTCCGACACAGAAGGTTTTCGACTAGCATGTAATGAGTATGGGTTTAAGGATTGTTCCTGAATGGTTCTGAGGGCTAGCATGTAATGAGTATGGATTTAAGGAGTGGAAGCATCATGGTTATACATGTTAGCAATGTGAGCCCGGGGCGAACCATTCCCGTAATAAATGTTATTGTAATAAATGATTTATCAATAAAAGTTATTGATTATTTTTCACTCCCTTTCTAAGATTGAATGAATGAATGCACTATAAGGTCCCTCTATACAATAAGGGTTATGTATCATGGCCAACTTGATCATCATACAGTTGTTGATTCATTGATTGAATCATAGAGGCTGATGCTTGGATGAATATCTAAGGATTTAGATAGAGGACCCATCAAGCATCATCAAATGATTGTTAAGTGATGATCTCCAGCCTGAGCAGGAGATGACAATCCTTTCTCATCTAGCTGATATCTAACTGACCTCTTGATGTAGGTCCTCTGCATGGGAATAGTGATTCGGAAGTGTCATATTAGTTGAGTCAATGAGTTGACTAAACAAGATCGAGATAACCAAAGACCTATGTTGAATGTTGTCACAGCATAGGCATGCATCCTCTGACCAGAGACAGATGTGTTTCTATATGTATGAGTGTGTACATTTGGCAGACCAATAGGTTGATGACCTAACCAAGGTCTATAAACCGACGAGCTGGTGTGCATGTTAAGACATATGAGTAATACGATCTCTTAAAGGGATCATACAGGTTCTCTTGTGAACCAGAGGACATGAGCTCACTCATGAGGTATTGGGACTGATCAAATTCCATGCATGGTCGTCATGCTTTGGAAGCATGACATGAATTTGAAGGTAAGATATATGCTTCGGGAAAGTATATGATCTATACCAATTCCCAATGACCAAGATTGAGAAACTTAGTGATCAAACCCTGAAGATGACAGTGTAAAAGTGATCTATATCTTCAGGATGATCATAGGCCTTCTAGTATGCAGGATGTACAGGTGTTGGGAATACTTGAGGGTGATGTGATCATAAACGATTGTATAACCATGACACTTCCATTCCGAGGAAGTGATGAAACAGGTTTGAATTTTAGTGACTCCTCTCAGTAGAGAAGTGGCCTAATCTTAGTCCATGCATTGGACATTGATTTGAATGGGATTCAGATGCAGTGAGAAGAATAGGTTTACGGTCTTGATTTAATCAAGCATCTATGAGAGGTCCATGAGATCTGGATTAGACATGTGATCTCAATATCCAAGTCACTATACGTGGAACAATACAATCGCCCAGTCCTTATCTCCAAGTATCTGCAGAGAAATCGCATTATTCTTAAAAGGGTTCAAGAATAATTCCATAGATCTAAGCATTAAAGAATTGATGATTAAATGTGATTTAATTATCTTGATGTGTGTGGAAATTATCCAATATAATTAAATGCGATTTACTTATTGTGGATAAGAATAATGTTGATAGCAATATCCAATTATTCATAATATATTATAAATGTGATTTATAAAGTATTAGAGAGAGCTAATTATAATTTATATTTGTTTATTAATTATTAATGTGTATTGGATACACATTGTGTAATTAATTGAAAATGTAAGTTATATTTTGTTTTGGGTTGTGAATGTGATTCACAAATTTCCAATGGCAAGATTGCAATATTCTCAAAATTAATTATGAATTATTTTTGAAGTATAAATCAAAACAAAAGTTGTTGGATTAAATAAAAGAGATTTCCATTGAGATATGCAATCTCATGAAATCTCATGAGATTGCTCGCACTTGCAATCAAGTGGACGACCACCATAACCAATATGGAAATTGGTGGTCGTCCACCATGATCTATGGGGATGTAATCTCCATGTTGGTAATCTCCCTTTATTTGATTGGTTTAATTTAGGATTAATTTATATTTGATTTGTAAAATATATTTGATCTAAATTAAATTATTAGTTGTTGGCTTTCACCAACAACAATCTTGACCATTGGATTAAACATAAATCAATCTCATCCATTGATTTTTTGTATCCCATGGATTGAGATCCATGGATCCCAAAACCCTATAAATAGAGAGGCATACCATGATCTCTAATGCTATGCTTTTGGAAGAACATCTCTCTCTCTCTCTCTCCTCTCCCCACACGTCAACTCTCTCTCTCCCTCTCCTTGGTAGCTGTCCACCAAACTCTAGAGGAGAAAGCCATCGATGTCTTCGCCACTGCACCGCTACTTCGACGTTATTCGATTCTCTGTTTTCTTGGGGAGTGCTACGCTCACGAAGAAGATGTTCGATCTCGTACGACGAGATCAGGAGTTCACCGTGCTTGGATCTATTTGTTGGATTGCGAGGATCACGCGATTCATCCCTGCGCTCGCAAACGTCTTCTCCGACGATCGAACTTGAGACAGGAGGTCTCTTTTCGTAGAGACTCGATCAACCATGCTACAGAGGTATTCCTTTATACTTGATGTGGTTCTAGATGAAACGATCCGAGAATCTTGCTTGTATCATGTGGATTCATCGCATGAAAATTTTTAAATTCCGCTGCATAGAATAACTAGTACGACTAGTAGTTCTACATTGTTTTTGATACGATGCTCACGCTTCCATGATGCGCTTGAGGATAATACCATATCCTTCAATACAATCATTTGTGATCAGATCACCCTCAGGTATTTCTAATACCTGTACATCCTGCATACTGGATGACCCAAAATAAAACCTTAGTATTAGATCAATTTTACACTGTCTACTTCAGGGTTTTATCAGTAAGTTTCTCAATTGATCATTGGTTGTCAGTATCGATCATATACTTTCCAAAAGCATATATCATACCTAGGTCTTGATCATATACTTTCCAAAAGTATATATCAAACCTAAAAATTCAGTCAAGCTTCAAAAGTGAGATGACCGTG
This sequence comes from Ottelia alismoides, assembly GCA_037367405.1. NCBI lineage: Eukaryota > Viridiplantae > Streptophyta > Magnoliopsida > Alismatales > Hydrocharitaceae > Ottelia > Ottelia alismoides. The sequence continues at coordinate 87,526 of JAZKJV010011323.1, read as the reverse complement.
CACGAAATTTGATTCTTCCCAATATCTCATGAGTGAACTCTTGTTTTCTGTTCAATAACTGAACCTGTATGATTCCTTTGAGATACCGTATTACTCATATGCCCTTGTATGCACGTCAGCATGCCGGTGTATAGTTCTTGATTAGGTCATCAACCTATTGGTCTGTCAAATGTTAATACTTAGACATATAGTAACACATCTGTCTCCGGTCAGAGGATGCATGCCTATATCGTGACATCATACGACACAGGACTTTGGTTATCCTGATCTCGTTAGGTCAACTCTTTGACCTACCTTATCTAACACCTCTGAATCTCTATTTCTATGTAGAGGACCTGCATCAAGAAGTCGGTTAGATATCAACCTTTATGAGAAAGGATTGTCATCTCCTACTCAGGCTGGAGATCATCTCTTAACAATGATGTTGCTCGATGAGTCCTCAGTCTAACTCTTTAGATATTCATCCAAGCATCATCCTCTATGATTCAATTATTGAATCAACAGTTGTATGATCATTAAGATGGCCATGTTACATAACCCTAATTGTACTAAGGGACCTATTATGTAAATTGATTATTCTTCATTTCAGATCAGAGATTGATATTCGTAATAACATTTATTGCATAATAGCTCGCTGTGGGCTCACATGTCCAACAAGAATACGTACTCAAAATGTTTGGGTACCTCTTGGAACTGGAAACTCTTGGGCTAACATGGCTACAGACATGTAGTCTGACTTCATTCTGCTTAGGGTCCCCAAGTCTTTCAATATCTAATCTAAATCCTTAGATATTCATCCAAGCACCAGCCTCTACGATTCAATTAATGAATCAGCAGTTGTATGATTATCAAGACTAGGGCTGCTAATCGAACTGAACATGTTCATATTCGATTAGAATTAGTTCGATAATAGTTCGAAAAATGTTTGTTCGTTTCTAAACGGACTGAATATGAACTTCAAATTTTAGTTCGATAGCTTAACGAACCGAACATGAACATAACATATGTTCGTTCGATAAATGTTCGAGTTCGATATATGTATATGTGTATGTGTATGTATCTGTATATGTAACTTAGTATTTATACACTTGGTAAATTTCGAGGTTAAAGAAATTGTGGTGTTATATTGGGCTTTGTTCCGCTTTAATTTGAACATTTTCTTATTTTTACTGCTTATCGAACCTTGTTATCGAAATCCAATTTCGAACTTGTTTATATAAACAAGTTTTAGTTAAGTTAAATTGTTAACGAACTGTTATCGAATTGAACTCGAACGTTCGTTTTCTAAACGAACTCGAACTCGAACATATCCTATCGAACATTTATCGAACCGAACTCGAACTCGAACTTTCGAACTTCCTTATCGAACCGAACTCGAACATAGGTCCGTTCGTTACAGTTCGGTTCGATTAGCAGCCCTAATCAAGACGTCCATGGTACCTAACCCTAATTATACAGAGGACCTTATAGTGCATTCATTCATTTAATCTCATAAAGGAAGTAAAGCAATCAATAACTTTTATTGATAAATCATATATTACAATAACATTTATTGTAAGAATGGTTCACCTCGGGCTTACATGGCTAACAATCTCCCACTAGCCCTCAAAACCATTTAGGAACAATCCTTAAATCCATACTCATTACATGCCGATGGAAATCCTTCTGTATCAGAGGTTTGGTAAGAGGATCAACAACGTTGTCAACAGAGGACACCTTTATGATGACGATATCACCACGCTTCTAAATCCATTGAATGATGTGGTATTTCCTTTCCACGTGCTTGCTCTTTTGATGCCATCTGGGTTCCTTCACCTTGGCAATGACTCTTGTGTTATCGCAGAGTAACGGTTTGGGAGTATCAGAGGAAACTACAACAAGTTCCAAGATGAATTTACGCAACAACACCACCTCCTTTACAGCATCCGATGCGGCAATATATTCGACTTCTGTTGTTGAATCTGTTGTAGTGTCCTGCTTCTTGCTTCTCCATCTCACAACACCACCATTCAACAGGAACACAAACCCTGATGTCGACTTTCGATCATCAATATCCGACTGGAAGTCTGAATCTGTGTATCGTAAGACTTGTAGATCGCCATCTCCATAGACCAAGATGTAATCTTGCGTCCATCTTAGATATTTGAAAAGTAGATCACCATCTCCATAGACCAAGATGTAATCTTGCGTCCATCTTAGATATTTGAAAATGTTCTTCACTGCATTCCAGTGTTGCTCTCCATAGCAGGATTTGTAACAACTTACCACTCCCACTACATGGAAGATATATGGCCTAGTACACGTCATGGCATACATTAAGCTTCATACTGTAGATGCATATAGACATCCAACCATGGTTTTCTTTTCCTCAACACTTTGAGGAGCCATCCCTTTAGACAGATGGATACTATGTCTTAAGGGGAGGAATTCTTTCTTGGAACTATCCATACGGAATTATTCAAGAATCTTCTTAATGTACCCATGTTGCGATAATCCCAATATCTTCTTTTCTTGATTTTTGAACAACTTCAGGCCTAAGATGTAAGAGTCTCCTCCAAGATCTTTCATCTCAAAGGTATGAGATAACCAAATTTTCACACTAGTCATCATCCTTGTATCATTCCCAATGATAAGGATATCATCTATATAAAGAACAGTGATCACAATGGCGCTCCCACTAAGCTTCTTGTACACACAAGGTTCATCAGGATTCTGCACAAAATCATAACTCTTTATGGTTTCATCAATCTGATGTTCTAGCTATGAGAAGCTTGTTTGAGCCCATAAATAGATTTCTTTAGCTTGCATACTTTGCGATCCTCGGCAAAGAAGCCCTGACGCTGCTCCATATAGATATCCTCCTCGAGGTATCCATTGAGGAAAGCCGTCTTGACGTCCATCCGCCAGATGTCATAGTCAGGAGATGTAGCTATAGCCAGCAGTGTCCTGATGCACTTAAGTACCAACCATAAAGAGAATGTATCATTGTAGTCGATGCCATCTCTCTATGTGTAGCCTTTGGCCACGAGCCATGCTTTGAAAGTCTCTACTTTCCCATCAGTTCCCCTCTTTCCCTTGAAGATCCATTTACACCCATGGGTTTTACCACTTTAGGTGGATCCTCTAGGGTCCATACATCATTCTTATGCATGGAGTCAATCTCTGACTTCATTGCTAGCATCCATCTATCCATGTCATGATCTGCGAGTGCTTCATCAAATGAAGCAGGATCGTTGTCAGTTTCACCTAATACATGGAATTCATACCTTTCAGTTGGTGAAACCACCGTCAAACTCTCGAAGAGGTATGGGTGTTTCATATTTGTTTATGTCATCGGTTTTCTCGTTCAGGAAACCAGAAATTCCACATCTCAAGAGATGAAAACCTTTTGAGTCTCAAGGTCATAAAGCTGGTATCCAATACCATCTTTAACAAACCCAATGAAATAACACTTGCGAGTGAAAGATTCCAACTTACTTGCGTCCACGTTCTTCGCATGTACCAAGCAATCCCAAACCCTCAAGTGGTTAACACTAGGTTTGGTTCCATACCAAAGCTCATGAGGAGTCTTAGGCATAGATTTGCTAGGAATCTTATTGTGGATATATATCCCAATCTCTACTGCATATCCCCAGAAACTAAGAGGTAAATGTGCTTTCCTCATCATTGATCGAACCATATCCATGATAGTAATGTTGTGTCTTTCAGCAACACCATTTAAATTGGGGGGTTCCAGGAGGAGTGAGATTGGAGACAATTCCATTCTCTTTAAGGTGTTCCTTGAATTCATCTTTGAAATACATGTTTTGTATAGTCTTGAGTTTTTGAAGAATATCACTATATATACTATATTTGAATGTTAGCAAGTGTTATTTCATGGAATTATTGGATTGATAGTATTCACATTTTACGGTTAACACATTCAATAGATTCACCTTAATACAACGATTTTATGGAAACTAGTTGCGTGTAAATCAGAGACCATCTTGTATAAATATGACTTCAAAAAGTTCTTTGGATTTTTGTAGCATACCAAACATACCACATCTAGAAATCGAGAAGTATGGTAGTAGCATAAGTAGTAGAATCCACTACTAGTATAGGGCCACAATGTTATAGTTTATAACTCATTAGCCCATAATCATGTCATTAAGCATAATTAAGCGTGATTAAGCACTTACCCGTCATTAGTGATAATTAAGTGTCATTAGCAAAAGTAGGACACATGGAGAGGGAGTCATGGGACACGTGTCGTTATATATTCAGGACAAGTGTAAAAACCCAAGAATGCCATGTGTCATCATCCTAAGACTAACATGTTGTCCTAGTGTAGCCTCTTGCTTGGGCAACAAGTTATCTCATACTTAAGCCAAGTGCCATGGTACATGGATGACAAGTGCTTGCCATGTGTCTTCATACATGGAAGAGAGGCAACATGTATCTTAAAGCCTCTCTTATATGTTGACAAATGTCACACATGGCAAGGGGTTGGATGCCTATATATACCCAAGACCCCCCTCCAATTCCACTCACTTCATCCCACACCCCTCTCACCACCTTAGAGCCACAAGGCCGCCAAGGTTGCTGGAGGAGCACGCGGGAGTCACGGCGAAGCCCTGTCGGTGACCGAGAGCGTATTAGAAGCCGTAACGAAGTTTTGTCCGCACCAAGCCGTAGGATTCAATCTAAGACGGCTATAGAGGGGATGGGATTTCACTAAAGAAGGGAGATCTCGACTCGAGTGAGATATCGATCAGGTGAGGGATTCTCAAGCGCTATTTTAAAGCAATAATCTTTAGCTTTTTATGCATGGTTTTGAATAGCAAGTATGCAATCGTGTTTTTCGCAAGCAATTACATATGAATTGCTAGTAGTATATAGATGATATGAAATCGGATCTTTAGAACGTAATTTCAGATGTTGTTTCAAATGTTTTATCATGATAGCATGTTTTCAAGCATATGGTTCTTTGTGGAAGACTAAACATAAGTTTCACTAATTAGATTTTAGCTTTTTATAAAAGAAACATGTGTGAACAGTCATTATGCAATATATATCAGTTTTCAAGTCCTAAATAGTTTCCAGTCGCAAGAATATGCGTGCTATGCCAGATTTTTGTATGATAATGAATTAGAGCTATTATGAGCATGAATTAGCAAGAGTACGGATTATTAATAGTAAGAAAAGACTCTGAATCAGAAAGTAACCACCACAGTAGCTATTTTATACTAGTCATGAACTAGCCATTAGATATGGTGATGTCATTAGATATGACCTTGAAACCGCCATTAGATATGCCAAACCATTAGATATGATATCAAGAGGACTTTAGATCCGCATTCTGTATACATATAGGCTTTGGGCCGTATGCAGGTGTGTTTTTGGTCTTTGGGACCGTCTGCGTGTATGACTTAGCTTTGTTTCAGCGTTCAGAATAGATAACTTAGCCACAGTGGTGATTAATGCAAAGAGCTTGATAGTGACAATTATGTTTTAGTTCATCTTTTTTTTGAAGTAATTACAGTGTTCAATTGCAAAACTAGCATGTTGTTTTATGTTTACTGTCATAAAGTCTCTTTTTCCAGCTATTTCAAAGTTATGAGCATAATTTTTTGTATGATGCTCATATTTCAACTTTTAGCTATATGTAAAAAAAACTTGAGATCCATTCACTGGGTCTAAGCTGACAATGGGTTTAGACTCATCCCGTTATATTATAATTATGTACAGATCAACAGAATTACGACCAGAAGGAGAAAGGACAACTTACACACTAGAAGGAGGTGGTGTTTGATGGTTTTCATTTTTTTTTGTACTGTATGTTGTTTTGTAAGGAGTTGTAATAGAACTTGTGTAAGACACTTTTTTGTAATGAGAACTTTATAAATACAAAGATGATATGTTTGATTAGATTGCCACATGTATACTTTGAGAAAAAAATGAAGTAGAAAGATCTCTTGTCGCGGCACGTTCCGGTTAGCGGGACGGGTCGTGACAACTTGTGGTATCAGAGCAAAGGGGTTTAGGATCTTGAGGAAGAATTATATTAGGAGTTGATCTGAGAAGAAAATTGATTTTATAGTCTTGAGGATATATGGAATCATTATTGGAGGATTTATGTTGATGAAGGATCTAATTGAGGTTTTATTTTTATAGGAAACAATGGCAGGAGAGCAGCCACAAGCGACCACCCAAGGCCCTAGTCAGGAGAATAACAACAACGTATATGACACGTTGACCTTGATAGCTCAAACACTAGGAGGCATGGCTGCCCAATCCGTTTAAAAGATATGAATTCGAGTACCAATTTCCATTTGAACATGTAAAGAAGCTGGGAGGAGAACCATTTGTAGGAGATACTGATCCAAAGAAGGCAAGGGAATGGTTCAAGAATATGGAGAAAATATTTGCTCTAATGGACTGTACAGATAAACAGAAGTTGAAGTATACAATATTTTTACTGAAAGATAGCGCTGATGATTGGTGGACATCGATGAAAATGAAATATCCGAACCCTTCTCACATTACATGGGAGATCTTTGAGAAAGAGTTCAATGAAAAATATTACTCAAGGGTTTACCAGGAGGAGAAACGCAGGGAATTCTTATTCCTTACTCAGGGTAGCAATTTTATTTGATGAATATGAGAAGAAATTGACAAAACTTTCAAAGTTTACTGCTTCTCTGGTTGCAACAGGAGGAAGAAAAGTGTAGACGTCTAGAAGATTGTATGAATATTGACTTAAAGGAAATGGTTTCGGCCACGGGTTATACCGATTATGCAAAATTGGTTGAGGTTGCTCGTAAGGCTGAACGAGTAGTGATAGAAAGGAGAAAATGTAATGATCACGAAAAGAAAAGGTTTGCAGATAGACCTCAGTGGAGGAGAACCATGAACAAAGAACCGAGAATAGCTGGGAATTCTAGGCAAGATAATCGGTCAGCCTTTAAAGTACAAGGGAATCAAACAGATAGATTTACAGTTGGGACTTCTGAAAACAGAACACTTTCTTTTCACGACGTACAAACTGTGGAAAGTTTCATCCAGGAAGTTGCTCAAGGGGACCGCTGGGTGTTATCAATGTGGTGAGATAGGCCACATACGTCAGAATTGTCCCGCACTTGTCCAAGACCGTAGGGTTATTGGAAGACCAGTACCAAATGAAAATCGTGATATTGTTATACGTCGTCCTCCACCTGCAAGGGAACAAAATAAAAGCAATACACAGAAGAGATCAAACCAGAGAGAGGGAAAAGCTTTTGCTATCACCTTAGAGGAGGCCATATCTGCAGACGATGTTGTATCAGGTACCACTATTATTTTTGGTTTAAAAAACACATACTCTTATTGATTCTGGTGCAAGTCATTCTTTTATTTCACAAAGATTCTCCATATATGCTGACAAAGTAACAAGCACTCTAAATCCTGCCTTAGCAATTTCTTTGCCTAAGGGAGAACAAGAAATTATTAGTGATGTTCTCAGAAATTGTTTGGTTAATATAGGAAAAAATTATATTCAAGTAGACCTAATTCCTATGGAGATCAGGGAATTTGATGCTATCATAGGAATGGATTGCTTAAGTACATATCATGCTCTTCTAGACTGTTACAAGAAGCATGTTACTTTTAGAAAACTAGGTGATGTTGAATTCACTTTCTATGGAGAAAGCTGAAGGATATATCTGACCCATGTCATCTCCTGTCTCTTAGCCCAGAAGTTGATAAGGAAGGGATATTCCTCTTTTATTGCTTATGTGTTTAATACTGAGGCAGAAGCAGTCAGTTTAGAAAATATCCCTGTGGTGAAGGAGTTTCCAGAAGTATTTCCAAATGAACTGCCAGGAGTTCCTCCTGATAGGGAAATTGAATTCACTATTAACCTCACTCCGGGTACAAACCCAATTGCTTTAAATCCTTACAGAATGGCCCCTGCCGAACTCAAAGAACTCAAAACCCAATTGCAGGAATTGACAGATAAGGGATTTATACAATCCAGTATGTCACCATGGGGTGCTCTCGTTCTATTTGTCAAGAAGAAAGATGGTTCCATGAGACTTTGTATAGATTACAGCAGACTAAACAGAGTGATTGTCCGCAACAACTATCCTCTGCCCAGGATAGATGACTTATTTGATCAATTACAAGGGGCTTCTGTGTTTTCAAAGATAGATTTGAGATCAGGGTATCATCATCTCAAAATTAAAGTTGAAGATGTTCCTAAGACTGCCTTTAGGACTTGTTATGGACATTACAAATTCCTGGTAATGCCTTTTGGTTTGACAAATGCCCCAGCTACGTTTATGGATTTGATGAATAGGGTTTTCCGTCCATATATGGACAAGTTCGTGATCGTATTGATTGATGATATTCTAGTATATTCTAAAACAGAGGAAGAACATAGAGAACACTTGAGAATTGTGCTTCAAACTCTGAAGGAACACAGATTATATGCAAAGTTTGATAAATGTGAGTTTTGGTTGAAGAATGTCGCATTTCTAGGCCATGTCATATCTGGAGAAGGAATAACAGTAGAACCATCAAAGATAGAAGCAATTCTTTGATGGGAACGACCGATAAATGCATCAGAAATACGAAGTTTCCTTGGATTAGCTGGGATTTATTGAAGATTTGTAGAAAAGTTCTCTAGAATAGCCGCACCATTGACAAGGCTAACTAGGAAGAATGTAAAATATAGTTGGGATGAAGAATGCGAGAAGAGTTTTAAGGAACTCAAGAGTCGTCTCACCTCTGCACCAATACTTAGCCTTCCTTCAGGACAGGGTAATTTTGCAATATATAGCGATGCCTCAAGACAAGGGTTGGGATGCGTCTTGATGCAAAATGATAAGGTGATCGCTTATGCTTCTAGACAACTAAAACAATATGAGTTAAATTACCCAACTCATGACCTTGAGTTAGCAGCTATAGTATTTGCCTTAAAGATCTGGAGACACTACCTATATGGAGAAACTTGTCAAATCTTTACGGATCATAAGAGTTTGAAATATATTTTCTCTCAGAAAGAGTTGAATTTAAGGCAAAGAAGATGGTTAGAGATAATCAAAGATTATGATTGTTCCATAGAATATCACCCGGGGAAAGCCAATGTCGTAGCTGATGCTCTCAGTCGAAAGTCTAAGAGTCAGCTATCTCACTTAAGAGCAGAGTATTCACAGTTGAAAGAGTTACGTGCAAAGTTGACCATAAATAGCTCCGGAGCCTTATTAGCATCCTTACAAGTGAGACCCATATTATATGATAAAATTAAGGAAACAGAAGTCCATGATTATGAAATCATTAGAATGATTGAGAAGACTAAGGGAGGAGATGAAGCCGGGTATACAATAGATGGTCAAGGGGTTTTATTATTTAAAGGAAGATTGTGTGTTCCAAATAAATCTGATATAAAGACAGAGATTCTGGAGGAGGCACATAACTCCATGTATATTATGCACCCAGGAAGTACTAAGATGTATAGAATGCTTAAGAGCTACTATTGGTTGTCTGGCATGAAGAGAGAAATTACAGAGTATGTTCCTAGATGTCCTATAAACCGGAGCATTTGAGATCTTCGGGGACATTACAGCCACTTCCAATACTAGAATGGAAATGGGAACACATCACTATGGATTTTGTTACAGGATTTCCAAGGACCCGTCGAGGTCACGATGCAATATGGGTCATAGTAGACAGATTGACTAAATCTGCACATTTCTTAGCCATTAACATGACATACAATCTAGACCGCTTGGGGAAGATCTTTGTTAATGAGATCGTTAGCCATCATGAGGCTCCTGTGTCAATTGTATCTGATAGAGATCCACGATTCACTTCTAAGCTTTGGCCAACCTTACATAAAGCTATGGGAACAAAGTTAGCATTTAGTACAGCCTTTCATCCTTAGACAGATGGTCAATCAGAACGGACAATCCAAACTCTAGAAGACATGCTTAGAGCTTGTGCACTGAGCCTTAAAGAAAGCTGGGATGAACATCTCTCACTTATAGAGTTTGCATACAATAACAACTATCATGCTAGTATTGGGATGGCACCTTATGAAGCCTTATATGGTAGACCATGTAGAACACCTATCTGTTGGAGTGAGATGGGAGAACGAAAATTGGTTCAACCTGAATTAATACAAAGCACAATAGAAAAATTTGAGGAAATCAAGAGGTGTCTGAAGGCAGCACAAAGCAGACAGAAAAGATATGCAGATAAGCGCAGGAGAGACTTAGAATTTTAAGTGGGAGACCATGTGTTTCTAAAAGCTCTATGATATTTGACTTTGTGGAATGAGAGCTTTTCTTTGACATTTCATTGATTTGTATAATTTTTGGCTAGCTCCACTGCTTTTACCAAGAGTGGACGTACACTGATCAACAATTTTTTATTTATTTCACACCCTGGCACTTAGGTCAATGTCAAGAGATTAGTATAAGAACCATGTTCTCATACTGGCTAAAATTGCGGACACTCAGGTTTCATGAAGCCTTCAAAGATTTTATCCCATCCCCGAGCATCATTAGATCAAGTCCAGACTCAATCCCTCATCCCAATCTCTCAAGTGAAAAGTCAACTCATCTCTTCAAAACCGCAGTCGTGCATGTAATGTGATGATCATATTCTTAAAGGTATGTGTTTAAGCATGAAATATAGCATGCAAATCTAGAAATTTAGGGGGCTGTGGATGATTAAGTCTAAGACCCTGATGGCTAAGGGTGGTTAACCTAAAATCTTAAGACCTCATAAATCAAGCTTCCTTGAACTTTTCAGATCCTTGGTGGAAGTGTGAAAGTAGAGGATTAATCCAAATCCTTCATTCAAAAACATTTTTTAAGATTTAAGAGATATTAGGACTGCATAAACTCAATTAAATAGATGTATCTGCATTCAGCTAGTATGGATGTAAGTACAGGCCGAAGCCCGTTGCTTGAGGACGGGGCTTTACGCGATGTCCTCTAAACCATCCACTCTGCTAAGGGCGAACCCTCACTGAACGCGGCTACGTAATTGGGCTTAGTAGTTACTAATGACTCCCAAAGGATTTTTAGATTTTCTCATTTTTATGGATTTTAATTGAAGGTTAGAACAATTGTTAGACTCAACTTTCCTTGAAAAAAGAAAGAAGCTTTCAAAACCATGTCACACAAATAAAAAATTTCAAAACATTTTCAAAAGATTTTTCAAAACAAGAAAAACTCATTTTTCAAATCATTTTCGAAAATAATTTTTATAAAAATAGTGTAACATATTATAGAAAAGCCATGAAAATAATTGAGTCCACTTAGTTCAAAGGATTTTACTTTAGCCGAAAAGTTTTAAATTTTTCAAAATTTTCAGATTATAGCTAAAGTAAGTATACTGTATATACAATATACCCCCCCTATACTTAAACTTTGCTATGTCCTCATAGCACTAGATGATACAAGTCCATAGGTCCATTTAAATATAGAGAAATATACAGGAACTAAAGGGGCTCCCCCTATACTTAGGTTAGAAATAACCTAAGTATAAAGGCAAGGAAAGATGAGTGGAGAAAAACACAGGGACTCGGTCCCCCTATATTTAGGCTATGAGTAGCCTAAGTAAAAGATGGATAGTTGATGTTGGGAGAGACTGAGGTGAACGAAAAAGATGGATGGATATACACATGAGTGGATGAATCTGCGAAGATAAATGGAGTGTGTAAGGCTCTGGGGAGTATAACGAAGCAAACATGGCTCAATCAAGCATGTAACACCCTTCCAGTTCACCAACTCACACATGAAACCAATAGAAGTTGGTTTATTATCTTGTCAGTTTAATTGTTGATTAAAATATTATTATTATTATTGTTATTTTATGTAGAAAAAGTGTCTGGTAAAAATCAATGCGTAAACGAGGGTGTTGCTCTCCCAAAACAAAATTTTACTCAATTTTAGGTCGACTTGCAATTAATAGTCCCATTTATTATTTAAGGTTGTCACTGAATTAAGGGGACCACAAAATCAAGCAATCATCTTCTACCGTTCATTCTCATTTTCCATTAACCTCGCTGATCAAGCTAGGAGGGGAAACCGAGAAAAAACCATGTAACCGATAAAAACCATGATCTAAGCTAAGCGATAAAACATGCAGTGACTTAGCGAAAATACGTGAAAATTGGGGCTGTTTTAAAAACCAAAACTCATGTGTGCAAGTCAATCAGAAAGCCACACCTAATCATGCTTCTATTAGCGGGGAGAATGTCCAGTAAATTTGGCTAAGTGAAGCGAGATTATGTGCATCTATTTTTAGTGTGTCTTACCTACAAGCAAGCACATAAAAATATGAATGTTAAACTAAGCTCGAAGAGCCGCGTGCCTGGTCCTAGGTCAACACTCAAGTGGGGGAGATTCCCACACAACCACAAATATTCGTTCTTTTACAACCGCGAGTCTTCGATCGAATACCACTCTAAAAGATGATTATTACAAAATAACATGATATGCAAAGTGATAATTTTTCTTTCTTCTCGACGTGCTCCAAGCGTGCTTTTGCGGCTCCTCTCAGCAGGTAGCTCCTGCTCCTCGCCTCCTTGAATAATCAAAGGCCCTGCCACAAAAGTAACGGTCAGAGATCAATCGAGAAGAGAATTTTATAATGCAAGACAAATGGATAAACCAGACCTATAAAAATTTACTTAATTAAATAAATGAAAATCCAAAAAAATAGAGGAAATGAGCTGTGTCCCCGAAAACGGTGCCATTTGATAAACCACAAATTCGGTCCTCTAATATTGTTGTTTTAACACTGAAGATGTCATTGCAGTCGGGCCGAACTAGGTCTATCAAAAACCATCTAAGTTGGATATATCAAAGAAATCAGATGGTCCTATTTTTATTTTACTTGGCAAGAAATCAAGGTCTAACTCAAGGACACGAGCCTCTCTTGTGATTATCCATATTTTTATCTATTTATTAAGTGTTAAGTTGGAAAACATAGGTCAAACAATGCTAAAGGATGAAATAATGCTTTAAAAAAACATGCATTTTTTTATTTTTCATCATGCAATTTAAATGTGACGAAATGAAAATCAACAATATGCCTCAGATCAGAATAATTTATCCATTAAAAAATTACCAGTCAAACAGAGTACAATAGGAAAGATGGACACTTAGATAATTAAATAATACGTTATAGTTCATAGTGTCAAATCTAAAATATAAGCATGCCATAAGAAAGATAACGAGAAGAGCTTCAAAATGCCACTAAAATCAACTGAAATGGAAATACGATGCTCAAGATATGCAATAAAGAAGACAAGGGCATAGCTGAAAGAAAACATGAAAGATAACTACGAACAGGTCCCTGGGAGGGACTATAATGCAAAAAAAAAATAAAGCGTGAGGCCCTCCCTGTAAATAACCCACATGCGCGGGGACATATTTACAATTATTAAAACTTACGAGGGTGAAGGTGCAAATAACCCCAGGTGCGCATGAGCGGCATGTGCAGCAGGACCTGCATGCAAATTTGGAGATGTCAGAGGGCCTCTCTGCAAATAACCCACATTCGCACATGACAAACACGTGCGCTCCCAGGCTCAGATCATATCTGAGGCTTAGAGTAGCTTTGACAAGGCTCGGTGGCTGGCTCAGTTAGGCTCGAAGCTGCAGAATGGTTCGATGTAGGTTCGGGAGCTCCAAGCCTGCTGATTCGGATGCCATGGCTCGGAAAATCTCTGGCTCTGACACGTGGCCCATCGTAGACTGTTGGATGTTGATGATCCAACGGTGCCTGTATTCGCTTCTGCGGTATACGTGGCTGGCTTTGCGCCATTGGATCTCAAGGATCCAACGGCATTTGGAGAAGATGCTCATGGGCAACATGGACGCTTCTGTGTCGTTGGATGTGCTCCGGGAGGGAATATCCAATAGCGCATGGGTTGTCTTCCTCGTCTTCCGCTGGCGGCGGGATCAGGACTACGGTGAAGGAGCCCGAGCTCCGCCACTCCTCTCCGGTGTTGGTGACGCTCGCCCGATGCTTCTAGAAGGTTGTCGATGAAGATCAGATGTTGAGCGAGCTGCGATGATGCTCGATGCAGCATTTCATCTCTTCGATGATGGAAACGAGGCTTGGCGAAAGAGGTCCGGCGAGATCTCCTGCCATTGAGCACTTGAGTATCTGCAGGGTTAGGACAATAGCCGAAGCAGAGGTGCTATGTGCTTGAGCGAGGTGAGATGAAGTGAAGATCTTCTGTGGGCGGAGCAGGTGGCAGCTCAAGACTCCTCCACCGTGGAAGGCGGAGGAGGTGGGTCGGAGGTGAACTAAGGTTGTGGGAGATCAGGATGGTGGTCTAAGTGGTGAGAGAAGATTGCGGGAGTGCGATGAAGCATAAGGGGCGATCAATGGAAGGTGATATGGTATGTAGGGGGCTAATAAAATCAATGAAATTAAAGAAAAATGGAAAGAGAGATCGGAGAGGTACTTACCTGATTTGAGGTGAAGGTGGTGGTCTATGCTTGAGCTCCGAGGGGAGCTCGGGTTATCGCTGGACTCCGACGATCCCTCGAAGCAGCTAGGCGCGACTGGGTCGTCGCAAACCCGGCGATGAACACCAGGGGTCAACACCGGAGGCTAAAGTCGTCGTCGCTCGATCTCTCCACCTCCCCTCTCACAGGGAGGTGGAGGAGGGCTGGGCTTTGCCCCGCGTAAAGGTGGACGGGCTATTCAGGCGGAGGATAGGGTGTATATGAGGGCAAAGTGCGGCGGTTCAGGTGGTGGGATCGTGGTTTGCGTGGGGTGAATGGGTCAAAGGAGAGGAAATCGTGGGGGATGGAAGCATTCGCGAGGAAGAGGGATGATGGGGCACTCAGATGGGAGGGTTGGCGAGTGGAGAAGAAGGCCGAAGACTCGGGAGAAATGAGAAGGGCGAGGTGTTCGTGCAAGGTAGAGAACTTGTGAGAGAGAGGGGATCCGAAGGTTGACGATGATGTTTTGTCGTTGGATCGTAAGATCGAACGGCCTGGATCGAAGCGCCAAAGAGTGGTTCTGATGAGATCGAAGGCGGCATGATCGAAGTGAAGGATATGGAGAAATCCTCAAGCGCATCACGGAAGCGTGATCGTCGTATCGGATACGACGAAGAACGACTAGTCGTACTAGTTGTTCGGTTAGCGGAATTTAAAAATTTTTAAACCGATGAAACCACATGATCCGAGAACCATTCTCAAATCGTTTCATCTATAACCACAGCAAGTATAATGCAATACCTCTTGAAGCGTGGTTGATCGAGTCTCTACGAAAAGAGACCTCCTGTCTCAAGTCCGATCGTCGGAGTAACGGCTTGCGAGCGCGGAGATGAGTCGCGGTGTCCTCGCAATCCAAGATGATCCAAGCGCGGTTGCTCCTGATCTCGTCGCACGAGATCAAGCGTCTCCTTCGTGAGTGAAGCACTCCAAGAAGACAAAGAACCGCAGAGAGTCGAAGCGGCAGCACGATGGCGCGGGCGTCGACGTTTCTCTCCACCAAGGTGGACGGCCACCAAGAAGAGAGGGAGAGAAGGGCTGTCGTGTATATGAGAAAGAGAGAGAGAGTTTGTGCTACAATAGCATGTGTAAAGAGAGAGCCAAGTATGCCTCTCTATTTATAGGGTTTTGGGATCCATGGATCTCAATCCATGGGACACATAGAATCAATGGATGAGATTGATTTATGTTCATCCAATGGCTAAGATTGTTGTTGTCAAAAGCAACAATTTTAGGTCAAAATATATTTGATAAAATCAAATATAATTCATTCCTAAAACAACCCAACAAATAAGGAGAGAAGACACATGGAGATTTCATCTCCATGTGCCTTCCATGTAGGCGCACACCCACTCCAATTAGGAGTGGTGTGCCGTCCATGGATTGCATGGAGATTGCAATCTCCATGAGATTGCATATCTCCATGTAATCTCTCTTATTTATTTGCAACAAAATTATTTGGGTTTTATTTCTCAAAAAATAATTCACAATTATCTTTGAGAATATTGCAATCTTGCCATGGAAAAATTGTGAATCATATTCACAACCCAAAACAAAATGTAATTCATATTGTTAATTAATTACACAATGTGTATCCAATACACATCATAATTAATCAACACATATAAATTATAATTAACTCTCTCTAATACATTATAAATCACATTTATAATATATTATGAATAATTGGATATCTCTATCCACATTATTCTTATCCAAACTTATTAAATCACATTTAATCATATTGGATAATTTCTCATACATCATGATAATTAAAACACTTTTAATTATCAACTTCTCTTTGCTTAGATCTTATGGAATTGTTCTTAAACCATTTAAGAACAATGCTATTTCTCCTCAGATACTTGGAGATAAGGACAGGGCGATTGTATTGTTCCACGTATAGTGACTTGGATGTTGAGATCGTATCTCAAATCCAGATCCTATGGACCTCCCACTGATGCTTGATCAAATCAAGACCGTAGACTTAATCTTCTCATTGCATCTGAATCTCATTCAGATCAATGTCCATTTCATGGACTAAGATTAGGTCACTTCTCTAATGAGAGGAGTCACTAAAATCCAAACCTGTTTCATCACTCCCTCGGAATGGAAGCGTCATGGTTATACAATCGTTTATGATCAAATCACCCTTCAGGTATTCCCAATACCTGCACATCCTACATACTGGAAGACTCATGATCATCCTGAAGATAAAGATCACTTTTACACTGTCATCTTCAGGGTTAGACCATTAAGTTTCTCAATCTTGGTCATCGGGATTTGGTATAGATCATATGCTTTCACAAAGCATATATCTTACCTTCAAATTCATGTCATGCTTCCAAAGCACGACGACCATGCATGGAATTTGTTCAGTCCCAATACCTCATGAGTGAGCTCATGTCTCCCGGTTCACAGGTGAACCTGTATGATCCCTTTGAGAGATCGCATTACTCATATGTCCTTACATGCACACCAGCTCGCCGGTATATAGACCTTGATTAGGTCATCAACCTATTGGTCTGCCAAATGTACATACTCAGACATATAGCAATACATCTGTCTCTAGTCAGAGGATGCATGCCTATGTTGTGACAGTATTCAACGTAGGTCTTTGGTTATCTCGATCTCGTCAAGTCAACCCATTGACTTGACTAACCTGACACCTCTGAATCACTATTCCTATGCAGAGGACCTGCATCAAGAGGTCAGTCAGATATCAGTCATATGAGATAGGATTGCCATCTCCCACTCAGACTGGAGATCATCACTTAATGATCATTTGATGATGCTTGATGAGTCCTCTATCTAACTCCTTAGATATTCATCCAAGCATCAGCCTCTATGATCCATCCAATGAATCAACAGCTGTATGATCATCAAGTTGGCCATGGTACATAACCCTTATTGTACAGAGGGACCCTATAGTGCATTCATTCATTAATCTCAGAAAGGGGAGTGAAAAATAATCAATAATCTTCATTGATAATTTATTCATTACAATAACATTTATTGTAGAAATGGTTCGCCCGGGGCTCACATTGCTAACAATCTCCCACTAGCCCTCAGAACCATTCAGGTACAATCTTTAAACCCATACTCATTACATGCTGGTCGAAAACCTTCTGTGTCAGAGGTTTGGTAAGAGGATCAGCAACGTTGTCGGCAGAGGCCACCTTGGTGATGATGATGTCACCACGCTTTTGTATCTCCCGAATGATGTGGTATTTCCTTTCCACGTGCTTGCTCTTTTGATGCCATCTGGGTTCCTTTGCCTGGGCAATGGCTCCCATGTTATCACAGAGTAACGGGATGGGAGTATCAGAGGAAACTACGCCAAGCTCCAGCACGAACTTGCGCAACCACACCGCCTCCTTTGCAGCATCTGATGCGGCAATGTATTCGGCTTCCGTTGTTAAATCTGCAGTAGTGTCCTGCTTCTTGCTTCTCCAGCTCACACCACCACCATTCAACAATAACACGAACCCCGATGTCGACTTTCGATCATCTACATCCGATTGGAAGTCAGAATCTGTATATCCCAAGACTTGGAGATCACCATCTCCATAGACCAAGATGTAATCTTGCGTCCGTCTTAGATATTTGAATATGTTCTTTACTGCATTCCAGTGTTGTTCTCCATAGCAGGATTGGTAACGACTTACCACTCCCACTGCATGGCAGATATCTGGCCTAGTGCACATCATGGCATACATTAAGCTTCCTATGGCTGATGCATAAGGACATCCAGCCATGGCCTTCTTTTCCTCAACAGTTTGAGGAGCCATTCCTTTAGACAGGTGGATACCATGTCTTAAGGGTAGGAATCCTTTCTTAGAACTATCCATACGGAATCGTTCAAGAATCTTCTTAATGTATCCATGTTGTGACAATCCCAAAATCCTCTTTTCTCGGTTTCTGAACAGCTTCAGGCCTAAGATGTAAGAGGCTTCTCCAAGATCTTTCATCTCAAAGGTATGGGACAGCCAAATCTTTACACTGGTCATCATCCCTGTATCATTCCCAATGATAAGGATGTCATCTACATAAAGCACGATGAACACAACGGCGCTCCCACTAAGCTTCTTGTATACACAAGGTTCATCAGGATTTTGCACAAAATCATAACTCTTTATGGTTTCGTCAAATCTGATGTTCCAACTATGAGAAGCTTGCTTGAGCCCATAGATGGATTTCTTCAGCTTGCATACTTTACCATCCTCAGTCATGAAGCCTTGGGGCTGCTCCATGTAGATATCCTCCTCGAGGTATCCATTGAGGAAAGCCGTCTTGACGTCCATCCGCCAGATGTCGTAGTCAAGATATGCAGCTATAGCTAGCAATGTCCGGATGGATTTAAGCATAGCCACAGGAGAGAATGTCTCATCGTAGTCGATGCCTTCTCTCTGTGTGTAGCCCTTGGCTACGAGCCGTGCCTTGAAAGTCTCTACTTTCCCATCAGGTCCCCTCTTTCTCTTGAAGATCCATTTACACCCAATGGGTTTTACCCCTTTAGGTGGATCCTCTAGGGTCCATACACCATTCTTATGCATGTAGTCAATTTCTGACTTCATTGCTAGCATCCATCTATCCATGTCTTGATCCGCGAGTGCTTCATCAAATGAAGTAGGATCAATGTCAGTTTCACCTGACACATGGAATCCATACCTTTCAGGTGGTGCAACCACCCTCGAACTCCTTCGAAGAGGTATGGGTGTTTCATCTTTATTTATCTCTTCCGTTTCTGGTCTAGGAAGTTCAGAATCCTCAGGGGATTCAAAGAATTCCTCTGCTTCATTATTGTCTTGACCTTTAAGGAAATCATTCTCCAGAAACTTCACATCTCTAGAAACAAAAACCTTTTGGGTCTCAGGGTCATAAAGTTGGTATCCAATACCATCTTTAACATACCCAATGAAGTAACACTCACGAGAGCGAGATTCTAGCTTACTTGCGTCCACGTTCTTCGCATAGACCAAGCAACCCCAAACCCTCAAGTGATTAACACTAGGTTTGGTTCCACACCATAGCTCATGAGGAGTCTTAGGCACGGATTTGCTAGGAATCTTATTCAGGATATATATTGCAGTCTCTACTGCATATCCCCAGAAACTAAGAGGTAAATTTGCTTTATTCATCATTGATCGGACCATGTCCATGATGGTCCTGTTGCGTCTTTCAGCAACACCATTTAGTTGGGGAGTTCCAGGAGGAGTGAGATTGGAAACAATTCCATTCTCCTTAAGGTATTCCTTGAATTCATCTGATAGGTACTCGCCACCTCGATCAGATCGAATCCGTTTAATCTTCCTATCGGTTTGGTTCTCAACCAAAGCCTTGAATTCTTTGAACTTTTCAAAGGTTTCAGACTTATGACGTAGTAGGAAGATAAACCCGTATCGCGAATGGTCACCGATAAACGTCAAATAATATCGGTATCCATTTCGAGTCGCGGTACTGAAGGGACCACATACATCGGTATGTATTAGGTCAATAATACCTTCGCATCTCGTAACCTTGTTACGGAAAGGCGTCCTAGTCATTTTGCCCTGTATGCAATGTTTGCAAGTGGGCAGAGGTTGAACCTGTAGAAAATCTAGAGGTCCATCCTTTATCAATCTATTGATCCTATCAACAGACAAATGACCAAGCCTTTGATGCCATATCTCATTTGAGATATTTTTATCCTCTCTGGATCTTTTAGGGTTTTTATTAGTGGTTGTCACATTCATAATACATTTATCAATGCACAATTCATAGAGTCCACCAGAAGTCAAAACACCATCCGCAATATATTTATCATAACGACTTATGACTAATTTATTACAGAAAAGGAAAGTATATCCGCTTCTAACAAGCTTAGATACAGATATCAAGTTCCTTCTGACTTCGGGTACATAAAGACATTCTTTAAGTATAAGGACTCTACCACTAGATAATGATAGTCTACAAGTCCCGACGGCTACTGCTGCAACACTTGCATCAGATCCCATCTGGATGACTATCTCCCCTTCCTCAAGATTCCTAGTTTCCTAAAACAAATGCAACAAATTGCATAAATGAACAGAAGCACCAGAATCTACAACCCAACTTCCTTCTCGTCCAACGAGAAAGCTAGTTTAAATGATGAAAGTAGATTTCATACCTGCTGGGGCTTTACCTTTGTCTGAGGACTTCAGGTAATCTGGGCAGTTACGCTTCCAGTGCCCCGGCTTCTTGCAGTGATGACAGACGTCGGTTTTCTTCGACGCCATGAGAGTGGATGCACTGGAAGAAGAGGCAACACTTTGTCCCTTCTTCTTTCTCTTCTGGGCCGGGCCCTTCCGAGAACCATGCTTCCGACCGCGCTTCCCTTTGACCTGTGCAACCATTGCACTGCCACTGGGACCATCCTTCTTCATTACGTCCTCTGCGGACTTTAATGCAGCAAGGAGAGCAGCATTTGTCAATTCCAACTTGTTCATGTGGAATGACACTACAAAGTTATTAAAAGACTTGGGCAATGACAACAGAATGAAGTCAGCTTGCATGTCTGCATCCATCGTTGCCCCAAGAGTCTCCAGCTCCGACAAGTACCCAAA
Organism: Ottelia alismoides; assembly: GCA_037367405.1. Lineage (NCBI taxonomy): Eukaryota > Viridiplantae > Streptophyta > Magnoliopsida > Alismatales > Hydrocharitaceae > Ottelia > Ottelia alismoides. The sequence goes on along the minus strand of JAZKJV010011323.1, from coordinate 66,450 downwards.
TATTTTGAGTACATGTTCACGGACCGAAGTCCCTTCCTGCATTCTACAGCGAATGAGGTCTTCCATAACATTGTACCGCTGAGTGCGGTTAATGTCACCAAACATATCCTTAAGATTCTGCATTATTTCCTGACAGGTATTCATCTCCACATGTTGCTTCTGCAGAACATTGGAGAGAGAACCTAGGATATAGCACCTAGCCAAGACATGATCTTCATCATACTTGTCATTAAATGCTTTTTCTTCCTTGGACTTAAGGTTCTCAAGCTTGTCCTCGGATAGCACATAACTAATGCGCTCAGCAGAGAGAACAAGCTCCAAATTTCGGATCCAATCCGAGTAATTTGGACCGGTCAATTGGTTGACCTCAAGAAGCCTACTAAGTGGGTTCAAAGACTTCATTTTCTGAAATTAAGAATGCACTATATTAGAATATAGAAATATATATATTAAAATTTATGATATTTGATTAAGGTATTTTAAATCAAATTATTCTTGCATTGTCGACTTTGAAAGTTCATTCCCTTAATCACTTTCAAAGTAAGAGATATACTTACCGCTATATCTCTAGCAAGAATTGGGATCTCCTCTTTATCATTGTCACATCCCAATAATATGAGAATCTGTGACTCCAATAAAGAAAAGCAGGAACTCATTCCAATTTGCAAGTCCAACTTGCAATTTCCCAATTCGGTCTTTAACACCCGAGCCCACCACCCCTAAGGCGATGTTGACCCGTTATTAATTGAACCAACCATCAACAGGAATAGTACTCGCTATGCGCAATCCAATATCGCCCCAATAATACGAGGATCCGATATTGGGGTCACTACGCATACGGCCTTACTCTTTCGAGAAGCAAAGAGTCCGATCCAGATGCGCTTGCACACAGGAGCTGTCACTTCGGACAGGCGTCTCCCACATGCAATCCCTGGCGACGAAACTCTTCGCCTTGACGGGAGACCATGGATGTCACTTATGTGATCCTCCATCTTCATATTCAAATTTTAATTAATTATCGTGAATCACATTCACATAATTAATTCTTCCAAGGGAATTAATAACTCTAATCATATTAGAGTATTTCAATTGGACATAATCAATTTAATCATATTAAATTAATTATCAATCCAATTCAATCAATCAAACTTGATTATTTTTACTTGAATACATATATGGTAATATCTCAAAATACGTATTAATTCGAATTTTAATAATTAGGAAAAAATACATCTTAATCCCTCGGACATTATCCCGGCACTACCCGCTGTCATGGCCAGTACCGACGAGAGTGGGACGGACCACATACGTTGCAACCTGCAACCCCAATGCTCTCCGACTAGGCACCACATCCGCCTCGGGAAAGGATAATGGCAAATTGATTAATTTGTACTTGAGATGATCATCGGTTTTTCAACCGAAATTGTACCATATAGTAATAATCAAAACATTTTTGATTATAAGGAAATTTGCTATACAAATTCCCAAATCCTATTCAAGCATCAAGTTTGAAGATTGTTGTTTCCAATTTATGATTTAGATCACATCTTAATCAATTAATTGGTTGGGGCCATGTCAATTAGGCAAATAATCATGTCTCAATATTTCACAAATATTATTCAAGATTATTTCACGAAATTAACAATTAATTTCACTAATTGACAATCACTTGGTTATAGATTAGGAATGCCATTTCAGTAATGACCCCTATTCACTAAAATTGGCATATCTCAATCAATTTAAATCCAAATTAAGCAAACTCAATTTTCATAGATTGCTAACTTGATTTACAACAGAACATAAGTGGATTTGCACGCATTTCGAGGCAGATGATAACAGTAATTAACTCTTTAATCATGTTAAAATCTATTGTTCCCGCAACAGTGCATACATGTCCATTAAAACAACCATAACTAGAGCATACGAAATCCGATTTACGCAAACTCACTTCCTATGGTTTCCTTATTTAATGGGGAACAAAATCCAAGTATTAAATTCGTGTTTAAACAATTTAAACAGTGCCGAATTTATTTACCAAACAGATCTGCGAAATCAAATGCGATGAAAACTTTCGCGACCTAAACGAACCCAAGTCGTCCTCGGTTTTTCGAATCATATTCGAAAACGTCGACCTAAGGCTCTGATACCACTTGAAGGATATGGAGAAATCCTCAAGCGCATCACGGAAGCATGATCGTCGTATCGGATACGACGAAGAACGACTAGTCGTACTAGTTGTTCGGTTAGCGGAATTTAAAAATTTTTAAACCGATGAAACCACATGATCCGAGAACCATTCTCAAATCGTTTCATCTATAACCACAGCAAGTATAATGCAATACCTCTTGAAGCGTGGTTGATCGAGTCTCTACGAAAAGAGACCTCCTGTCTCAAGTCCGATCGTCGGAGTAACGGCTTGCGAGTGCGGAGATGAGTCGCGGTGTCCTCGCAATCCAAGATGATCCAAGCGCGGTTGCTCCTGATCTCGTCGCACGAGATCAAGCGTCTCCTTTGTGAGTGAAGCACTCCAAGAAGACAAAGAACCGCAGAGAGTCGAAGCGGCAGCACGATGGCGCGGGCGTCGACGTTTCTCTCCATCAAGGTAGACGGCCACCAAGAAGAGAGGGAGAGAAGGGCTGTCGTGTATATGAGAAAGAGAGAGAGAGTTTGTGCTACAATAGCATGTGTAAAGAGAGAGCCAAGTATGCCTCTCTATTTATAGGGTTTTGGGATCCATGGATCTCAATCCATGGGACACATAGAATCAATGGATGAGATTGATTTATGTTCATCCAATGGCTAAGATTGTTGTTGTCAAAAGCAACAATTTTAGGTCAAAATATATTTGATAAAATCAAATATAATTCATTCCTAAAACAACCCAACAAATAAGGAGAGAAGACACATGGAGATTTCATCTCCATGTGCCTTCCATGTAGGCGCACACCCACTCCAATTAGGAGTGGTGTGCCGTCCATGGATTGCATGGAGATTGCAATCTCCATGAGATTGCATATCTCCATGTAATCTCTCTTATTTATTTGCAACAAAATTATTTGGGTTTTATTTCTCAAAAAATAATTCACAATTATCTTTGAGAATATTGCAATCTTGCCATGGAAAAATTGTGAATCATATTCACAACCCAAAACAACATGTAATTCATATTGTTAATTAATTACACAATGTGTATCCAATACACATCATAATTAATCAACACATATAAATTATAATTAACTCTCTCTAATACATTATAAATCACATTTATAATATATTATGAATAATTGGATATCTCTATCCACATTATTCTTATCCAAACTTATTAAATCACATTTAATCATATTGGATAATTTCTCATACATCATGATAATTAAAACACTTTTAATTATCAACTTCTCTTTGCTTAGATCTTATGGAATTGTTCTTAAACCATTTAAGAACAATGCTATTTCTCCTCAGATACTTGGAGATAAGGACAGGGCGATTGTATTGTTCCACGTATAGTGACTTGGATGTTGAGATCGTATCTCAAATCCAGATCCTATGGACCTCCCACTGATGCTTGATCAAATCAAGACCGTAGACTTAATCTTCTCATTGCATCTGAATCTCATTCAAATCAATGTCCATTTCATGGACTAAGATTAGGTCACTTCTCTAATGAGAGGAGTCACTAAAATCCAAACCTATTTCATCACTCCCTCGGAATGGAAGCGTCATGGTTATACAATCGTTTATGATCAAATCACCCTTCAGGTATTCCCAATACCTGCACATCCTACATACTGGAAGACTCATGATCATCCTGAAGATAAAGATCACTTTTACACTGTCATCTTCAGGGTTAGACCATTAAGTTTCTCAATCTTGGTCATCGGGATTTGGTATAGATCATATGCTTTCACAAAGCATATATCTTACCTTCAAATTCATGTCATGCTTCCAAAGCACGACGACCATGCATGGAATTTGTTCAGTCCCAATACCTCATGAGTAAGCTCATGTCTCCCGGTTCACAGGTGAACCTGTATGATCCCTTTGAGAGATCGCATTACTCATATGTCCTTACATGCACACCAGCTCGCCGGTATATAGACCTTGATTAGGTCATCAACCTATTGGTCTGCCAAATGTACATACTCAGACATATAGCAATACATCTGTCTCTAGTCAGAGGATGCATGCCTATGTTGTGACAGTATTCAACGTAGGTCTTTGGTTATCTCGATCTCGTCAAGTCAACCCATTGACTTGACTAACCTGACACCTCTGAATCACTATTCCTATGCAGAGGACCTGCATCAAGAGGTCAGTCAGATATCAGTCATATGAGATAGGATTGCCATCTCCCACTCAGACTGGAGATCATCACTTAATGATCATTTGATGATGCTTGATGAGTCCTCTATCTAACTCCTTAGATATTCATCCAAGCATCAGCCTCTATGATCCATCCAATGAATCAACAGCTGTATGATCATCAAGTTGGCCATGGTACATAACCCTTATTGTACAGAGGGACCCTATAGTGCATTCATTCATTAATCTCAGAAAGGGGAGTGAAAAATAATCAATAATCTTCATTGATAATTTATTCATTACAATAACATTTATTGTAGAAATGGTTCGCCCGGGGCTCACATTGCTAACAATCTCCCACTAGCCCTCAGAACCATTCAGGTACAATCTTTAAACCCATACTCATTACATGCTGGTCGAAAACCTTTTGTGTCAGAGGTTTGGTAAGAGGATCAGCAACGTTGTCGGCAGAGGCCACCTTGGTGATGATGATGTCACCACGCTTTTGTATCTCCCGAATGATGTGGTATTTCCTTTCCACGTGCTTGCTCTTTTGATGCCATCTGGGTTCCTTTGCCTGGGCAATGGCTCCCGTGTTATCACAGAGTAACGGGATGGGAGTATCAGAGGAAACTACGCCAAGCTCCAGCACGAACTTGCGCAACCACACCGCCTCCTTTGCAGCATCTGATGCGGCAATGTATTCGGCTTCCGTTGTTGAATCTGCAGTAGTGTCCTGCTTCTTGCATCTCCAGCTCACAGCACCACCATTCAACAAGAACACGAACCCCGATGTCGACTTTCGATCATCTACATCCGATTGGAAGTCAGAATCTGTATATCCCAAGACTTGGAGATCACCATCTCCATAGACCAAGATGTAATCTTGCATCCGTCTTAGATATTTGAATATGTTCTTTACTGCATTCCAGTGTTGTTCTCCATAGCAGGATTGGTAACGACTTACCACTCCCACTGCATGGCAGATATCTGGCCTAGTGCACATCATGGCATACATTAAGCTTCCTACGGCTGATGCATAAGGACATCCAGCCATGGCCTTCTTTTCCTCAACAGTTTGAGGAGCCATTCCTTTAGACAGGTGGATACCATGTCTTAAGGGTAGGAATCCTTTCTTAGAACTATCCATACGGAATCGTTCAAGAATCTTCTTAATGTATCCATGTTGTGACAATCCCAAAATCCTCTTTTCTCGATTTCTGAACAGCTTCAGGCCTAAGATGTAAGAGGCTTCTCCAAGATCTTTCATCTCAAAGGTATGGGACAGCCAAATCTTTACACTGGTCATCATCCCTGTATCATTCCCAATGATAAGGATGTCATCTACATAAAGCACGATGAACACAACGGCGCTCCCACTAAGCTTCTTGTATACACAAGGTTCATCAGGATTTTGCACAAAATCATAACTCTTTATGGTTTCGTCAAATCTGATGTTCCAACTACGAGAAGCTTGCTTGAGCCCATAGATGGATTTCTTCAGCTTGCATACTTTACCATCCTCAGTCATGAAGCCTTGGGGCTGCTCCATGTAGATATCCTCCTCGAGGTATCCATTGAGGAAAGCCGTCTTGACGTCCATCCGCCAGATGTCGTAGTCAAGATATGCAGCTATAGCTAGCAATGTCCGGATGGATTTAAGCATAGCCACAGGAGAGAATGTCTCATCGTAGTCGATGCCTTCTCTCTGTGTGTAGCCCTTGGCTACGAGCCGTGCCTTGAAAGTCTCTACTTTCCCATCAGGTCCCCTCTTTCTCTTGAAGATCCATTTACACCCAATGGGTTTTACCCCTTTAGGTGGATCCTCTAGGGTCCATACACCATTCTTATGCATGGAGTCAATTTCTGACTTCATTGCTAGCATCCATCTATCCATGTCTTGATCCGCGAGTGCTTCATCAAATGAAGTAGGATCAATGTCAGTTTCACCTGACACATGGAATCCATACCTTTCAGGTGGTGCAACCACCCTCGAACTCCTTCGAAGAGGTATGGGTGTTTCATCTTTATTTATCTCTTCCGTTTCTGGTCTAGGAAGTTCAGAATCCTCAGGGGATTCAAAGAATTCCTCTGCTTCATTATTGTCTTGACCTTTAAGGAAATCATTCTCCAGAAACTTCACATCTCTAGAAACAAAAACCTTTTGGGTCTCAGGGTCATAAAGTTGGTATCCAATACCATCTTTAACATACCCAATGAAGTAACACTCACGAGAGCGAGATTCTAGCTTACTTGCGTCCACGTTCTTCGCATAGACCAAGCAACCCCAAACCCTCAAGTGATTAACACTAGGTTTGGTTCCACACCATAGCTCATGAGGAGTCTTAGGCACGGATTTGCTAGGAATCTTATTCATGATATATATTGCAGTCTCTACTGCATATCCCCAGAAACTAAGAGGTAAATTTGCTTTATTCATCATTGATCGGACCATGTCCATGATGGTCCTGTTGCGTCTTTCAGCAACACCATTTAGTTGGGGAGTTCCAGGAGGAGTGAGATTGGAAACAATTCCATTCTCCTTAAGGTATTCCTTGAATTCATCTGATAGGTACTCGCCACCTCGATCAGATCGAATCCGTTTAATCTTCCTATCGGTTTGGTTCTCAACCAAAGCCTTGAATTCTTTGAACTTTTCAAAGGTTTCAGACTTATGACGTAGTAGGAAGATAAACCCGTATCGCGAATGGTCACCGATAAACGTCAAATAATATCGGTATCCATTTCGAGTCGCGGTACTGAAGGGACCACTACATCGGTATGTATTAGGTCAATAATACTTCGCATCTCGTAACCTTGTTACGGAAAGGCGTCCTAGTCATTTTGCCCTGTATGCAATGTTTGCAAGTGGGCAGAGGTTGAACCTGTAGAAAATCTAGAGGTCCATCCTTTATCAATCTATTGATCCTATCAACAGACAAATGACCAAGCCTTTGATGCCATATCTCATTTGAGATATTTTTATCCTCTCTGGATCTTTTAGGGTTTTTATTAGTGGTTGTCACATTCATAATACATTTATCAATGCACAATTCATAGAGTCCACCAGAAGTCAAAACACCATCCGCAATATATTTATCATAACGACTTATGACTAATTTATTACAGAAAAGGAAAGTATATCCGCTTCTAACAAGCTTAGATACAGATATCAAGTTCCTTCTGACTTCGGGTACATAAAGACATTCTTTAAGTATAAGGACTCTACCACTAGATAATGATAGTCTACAAGTCCCGACGGCTACTGCTGCAACACTTGCATCAGATCCCATCTGGATGACTATCTCCCCTTCCTCAAGATTCCTAGTTTCCTAAAACAAATGCAACAAATTGCATACATGAACAGAAGCACCAGAATCTACAACCCAACTTCCTTCTCGTCCAACGAGAAAGCTAGTTTCAATGATGAAAGTAGATTTCATACCTGCTGGGGCTTTACCTTTGTCTGAGGACTTCAGGTAATCTGGGCAGTTACGCTTCCAGTGCCCCGGCTTCTTGCAGTGATGACAGACATCGGTTTTCTTCGACGCCATGAGAGTGGATGCAGTGGAAGAAGAGGCAACACTTTGTCCCTTCTTCTTTCTCTTCTGGGCCGGGCCCTTCCGAGAACCATGCTTCCGACCGCGCTTCCCTTTGACCTGTGCAACCATTGCACTGCCACTGGGACCATCCTTCTTCATTACGTCCTCTGCGGACTTTAATGCAGCAAGGAGAGCAGCATTTGTCAATTCCAACTTGTTCATGTGGAATGACACTACAAAGTTATTAAAAGACTTGGGCAATGACAACAGAATGAAGTCAGCTTGCATGTCTGCATCCATCGTTGCCCCAAGAGTCTCCAGCTCCGACAAGTACCCAAACATTTTGAGTACATGTTCACGGACCGAAGTCCCTTCCTGCATTCTACAACGAATGAGGTCTTTCATAACATTGTACCGCTGAGTGCGGTTAATGTCACCAAACATATCCTTAAGATTCTGCATTATTTCCTGACAGGTATTCATCTCCACATGTTGCTTCTGCAGAACATTGGAGAGAGAACCTAGGATATAGCACCTAGCCAAGACATGATCTTCATCATACTTGTCATTAAATGCTTTTTCTTCCTTGGACTTAGGGTTCTCAAGCTTGTCCTCGGATAGCACATAACTAATGCGCTCAGCAGAGAGAACAAGCTCCAAATTTCGGATCCAATCCGAATAATTTGGGCCGGTCAATTGGTTGACCTCAAGAAGCCTACTAAGTGGGTTCAAAGACTTCATTTTCTGAAATTAAGAATGCACTATATTAGAATATAGAAATATATATTCAAATTTATGATATTTGATTAAGGTATTTTAAATCAAATTATTCTTGCATTGTCGACTTTGAAAGTTCATTCCCTTAATCACTTTCAAAGTAAGAGATATACTTACCGCTATATCTCTAGCAAGAATTGGGATCTCCTCTTTATCATTGTCACATCCCAATAATATGAGAATCTGTGACTCCAATAAAGAAAAGCAGGAACTCATTCCAATTTGCAAGTCCAACTTGCAATTTCCCAATTCGGTCTTTAACACCCGAGCCCACCACCCCTAAGGCGATGTTGACCCGTTGTTAATTGAACCAACCGTCAACAGGAATAGTACTCGCTATGCGCAATCCAATATCGCCCCAATAATATGAGGATCCGATATTGGGGTCACTACGCATACGGCCTTACTCTTTCGAGAAGCAAAGAGTCCGATCCAGATGCGCTTGCACACAGGAGCTGTCACTTCGGACAGGCGTCTCCCACATGCAATCCCTGGCGACGAAACTCTTCGCCTTGACGGGAGACCATGGATGTCACTTATGTGATCCTCCATCTTCATATTCAAATTTTAATTAATTATCGTGAATCACATTCACATAATTAATTCTTCCAAGGGAATTAATAACTCTAATCATATTAGAGTATTTCAATTGGACATAATCAATTTAATGATATTAAATTAATTATCAATCCAATTCAATCAATCAAACTTGATTATTTTTACTTGAATACATATATGGTAATATCTCAAAATACGTATTAATTCGAATTTTAATAATTAGGAAAAAATACATCTTAATCCCTCGGACATTATCCCGGCCCTACCCGCTGTCATGGCCAGTACCGACGAGAGTGGGACGGACCACATACGTTGCAACCCGCAACCCCAATGCTCTCCGACTAGGCACCACATCCGCCTCGGGAAAGGATAATGCCAAATTGATTAATTTGTACTTGAGACGATCATCGGTTTTTCAACCGAAATTGTACCATATAGTAATAATCAAAACATTTTTGATTATAAGGAAATTTGCTAGACAAATTCCCAAATCCTATTCAAGCATCAAGTTTGAAGATTGTTGTTTCCAATTTATGATTTAGATCACATCTTAATCAATTAATTGGTTGGGGCCATGTCAATTAGGCAAATAATCATGTCTCAATATTTCACAAATATTATTCAAGATTATTTCACGAAATTAACAATTAATTTCACTAATTGACAATCACTTGGTTATAGATTAGGAATGCAATTTCAGTAATGACCCCTATTCACTAAAATTGGCATATCTCAATCAATTTAAATCCAAATTAAGCAAACTCAATTTTCATAGATTGCTAACTTGATTTACAACAGAACCTAAGTAGATTTGCACGCATTTCGAGGCAGATGATAACAGTAATTAACTCTTTAATCATGTTAAAATCTATTGTTCCCGCAACAGTGCATACATGTCCATTAAAACAACCATAACTAGAGCATACGAAATCCGATTTACGCAAACTCAGTTCCTATGGTTTCCTTATTTAATGGGGAACAAAATCCAAGTATTAAATTTGTATTTAAACAATTTAAACAGTGCCGAATTTATTTACCAAACAGATCTGCGAAATCAAATGCGATGAAAACTTTCGCGACCTAAACGAACCCAAGTCGTCCTCGGTTTTTCGAATCATATTCAAAAACGTCGACCTAAGGCTCTGATACCACTTGAAGGATATGGAGAAATCCTCAAGCGCATCACGGAAGCGTGATCGTCGTATCGGATACGACGAAGAACGACTAGTCGTACTAGTTGTTCGGTTAGCGGAATTTAAAAATTTTTAAACCGATGAAACCACATGATCCGAGAACCATTCTCAAATCGTTTCATCTATAACCACAGCAAGTATAATGCAATACCTCTTGAAGCGTGGTTGATCGAGTCTCTACGAAAAGAGACCTCCTGTCTCAAGTCCGATCGTCGGAGTAACGGCTTGCGAGCGCAGAGATGAGTCGCGGTGTCCTCGCAATCCAAGATGATCCAAGCGCGGTTGCTCCTGATCTCGTCGCACGAGATCAAGCGTCTCCTTCGTGAGTGAAGCACTCCAAGAAGACAAAGAACCGCAGAGAGTCGAAGCGGCAGCACGATGGCGCGGGCGTCGACGTTTCTCTCCACCAAGGTGGACGGCCACCAAGAAGAGAGGGAGAGAAGGGCTGTCGAGTATATGAGAAAGAGAGAGAGAGAGAGTTTGTGCTACAATAGCATGTGTAAAGAGAGAGCCAAGTATGCCTCTCTATTTATAGGGTTTTGGGATCCATGGATCTCAATCCATGGGACACATAGAATCAATGGATGAGATTGATTTATGTTCATCCAATGGCTAAGATTGTTGTTGTCAAAAGCAACAATTTTAGGTCAAAATATATTTGTTAAAATCAAATATAATTCATTCCTAAAACAACCCAACAAATAAGGAGAGAAGACACATGGAGATTTCATCTCCATGTGCCTTCCATGTAGGCGCACACCCACTCCAATTAGGAGTGGTGTGCCGTCCATGGATTGCATGGAGATTGCAATCTCCATGAGATTGCATATCTCCATGTAATCTCTCTTATTTATTTGCAACAAAATTATTTGGGTTTTATTTCTCAAAAAATAATTCACAATTATCTTTGAGAATATTGCAATCTTGCCATGGAAAAATTGTGAATCATATTCACAACCCAAAACAACATGTAATTCATATTGTTAATTAATTACACAATGTGTATCCAATACACATCATAATTAATCAACACATATAAATTATAATTAACTCTCTCTAATACATTATAAATCACATTTATAATATATTATGAATAATTGGATATCTCTATCCACATTATTCTTATCCAAACTTATTAAATCACATTTAATCATATTGGATAATTTCTCATACATCATGATAATTAAAACACTTTTAATTATCAACTTCTCTTTGCTTAGATCTTATGGAATTGTTCTTAAACCATTTAAGAACAATGCTATTTCTCCTCAGATACTTGGAGATAAGGACAGGGCGATTGTATTGTTCCACGTATAGTGACTTGGATGTTGAGATCGTATCTCAAATCCAGATCCTATGGACCTCCCACTGATGCTTGATCAAATCAAGACCGTAGACTTAATCTTCTCATTGCATCTGAATCTCATTCAGATCAATGTCCATTTCATGGACTAAGATTAGGTCACTTCTCTAATGAGAGGAGTCACTAAAATCCAAACCTGTTTCATCACTCCCTCGGAATGGAAGCGTCATGGTTATACAATCGTTTATGATCAAATCACCCTTCAGGTATTCCCAATACCTGCACATCCTACATACTGGAAGACTCATGATCATCCTGAAGATAAAGATCACTTTTACACTGTCATCTTCAGGGTTAGACCATTAAGTTTCTCAATCTTGGTCATCGGGATTTGGTATAGATCATACGCTTTCACAAAGCATATATCTTACCTTCAAATTCATGTCATGCTTCCAAAGCACGACGACCATGCATGGAATTTGTTCAGTCCCAATACCTCATGAGTGAGCTCAGGTCTCCCGGTTCACAGGTGAACCTGTATGATCCCTTTGAGAGATCGCATTACTCATATGTCCTTACATGCACACCAGCTCGCCGGTATATAGACCTTGATTAGGTCATCAACCTATTGGTCTGTCAAATGTACATACTCAGACATATAGCAATACATCTGTCTCTAGTCAGAGGATGCATGCCTATGTTGTGACAGTATTCAACGTAGGTCTTTGGTTATCTCGATCTCGTCAAGTCAACCCATTGACTTGACTAACCTGACACCTCTGAATCACTATTCCTATGCAGAGGACCTGCATCAAGAGGTCAGTCAGATATCAGTCATATGAGATAGGATTGCCATCTCCCACTCAGACTGGAGATCATCACTTAATGATCATTTGATGATGCTTGATGAGTCCTCTATCTAACTCCTTAGATATTCATCCAAGCATCAGCCTCTATGATCCATCCAATGAATCAACAGCTGTATGATCATCAAGTTGGCCATGGTACATAACCCTTATTGTACAGAGGGACCCTATAGTGCATTCATTCATTAATCTCAGAAAGGGGAGTGAAAAATAATCAATAATCTTCATTGATAATTTATTCATTACAATAACATTTATTTTAGAAATGGTTCGCCCGGGGCTCACATTGCTAACACGAAGGGCCAAGATGTCCCCCTATGTCGTGCTCTAGAGTGAGCGCTGGCGGATGGTCCAGATTACATCTGGAGGTCGATCGGAGGGTTGAGGTCAATCGTGGATTTGAATGGTGAGGATTTGAACTCCAGACGTTGATCGGATGGTGGCGGCTGTGACACGTGGCGAAAGGCGGGCAAGGCGGGGTTCGACGGATGAGATGAAAGGTGGGGGATGATCGGATGGAGATTATCAAAGTGGCAGTGGACGGCGGTGATCAAAGGGATGAAGACGAGATCGAAAGGCGCACAATGCGCCATGTGGCAAGCTATGGGTGAGGTGCTAACAGGCGGTGCAGATCAGAGATGGGGGAAGATCAGATGGATGGGAATAATAGGTGTACGTGGAGATCGCAGAGCCATTGGATCAAAGAAGAGATCCAACGTCCCTGGGCAAGGGCGGATAATATAAAGAGGCAGGGCTACGTGGCTCAACCAGAAAGGGCCACGTGGCCCAATCAGATTATTGCACAAGAAATTATGACTTTTGAGTGGTTAAATGGCCGAATTTGAGAAAACTCAAAACATGAAAGTTGTAGATCTCGATGAGATCTACAATTTTGATGTTGACCAAAAATGGAAAATAGGTCATCTGCAGATAAAAAATATTTTTGAGTGTATTTTAAGGCTAAAAATACCATGAATTTTAATTTTGACATTTGTTTGTGATTTTTAATTTATTAAAGACTCTGATAATTACAGGACTTTATCTGGTTTTTATTGACACAAGTTTAAGCAAGGGGTTAAAAATGAGGAATTAAGATGATGAAATCGAGTTTCATCACATATCCAGGTTGGAGATTTTGTGTACGATCCATAAATCTAGGAAGATTTGGGTTCGTTAGGGTTTGCGAAAGTTTTCTCGCATTTCATTTTTGCATCTCTGTTTTGTGATTATTTTCGACCCTGTTTAAATTGTTTAAACATGAAAATAAAACTTGGATTATGTTTCTCATTAAATAAAAAAATCGTAGGATTGAGTTTGTGTGATTTCGAATCTGTTTGCTCAAGTTATGATCATTTTACTGAACATGTATCCACTGTTTTGGGGACTTGTTGGCACAAAAATTTGATGGATGGATAAATTGATGACAAATAGGTCGTCGTTGTTATCCCCAAAATCTCGTGACAAACATATAAAATTTTTTTATTTTTGCTACTTATTGACCAGTATATTGGACAGGGTCGAACTCAGGGAGGTTACGATTCCCGAGGGTTATTCAATTAATCGAAAAACAATTAGGAGAAAACAGGAATCTCAAAGGACAACTATCCTTGGTTTTTGTGATTTTGTATATATTTTTCTATTTTTTTAATTTTTAAATTTTCTAATTTTCAACTTTTTAGTGATTTTGATTTTGCAATTTTTTTTAAATTTCAAAAAATAACACGAAGCAATATTCACAAGAAAAAGAAATATATACACCGACTCTTTTTGTAATTTTTCAGTTTACCAAAAATTTTCAGAAAATTCCAGAGAAAAAATTTTTGGGTTTTGAAAGTTTTGAAATGTTTTTTGAGAATTTTTGTGGAATTTTCATATATTTTTATATTTTTTCTAAAAATCAAATAGTGAGAAAATGTGAAAATGTGCCCAGCTTGGAGTAAATTTGCAACTTAAAAATATTTAAATGCCCAAAACTCTTGACAATTATTCTTAGGATAAACTAAAAGCAATTGTCTACAAACAGGAATTGAAATCACTATTTTTGGATTTTTGTAGAATTTTCTATGATTTTTGGAAGATTTTTTATGTTTTTCATTTTTTTGGGTTTTTTCATTACCCCCCTATACTTAAACTATTCTCGTCCTCGAGCATCAAAGAGAATAAATAAGTTGGATTAACCCCCTTATGCAGGAGAGTACAGGATCCAATCCGTTCAAGTCTACTCAACTTTAGAGGTCCAAAATTCTATAGTTCAACCCAGCCTTGATCAAGAGGCACCCAATTCCTCTAATTCTCCATACTCTCTCTGATATACATATATACTAAGGATATGAACTTTAGTGTTGACTGCAATTCCGAGAGTAGAGTAAAATCGTCACCCAAAGTCTTGGTTTAAGAAATTCTCCTAAGGACCCTATCCACAACACTAGGGAATAAATCAGATCTTGCGTTCAATCCATTGTCTCTTTAGTTGTCAGACTTTAAAAATGAAGATGGACGGCCAGTAATGGAGGGTATGGGATTATGTCATTTCTTCTCTCCCTTTCATTGAAACAAGGATTCTCTCTAGTGCCTTTTTACGCAACACATTTTTTTGGTGTTGATCAGTGCTTCCGTCAAGAGAAGTTGGACCCTTCTGCACTTGTTTTCCTGGGAATACACCGGGGTGTGTCTTTTTTTGAGTACCTATCGTACCTTCGTCACCCAGACTTGTAGCATTTACAATGTGGAGCACTTTTTTGGTGCAACCCCGACTCCTGGTCCTAATAGCGGTGGTCCAAGTGGACACTTTGAAATGGTTGGGAGTGCTCGCCTTTGGTGGATGTTCTATGATATTTGTCTTTGTGGAATGAGAGATTTTCTTTGACATTTCATTTATTTGTATAATTTTGGCTAGCTCCACTGCTTTTACCAAGAGTTGGCGCACACTAATCAACAACTTTTTATTTATTTCACACCCTGGCACTTAGGTCAATGTCAAGATATTAGTATAAGAACCAAGTTCTCATACTGGCTAAAATTGCCGAAACTCAAGTTTCATGAAGCCTTCAAAGATTTTATCCCATCCTCGAGCATCATTAGACCAAGTCCAGACTCAAATCCCTCATCCCAATCTCTCAGATGAAAAGTCAACTCATCTCATCGAAACCGCAGTCGTGCATGTTATGTGATGATCATATTCTTAAAGGTCTGAGATTAAGCATGAAATATAGCATGCAAATCTAGAAATTTAGGGGACTGTGGATGATTAAGTCTAAGACCCTGATGGCTAAGGCTGGTTAACCAAAAATCTTAAGACCTCATAAATCATGCTTCCTTGAACTTTTCAGATCCTGGGGGGAAGTGTGAAAGTAGAGGATTAATCCAACTCCTTCATTCAAAAACATTTTTTAAGCTTTAAGAGATATTAGGACTGCCTAAACTCAATTAAATAGATGCATCTGCATTCAACCAGTATGGATGTAAGTACAGGCCGGAGCCCGTTGCTTGAGGACAGAGCCTTACGTGATGTCCTCTAAACCATCCACTCTGCTAAGGGCGAACCCTCACTGAACGCGGCTTGGGCTTAGTAGTTACTAATGACTCCCAAAGGATTTTTGGATTTTATCATTTTTATGGATTTTAATTGAAGGTTAGAACAATTGTTAGACTCAACTTTCTTTGAAAAGAGAAAGAAGCTTTCAAAACCATGTCACACAAATAAAAATTTTCAAAACATTTTCAAAAGATTTTTCAAAACAAGAAAAACTCATTTTTCAAATCATTTTCGAAAATAATTTTTATAAAAATAGTGTAACATAATATAGAAAAGCCGTGAAAACAAATGAGTCCACTTAGTTCAAAGGATTTTACTTTAGCCGAAAAGTTTTAAATTTTCAAAATTTCAGATTATAGCTAAAGTAAGTATATTGTATATACAATCTACCCCCCCCCCATACTTAAACTTTGTTATGTCCTCATAGCACTAGATGATACAAGTCCATAGGTCTATAGAGAAATATACGATAACTAAAGGGGCTCCCCCTATACTTAGGTTAGAAATAACCTAAGTATAAAGGCAAGGAAAGATGAGTGGAGAAAATCACAGGGACTCAGGTCCCCCCCTATACTTAGGTTGAGAGTAGCCTAAGTAAAAGATGGAGAGTTGATGTTGGGAGAGACCGAGGTGAACGAAGAAGATGGATGGATATACACATGAGTGGATGAATCTACGGAGATGAATGGAGTGTGTAAGGCTCTAGGGAGTATAACGAAGCAAACATGGCTCAATCAAGCATGCAACACCCATCCAGCTCACCAACTCACACATAAACCAACCGAAGTTGGTTTATTATCTTTTCAGTTTATTGGTGATTAAAATAATAATATTATTATTATTATTTACGCAGAAAAAGTGCCAGGTAAAAATCAATGCGTAAAGGAGGGTGTTGCTCTCCCAAAACAAAATTTTACTCCATTTTAGGTCGACTTGCAAATAACAGTCCCAGTTATTATTTAAGGTTGTCACTGAAGTAAGGGGAGCACAAAATCAAGCAATCATTGTCTACCATTCATTCCCATTTTCCATTAACCTAGGTGATCAAGCTAGGAGGGGAAACCGAGAAAAAACAAAGTAACCGATAAAAACCATGATCTAAGCTAAGCGATAAAACATGCAGTGACTTAGAGAAAATACGTGAAAACTGGGGCTGTTTTAAAAACCAAAACTCATGTATGCAATTCGATCAGAAAGCCACACCTAATCATGCTTGTATTAGCGAGGAGAATGTCTAGTAAATTTGGCTAAGTGAAGCGAGATTATGTGCGTCTATTTTTTAGTGTGTCTTACCTACGAGCAAGCACATAAAAATATGAATGTTAAACTAAGCTTGAAGATCCGCGTGCCTGGTCCTAGGTCGACAGTCAAGTGGGGACGATCCCCACACAACCACATATATACGTTCTCTTACAACCGCGAGTTTTCAATCGAAGACCGCTGTAAAAGACAATTATTACAAAATAACATGATATGCAAAGTGATATTTTTTTTCTTTCTTCTCGACATGCTCCAAGCGTGCTTCTGCGGCTCCTCTAATCGGGTAGCTCCTGCTCCTCGCCTCCTTGAATAATCAAAGGCCCTGCCACAAAAGTAACGGTTAGAGATCAATCAAGAAGAGAATTTTATAATGCAAGACAAATGGACAAACTTGACCTATAAAAAAGAAACACTTAATTAAATAAATGAAAATCTAAAAAAATATAGAAATGAACCGTGTCCCCAGCAATGGTGCCATTTGATAAATCATAAATTCGGCCCTCTAATATTGTTGTTTTAACACTGAAGATGTCATTGCAGTCGGGCCGAACTAGGTCTATCAAAAACCATCTATGTTGGATATATCAAAGAAATCAGATGGTCCTATTTTTATTTTACTTGGCAAAAAACCAAGGTCGAACTCAGGGACACAAGCCTCTCTCGTGATTATCCAGATTTTTATCTATTTATTAAGTGCTGAGTTGGAAAACATAGGTCTAACAATGCTAAAGGATGAAATAGTGCTTTAAAACAAACATGCATTTTTTTATTTTATTTTTCATCATGCAATTTAAATGCGATGAAATGCAAATCAACAATATGACTCAGATCAGAATACTTGAGCCATTAAAAAATTACCAATCAAACAGAGTATAATAGTGAAGCATTCTTCGTTCATGAAGCAATTACCAGTCAAACAGAGTACAATAGGAAAGTCGGACACTTAGATAATTAAATAATGCGTTGTCGTTCATAGTGTCAAATCTAAAATATAAGCATGCCATAAGAAAGACAACAAGAAGAGCTTCAAAATGCCACTGAAATCAACTGAAACGGAAATACGATGATCAAGATATGCAATAAAGAAGACAAGGGCATAACTGAAAGATAACTATAAAAAGGTCCCTGGGAGGGACTATAATGCAATAAAAATAAAGTGCAAGGCCTTCCCTGTAAATGACCAACACACACGGTGGCATATTTGCAATTATTAAAACTTGCGAGGGTGAAGGTGCAAATAACCCCGGCGCAGGTAAATGGCATGTGCAGCAGGACCTGTATGCAAATTTGGAGACGTCAGAGGGCCTCTCTGCAAATAACCCATGTTTGCACGTGACAAACACATGCGCTCCCAGGCTCGGATCGTATCTGAGGCTCGGAGTAGCTTCGGCAAGACTCGGTGGCTGGCTCGGTTAGGCTCGAAGCTGCAGAAAGGTTCAATGTAGGTTCGGGAGCTCCAAGCATACTGATTCGGATGCCAAGGCTCGGAAAATCTTTGGCTCTCACACGTGGCCCATCGTAGACTATTGGATGTTGATGATCCAACAGTGCCTGTATTCGCTTCTATGGTACACGTGGCTGGCTTTGCACCATTGGATCTCAAGGATCCAACGACATCTGGAGAAGACACTTATGGGCAACGTGGACGCTTCTGTACCGTTGGATGTGCTCCGGGAGGGAACATCCAACGGTGCCTAGGCTGTCTTCCTCATCTTCGGCTGGCAGCGGGATCAGGGCTCCGGCGAAGGAGCCCGAGCTCTGCCACTCCTCTCCGGTGTCGGTGATGCTCTCCCGACGTTTCTGGAAGGTTGTCGATGAAGCTCAGAGGTTGAGCGAGCTACGATGATGCTCGATGCAGCGTTTTGTCTCTCTGATGATGGAAACGAGGCTTGACGAAAGGGGTCAGTCGTGGATTTGGATGGTGAGGATTTGAACTCCAGACACAGATCCGGATGGCGGCGGCTGCGACATGTGGCGAAAGGCGGGCAAGGGGGGGTTTGACGGATGAGATGAAAGGTGGGGGATGATCGGATGGAGGTTATCAAAGCGGTAGTGGATGCCGGTGATCAAAGGGATAAAGACGAGATCGGAAGGCGCGCAACACGCCACGTGGCAATCTATGGGCGAGGCGCTAACGGGCGGTGCAGAACAGAGATGCGGGAAGATCAGACGGATGGGAATAAGAGGTGTGCGTGGAGATCGCAAAGCCGTTGGATCAAAGAAGAGATCCAACGGCCCTGAGCAAGGGCGGATAATATAAAGAGGTCGGGCCACGTGGCTCAACTAGAAAGGGCCACGTGGCTCAACCAGAAAGGGTCACGTGTCCCAATCAGATTATTGCACAAGAAATTGTGATTTTTGAGGGGTTAAATGGCTGAATTTGAGAAAACTCAAAACATGAAAGTTGTAGATCTCGATGAGATCTACAAGTTTCATGTTGACCAAAAATGGAAATGAGGTTATCTGAAGATAAAAAGTATTTTTGAGGGTATTTTTAAGGCTAAAAATACCACGAATTTTAATTTTTACATTTTTTGTGATTTTTAATTTATTAAAGACTCTGATAATTACAGGACTTTATCTGGTTTTTATTGACACAATTTTAAGCAAGGGGGTCAAAAATGAGGAATTAAGATAATGAAATCGGGTTTCATCACATATCCAGGTTGGAGATTTTGTGTACGATCCATAAATCTAGGAAGATTTGGGTTCGTTAGGGTCTGCAAAAGTTTTCTCGCATTTCATTTTCGCATCTTTGTTTTATGATTATGTTCGACCAAGTTAAATTTGTTTAAACATGAAAATAAAACTTGGATTATGTTTATCATTAAATAAGAAAATCGTAGGATTGAGTTAGCTTGATTTCGAATCTGTTTGCTCAAGTTATGATCATTTTACTGAACATGTATCCACTGTTTTGGGGACTTGTTGGCACGAAAATTTGATGGATGGATAAATTGACGATAAATAGGTCGTCGTTGTTATCCCCAAAATGTCGTGACAAACAAATAAAAAAAATTTATTTTTGTTACTTATTAACCTGTATAGTGGACAGGGTCGAACTCAGGGAGGTTATGATTCCTGAGGGTTATTCAATTAATCAAAAATCAATTAACAGAAAACATGAATTTCAAAAGACAACTATCCTTGGTTTTGTGATTTTTTATATATTTTTTTACTTTTTTATTTTTCAACTTTTTAGTGATTTTGATTTTGCAACTTTTTTTAAATTTTCAAAAATAAAACGAAGCAATATTCACAAGAAAAAGAAATATACAAACCAACTCTTTTTTGTAATTTTTCAGTTTACCAAAAATGTTCAGAAAAATCCAGAGAAAAAAATTTGGGTTTTAAAAGTTTTGAAATGTTTTTTGAGAATTTTTGTGGAATTTTCAGATGTTTTTATATTTTTTCTAAAAATCAAACAGTGAGAAAATGTGAAAATGTGCCCAGCATGGAGTAATGTGCAACTTAAAAATATTTCAATGCCCAAAACTCTTGACAATTATTTTTAAGATAAACTAAAAGAAATTGTACAAACAGGAACTGAAATCGCTATCTATTTTTGGATTTTTGTAGAATTTTCTGATTTTTGGAAGATTTTTTATGTTTTTCAAATTTTTTGGGTTTTTTAGATAATTAGCGTGAAAATTGGTAAGAAATTAAAAGATAATGAAATACAACTACTCTATTTTTTTGGAATTTTCGGAACAATATTTGAATTTTTATGAATTTTGGAATTTCAAACAGGGAAAAATGACATGTTTTTTATTTTTTATAATAATAAATGATGGCAAAATATAATGAAATTTTTATTCTAAGAAGATAATCACATAAGGAGCATAGCACAATTTTTGCAAGATTTTTAGAACACAAATAACATTTCTTTCATTCAAATAGAGCACACAAGTTTTTGTTCTGTAGTTCTGGGACTAAAATGTAAATAAGTTCTGTCTTTGCATCAAATAAATAATAAAAATAAAAAGAGAGAAAAACAATTGCAATTTACCCAGATGTCACATGACTCACATGTGCTCTTCTGAAGGCAGGGACATCTCTGCAATTTCTGAAATGTCTAGGGGCGTAACTGTAATTTTTGCCAAATATGCTAAGAGGACTTCTGCTATTTTTGAACACCGTCTGGGGCTGAAGTGAAATTTGCCCAATAAAATAATAAACCCTAGGAAGGGTTCTCTTCGTTTCCAAGCAAAAGGGGGCAAGAGGCAAGCCGCCGCCCACCCCTTCTTCTCCCACGAGTGGGGCGGTGGCAACTCTGGATGGAGGAGGCGGGAAGGCTGGGTGGCGGTGCCACTGTGCACTCAGAGTTGCGGCGGGTGAGGACGGAGCAGCGCGGGGTCGCGCTGTTCGTGAATGCGCAGTGGAGGAAGGTTGCCGCTGGAGCGCGGGGCGGCGAAGGCTACGGGGAGGATAAAGAAAACAAATAGCTATTTTGTATTATTTTTTTATTTATTTACAAATCGGAAAAAATAATTGAGGATCCGGCGGAGGTGAAAGATTCGAATCCGATCTCCGGCCACCGTACACGACCGGAGTTGAGAGATCGTGGACGAAAGAATTAGAAGGCGATGAGATTGAGAAGATGAGGTGAAAAATCGAGTCGGTGGCAGATCAAAAACATGACGGATTTTTTTAATGATCTTGGAAAACAAAATGATGAAGAATAAAAAAATTGCGACGAAGTGAACAACGATTAACCTATATAAAAATAAGAAAAATGTGGATCTCACCTTAGGAGCGGAAATAATCGTGATCGCCTCGACGAAGGCTGACTCGCTGTCATCGGACGGCTCGGAGGCTAGACACCTTTTCTCGACAAGAAGACTCTCAGAGATCGGGCTCCTCTCTCTAAAGATTCATCAAGTTGGAATGAGGGAGAAGGAGCCATATAAATAGAAAAGATGGAATGAAATTTGATTTTTGAATTTTTGTAGATAAAGAGATAAGAGATGACAATTGAAATGAATTTTTGAATTTTTTTGGTGGGAGAGATGACATAAGATAAAGTAAAAGAGATAAAACTATTTATAAAATTATCTAATTTTTTGAATTTTCGTCACTTTATTTATTTGAATTAAAAATATTATTTTTTATTTTTTATGATGGTTAATTAAAAATAGCAACTATATACATTTACTATATACATATATGACATTTTATACAAGGGAAATGAGAAAATTAGCTCTCTCTTTTTCAAAATAATTAGTAAAAAAAATTTATAAATATATATATACAATATTTACAAAATACATGGGAAAATTGCACAAACCACCCCAAAAAACTGACTTTTCAACCGTAACTTTAAAAATTATGAAAACACAACCATTTTGAAGATAATATAATTTAGAATCCAATGGAAGTGATATTGGTTCAATTTGAATTCATATGGAGTCGGAATTGATCTTTCAATTAGTTCTTAGTGGCTTTTTTTCCAAGTGTGGCTACTTTTATTCTGTACATGATTTAATTGTGCAATAATTTTTATTAATTAGGACACATTTTTATTTACAACTTTAGTTTTGAAAGTTATTCGATTTGAGGTCAATTAATGCACAAATAAAATAGTGTTACTTTTATACATATATACACAAAATAAGTGAGAAGTATTTATAATAACAGACACACATTTTTTTATTTTCTGCTTAAGGACCCTTATCTCCTCCTACTTTATTCCTGGTCGATCAGGTCAAGTCTTGACCTTCTCTCGGGATTTGGGTCTGCCTGTATACAATCTTCCTTATTTTTATTTTCTTTTTTTATTTTTCCTTTCTTTCTTTATTTATTTATTTTAGGTTAAAATTAGTAAGAAGTGTACAATATTTACACACAGATGCAAGTTAATAAGAATATGGAGTTAGTGTTATTTGCAGGTGTTTTATAAGGGATTTTAAGCTAAAATAAATGAATAAAGATGACGAATCACAAATTCATCATCCCCCTATGCTTTAACTTTGCAAGTCCCTTAGCAAACACTTATTTGAAAGAATAAGTGAAGAAAAAGAAAGGGAAAATAAAGAAAGAAATTAGGACAATATTGAGTATTAAACTTATCTTCATAAAATTGTAGTTTGGAGCTCTGTCGGACCTTTGGATTATTAGTGTGTCGGAACTTCTGTGAGACCTAGAATTTTAAAATCGACAGCCTTCAAGTTCTACACATCATTGTCACAATTTCGGCTCAGAAGTCATCTTAGATCAATCCTCTTCCCAAAGCATACCCTATGAATATTGAACAATCGACTCATGTGTGTGAAAATTTTTAGCTCTTCCTATGCAGAATGTCGGACTACCATGCAAATTTCCTCTCCAATAACTCATCCTCAGGGAGTCAGGTATTTCCTTCTATGGTATGTCGTGCTATGTTCACAATCAAATTGGGGGAGGAGTTAGAAGAATGAGAAAAGAACTTGAGGGTGGCCAGTGTAGTCACCTCTCCTTGTGAAGCTGGCTAGTGTAGCCGAGTCTCCACCAAGATCTACAGGTTTTCTTGAAGCTTGGACCTTTTTGGTCAGATATTTATTTGGTAGTGGCTTCTTTGTATTTGGATTTTTGGTGGTTCTGCTGGGATCTTGTTGTGCCCCTACAGATATAGAATCTTTTTTTCCGTACATGTTTTGGGGTCTTAGAAAAAATTGTGTCCAGTCATCCATCCTTTTTCCGAAGTTTTATTTCAACCAGTACTCTGGTCTTTAGATTTTCACGCTAACAGAAAAGAAACTCACACAGTCTTCCAACATCCCGTCTGATTTGAGCTAAGTGCATAGTGCGGGAGTACAAATTAATTCCCTATTCCAGAGTTGTACCCAGAATGAAGAGACCAGGTTAGACACTAAGAGTCGAACGCTGCACAATGTCATGTGGAACTCAAAGAATTAAGTCAAAGACCTGAAGCTTCTAAAATCTTTTTTCTCGGTGAAGTTCCTCTGAGAATTAGGTGGATTACGGTCCAACTAAGCTCCATTCTTCTATTTTATTCCAGACATAGTTTAAATATCAATACTATCCTGCAAAATGCACATGCAAATGCAAAATATGAATAATGCAGAGAGTTTTTTTTATGCACATGTCAAAAGAACAAATTTTTTTACAATTTTCTAATTTTGAATTTTTTATGGATTTTTGGAGGAAAAATTTAGATGTGAAAGAAAGTTTTTGTTTTGAATTATGCAAATTTTTATAGATTTTTGGTTTTGTAGTTTTTTAAGGAAAAAGGTTAGTAAAATATATACAAGTACATACAAGAGATTTTTTGTTTGTTTGTTTTGATTGTTTGTTTTTTGTTTTTATTTTTTTTATTTTTTGATTTTTTTATTTTTTTTGTTTTTGTTTTAGTTTTTGTTTTTTTTATTTTTTTCTTTTTACACACGTGGATTTTACAAAATTGTATACATAACCCCCCAAATAAACGTATTTAAAAGTATGAGTTATGTCTAAAGTATATATACAATATATACGACACCCCCCTATACTTAGCTCGAACTATATCCTCATAGTGATCAGAGAGCGACAAAGGAAGACATAACTCGTGCTAAGTATAGAAAGGTGAAAAGACTCCTATGCTACAACGACTCAAAGAAAAGATAAAAAGAAGAGAAGTTGGTGATCCCCCCCTATACCTAGGATCCAATAATCCTAAGTATAGTAGAATGTACAAAGGGGAAAATCGATGAAGAGAATGTACAGACGCACAAAGACACAATATGAACAACATCACCCCCCCCCCCTCATACTTAGGGTAGAGTATCCATAAGTATAGGCAACAACAACAAGGGTAATAAACAGGACGAATATGAACAACACAAATCCTTCACCCTCCCCCCCCATACTTAGGATAAAGCACATCATAAGTACAACATATATACACATACACGGAAAAGGGGTGAATGATAAAACGAGAGAAGAAAGAGTGAAACGAAAGGATATACAAGAGGTGTTGAGCTTATGTATCAGACGCAGAAGGTGGAATCAAAAGATCATCGTTTGATACCAAAGATATAGAATCCATAACGGACAGGATTATATCATGATCTAGATATGGCTTCAGGAACTATCTGTTTACAACAAATGGTTGTGCGTCAGATGACAACCCAGATATGACAATACTCCCATTGTGACGCACAGATCTCACGATGAACGGTCCTGACCACTTGCTTTTCACTTTTCCTGGAAATAACTTCAACTTAGCATCAAATAACCAAACTTTCTGATCAGGGGAGAAAGTCTTCCTTCAAAATGTGTTTATCATGCCAGCACTTGGCTTTCTCCTTATACATAAGTGAGTTATCATATGCAAAGTCTCGAAATTCCAGTAATTGGTTCAAATCCAACTTCCTATTTTTTCCTGCCTTCTCATAATCTAAATTGCATACACGGAGTGCCCGTAAAGATTTGTGAATTAATTCCACTGGCAGGTGGCAAGGCTTTCCATACACCAATTTGTAGGGAGACATACCCAAAGGAGATTTGTATGCCGTCTGATAAGCCTGTATAACTGAATCAAGCATCTAGGAGCAATTCTTCCTATCTGGACGTACAAGTTTTTGCAATATCGTCTTGATCTCCTTATTTGAAATTTTTGCCAAGCCATTAGTCTAAGGGTGGTAAGGAAACGCAACTCTGTGCTCAATGGAGTACTCCTTCACAAGCTTCTTTACTTCTCTATTAATGAAATGGCTTCCCCCATCTGAAATCAGTATTTTGGGAATACCGAACCGCGCAATACTATCTGCGGCTCGGGTGGGGATAGCCTCCACCCATCGACTAACATAATCCACGACGAGTAGGATGTACTGAAATCCCTGACTGACAGGAAATAGGCCCATGAAATCTAAATTCCCCAAGCATCAAAAACATCAGAATTCTGTATGTATCTTAAGGGCATGGTATCTTTGGAACCTACTGTTCCTCCTATTTTCTGACAATCAATACAACCTCGAACATACTCTATAGCATCCTTAAACAATGTGGGCCATCATAGGCCACTATGTAAAACCTTTGTTGTCGTGCGTTTCCCCGAATGATGCCCACCAGATTCTAGCTTGTGACAGTGTCTATGATACGGGAAAGGTGATCTGCCACAACGTTTTTCACTCCAGCTTTATCTCGTATCTCTAAATCGAATTTCTGGAGAAGAAGGATCCATCTTATAAAGGGTGGTTTGGCATCCTTCTTTGCCTGCAAATATCGTATGGCAGTGTGATCCATGTACACAATAACGTGTGAGCCGATGAGGTAAGATCTGAACATTTCTAGCCCAAAAACAACTGCTAATATCTCCTTCTCTGTAACTGTATAATTCCGTTGTACTTCATTGATGAATCTGCGATTCGTCATCTTTATTCATTTATTTTAGTTTAAAATCCCTTATAAAACACCTGCATATAACACTAACTCCATATTCTTACTAACTTGCATCTGTAAATATTGTACACTTCTTACTAATTTTAACCTAAAATAAATAAATATAGAAAGAAAGGAAAAATAAAGAAAAGAAAATAAAAAAGAAAGGAAGACTGTATACAGGCTGATCAGAACCCCGAGAGAAGGTCAAGACTTGACCTGATCGATCAGGAATAAAGTAGGGGGAGATAAGAGTCCTTAAGCAGAAAATCAAAAAAAATGTGTATGTTGTTGTCAATTCTTCTCACTTATTTTGTGTACATCTATATAAAACAAACACTAATTTATTTATGCCTTAATTGATCTCAAATCAAATAACTTTCAAAACCAAAGTTGTAAATAAAAATGTATCCTAATTAATAAAAACAATTGCACAATTAAATCATGTACAGAATAAAAGTTGCCACACTTGGAAAAAGCCACTAAGCACTAATTGAAAAAATAATTCTGGCTCCATATGAACTCAAATTAAACCAATCTCACTTCCATTGGATTCTAAATTAAATTTTCTTTAAAGTGGCTATGATTTCATAATTTTTGGAGTTACGAGTAAAAGTTGGTTTCCGGGGTGGTTTGTAAATATTATATTTGTATATATTTGTAAATTATTCATACTAATTATTTAAAATAAAAATAAAAAAATTATAATTAAAACACAAAAAAGCTAATTTCCTTATTTACCCTTGTATATAATGTCATATATGTATGTAGTATATGTATCATATGTATATAGTTGCTATTTTTAATTAAGCATCATAAAAAAATAAAAAAATAATATTTTTTAATTCAAACAAATAAAGTGACGAAAATTCAAAAAAATAGATAATTTTGTAAATAGTTTTATCTCCTTTACTTTATCTCATGACATCTCTTCCACCAAAAAATTCAAAAATTAATTTCAATTTTCATCTCTCATCTCCTTATCCAAAAAAATTCAAAAATCAAATTTCATTCCATCTTATCTATTTATACGGCTCCTTCTCCCTCATTCCAATGGGATCAATCTTTAGAGAGAGGAGCCCTTATCTCCGAGAAAAAATTCGTCGAGAAAGTTAGTCGGCCTTGTCGAGGCGATCACGATCCTTTTCTGCTCCTAAGATGAGATCCACATTTTTCTTATTTTTACTTAGGTTAATCGTAGTTTATTTATCGCATTTTTTTATTCATCGTCATTTTGTTTTTCTAGATCATTAAAAAATTTTCATCACGATTTTGATCCGCTCCGACTCGATTTTTCATCTCACTTTCTCGATCTCTACGCGTTCTATTTCTATCGTCCACGATCTCTCAACTCCGGCCGTGTACGGTGATCGGAGATCGGATTCGAATCCCTCATTTCTGCCAGATCCCCGTTAATTTTCTGATTTGTAAATAAATAAAAAAATAAATAGTTGTTTCTTTTCCTCTAACATTTGTTTTGCAGGATCATTAAAAAACAAAAAAAGATAAATAAAAATAAAAAATACTATATCCCTTTTTATTCCTATTTTTCGGATTTAAAAAAAATCTTTTATTTATTTCTGTATACATCTCAAATAATAAAAAATTACAAAAAATAAAAAAATTGTCACAGGCTACGGGGACATCACCCCCCGCCGCCCTCCTCCGCCACTGCTAAAGACTGGTCCACTCCACCGCCAGCTCGCGCGCCCCCTGCCGCGTCGACCTCCTGACCGCGCACAGTCGCGCAAGACCTCGGTCGCGCCCCTCCTTCCAGGCGCTGCCGTTGACTTCCGTGGCTCCGCCCGACCCCCAGCGCTTGGTCCTCCGTGCGGACATCGTCCCTCCGCGTCTGCGTCACTTCATCATCCATCGGATGTGCACCCCTCAGCCAGGGGCACCACCGGCCCTCCGTCAAGCAGGACACGAGCCAACACGTGCGAGACCCACGCCAGGTCCCCCGTCGCCATCCACCCTTTCATCTTGAAGACGAAGGGCTTTGAGCGGTGCGGTGCTTCGTGTTTCGCCCGACCGCAGGCTTCCACCAGCCCGCCCACGCTCCTCCATCGATCTACGCTAGGCGGCATCGCCGCCTGTGACGCCGCGCATCGGCCCGTCGAGCTCCTCCATCTCCATCCTTGGGCGACGGCCACGTCCCTTCCCTCGGTACTCCATTTAGACTATGAAACAAAGAACAACCTAGGGTTTTGATTCAATAAAAAAGGGGGAAATTACGGTTCAGCCCCTGGAACCTCCAAAGTTTCCGAAATTGTCAAAAAAGTCCACGTCAGCCTCAAGCACATGCCAAGCACGTGATATATTGGTAAAATTGCGATTTCTCTCCTATGCTTTATTTCTATAATTTATTTGATGCAAAGACATAACTTATTTACATTTTAGTCCCTGAACTGTAGAACAATAATTTGCTTGCTCTCTTTAAATGAAATAAATGTTATTTGTGATCCAAAAATTTTGCAAAAATTCTGCTATGCTCCTGATGTGATTATCTTCTTAGCACAAATTTTTCATTGCATTTTACCTTCATTTATTATTATTAAAAAATCAAAAACATGTCATTTTTCCTTGTTTGAAATTCTAAAATTCATAAAAACTTGAATATTGTTCCAAAATTTGCAAAAAAATTAGAGTAGTTGTATTTCATTGTCTTTTAATTTCTGACCAACTTCACGCATTAATTATTTATAAAACCCAAAAAATTGATAAACATTAAAAAATTTTAAAAATCACAGAAAATTCTACAAAAATCCAAAAATAGTGATTTGAGTTTCTATTTGTAGATAATTGCTTCTAGTTTCTAGTAAAAATAATTGTCAGGAGTTTTGGGCACATAGAATATTTTTAAGTTGCAAATTACTCCAGGCTGTGCA
Source organism: Ottelia alismoides (assembly GCA_037367405.1). Classification (NCBI taxonomy): domain Eukaryota; kingdom Viridiplantae; phylum Streptophyta; class Magnoliopsida; order Alismatales; family Hydrocharitaceae; genus Ottelia; species Ottelia alismoides. The sequence continues at coordinate 36,872 of JAZKJV010011323.1, read as the reverse complement.
CATTTACGTATTTTCTCACTGTTTGACTTTTTAGAAAAATACAAAAAAATCTAAAAATTCCATAAAAATTCTTAAAAACATTTCAAAATTTTTAAAACCCAAAAATATTTTTTATGGATTTTTCTGAGCATTTTTTAGAAATTGAAAAATTACAAAAAGAGTTGGTGTGTGTGTTTTTGATCTTGTGAATATTGCTTCGTGTTATTTTTAAAAAATAAAAAAAATATAAAAAAAATAAAAAAATCACAAAAACCAAGGATAATTGTCCTTTGAGATTCTTGTTTTCTCTTAATTAGTTTCTGATTAATTGAATAACCCTCGGGAATTGTAGCCTCCCTGAGTTCGACCATGTCCGTTATACAGGTTAATAAGTAGCAAAAAAATATTTTTGTTGTCATGGGATTTAGGGGAACGACAACGACACATTTATTCACATTTAATTTCATCCCACAAGAAAATTCGTGTCAACAAAATGACACCGTTGCTGGGGAGGCACGGTGAGGGTAGTTAGGTTTCTCTTTTGACCTGCTATTCTTGGTTGTAAATATATGTTTACATATTTTCCATTCACCTCGTTGTTTATATCCATTGCATTCATTTCATTTTTTCTCATATTTAAAAATTGATTTTCTTACACATTTTCTATTCTTTTTCTTGTGAGGGCCCGCGGAGCGAAGGAGGCGATCCTAGGAGAGCCGAAGCACCCAAGCGACGTGGAGGCGGATTGATTCTTCACCAAGTCATAGGATAGCGTGAGAAGAGGAGAAGAAGAAGTGAAGGAGATGAAAAGAGAGAGAGAGAGAGAGAGAGATAAAGAAGAGAGAGAGAAAGAGAGAGAGAGAGAGATTTTCTAACATTTGAACTCTTGTAAATGGACATTCATTTGTTGCGGGTCAGTTTTGCCAAGTGCTGGTGCACTTGGGGGACCTCACCGGTTTTGTTTTCATCGCCTTTATTTTTCTTTGTTTTCCGCGGATTTCGAGAGACACCTATTGATTGCTTTAATTAATTTTCTAGCTATGTAATTAATTAGGTCCAAATACCCTAAACAAGAATTTCTATGCCTATAGAGTATAGCGTAATTTGGACTTAGTCAAGTTAACTTGTTCTTGCCCATTAATAGAAGTTATCATCTAGGACGGTTCACTTGCATCATATAGGTTAGTTTATTTTTCTGCGTTAAAATTCTGCGCGGATCACTTGCAAGTAGAGTGCTGGCGACAATGTACGCATCTCTAACCCCTGCATGCATCATCGTTTTAATCGTGACTTGGCATTTCCGATCTCCTTCCTTGTTTTCACTCACATAAGTTAGAAAGGAAATTGGGCACTCGGTAGGCGATTCTTTGAAAATATTTTAACCAAGTGACAACTGCTAAAATAGGGGACTGCTGAAGAAAACTCGACCCTAAAATAAAGACAAGGAAAAATCATTGTTTTGGGGAGAGTAACCCCCTCATTGTTTGGTTTGTGTGTAGCGAGAGAGCGACCCGCACACTAGGATAGAACTATGCTCGAACTCTTTTCAGACTACTATCTTGGGTTAGTCGTTCTCTAGTGAGGATCTCTCCGGTAGCCGGTAAAGCAGCCCGCGACGTCCTTAACAGATTGAATTGATCGGGGAGCTGGTAAACGGTCCGCAATTCATACTGGCTGGGAAAGATCTAACTTTGGGATTAGGCCAGTCTCTTGAGAGAATTGGGTTCTTAGTAGCTCGCTTTAACCGCTCTGATATATTGTATTATAACCAAACTCTAAAATTGACAAGATAATTGACCGAACCTTCACGGTCTTCACATTGAGTTGAGTTGGTGAACTGGGGGTTTGTATTGTGTTTGCTTGTTAGTGCTAAAGATGCTTCTGTGCAATTTACGCCTTCATTCACATTCACTCTTGCATTGACATTCGTGCTCTCATATCCTGTCTATTGATTTCGAAGATGTCGGATCGTAGTATTTCTCGTTCAGACTCCGCGAACTCATTCCACGCTCCAAGCCGTTCACCTTCTATTCGGGGAGACTCACTTCACGAATATTCCTCTTTCCCCACTTCACAATTCACAACATCCATAAAGACACTATTTGAGATTGGCTTTAATCTCAAATTAATATCTGAGACTCCGTCAATTCTGAGCACTAATCGAGTGGCATATACATTTTCAGAGTCAGAAGCCGGATACTTAATGCCACCAAAGGGAAAGGGAACCATGTCGAAACAGAGCGAGATCAACAGTACCATGTTAGCCTCCATTCAATCAATTCAAGCACAGTTAACAGAGCAGGCTAATTTTCAGACCACACTGAGAGATATGATTCTCGAGATGAGACAAGATAGAGAAGACAGGAGGGAGGGGGGATAACAGAAACCCTAGAGTTTGGAATGGGGGAGAAAAACCTCACATAGAACCTGGGCTAAGCCTACACTAAAAGATGCCTATAATCCAGGGGTAGGACAGACAAATTCTTGGATACAAATCCCTACGGTTCATGGGCATTTTGAGCTTAAGCCTACTATTTTACCTCTTCTCCCAATATTCCATAGAAATATTAATGAAGAACCTTATATACACCTCCAGCAGTTCGATCGCATTTGTGGAACAGTACAATACCCAAATGTCCCATTAGAGGTAGTGCAGATGACATCCTTTCCATTCAGTCTGATGGGCAAAGCTTTGTACTGGTTAAATCACTTGGGGAAGGTTGTCACTAATTGGGAAGAGATGAGATCCGCACTTCTAAACAAGTATTATCCACTTGGGTGACTCAACCAAATGTGATCCTTGTTTGCTAATTTCTCCCAGATGCCCCATGAGCCTATTCACGAGGCGTGGGAACGTTTCAAAGATTTAACAGAGAAATGCCCTCATCATGATATTCCAAAGACAAGCCTTGTACAAAATTTCTTTGGGGGTTTAAGCATTGAGAATCAGAAGCTGGTAGATGCTGCTTGTGGGGGAAGCCACTTCAACAAGGACAAGGATGTACTTTATCAAATTTTTTAGGAGATGGTAGAAAATTCAGCAGCTCTTTCTTCTTTACGTGCTTTTCAGAAGCACCCCGTCACCACCCCTGTAGTACCCCACATGGATGTCAAGATGATAGCAACACAAGAAGTGGATAAGGTGGATAGCACGGACCTATCCATCATTGGAGATCACCTATCCAAAGTAGACATAATTGAAAAGCGGTCCAAGGAACTCGATAAGCTTCATGTGATAGAGCAGAGGACAAAGAACATGGATAAGCTCGATGAGATAACAAAGCACCTGGAACTTCTTGTGAGTACGATCAGTGCAGTCCACAGTACGAATGCTACTAGGGAGCAAACTCCTTCCACCCAGCAGAGTAGTAGAGGACCATCTACAGTTCAGCATGTCTACTACGTGCAGACACCTAATCAAGCTCAGCAGCATGGACATCAGATAGTTTCGTACCAACAAGAAGTAGCTTACATTCCTAAGCAACAGTCTCCACCTCCACCTGTCATTCAGGAGGTGAATGGTATCTAGTTCGACCGTGAGCGAAACCAACCCTGTTCGCCAGGGCAAGGCCAGTTGGGTTCACAGCAGGGTCAGAGACCCACCCACCAGCTTCAAGGAGGCAGACAGCAGCAGCAGTACCAGTACCAGCACCAGCAGTTGTAGCCTCATTACCAGTCTCCACCTCAGTTCCAAAACTAGAGACAAGGCCAGCCACATCAGCCGTCCATGTATTTCCCTCAGCCTAACTAGCAGCATACTGCATATTATGGACAGTATCCCGTTCCCCCTCATCCTCATTACCAGAATCCGTATGGTTACCAACAGCTTCCGTACTATCAGTCTCAGCGACAGCCAGTCAATGAGAAACCTGAGGCCCCTTCAGTCAATCCAGCACTGGACCAACTTGCATTTCTTATGAAGAACATGAATGAACTGACTCAGCGGATCGATGACCTGACTATCACCAAGACACTAATTCCAGCACAGGTCGAAGCCAACCCCAACAATTTCAGACGCAAAGAGCAGGTAGCTAAAAGCCCACCGACCCCCGAGATAAGTATGTCCCTTGATTTTACATGTTTATGTGACATATTCATCTCAGGAACGGTAGGAGATTGCAGCCGTCTATGCAGTAGTTGGGGTTGGGAGATCGATCCATCGAGAGAGCATCAACTTCTACATAATCTCATTCACCAACAGCTGAGAGGCCCAGTATAGTAGCACCCACATCTGGAGTTTCACTGCCTTCGCCACCACCTTCACCAGGCAGATGCAGATCACCATCAGCAAGGGAGAATATACCAGTCGCAGATTCTTCCTCTTCACCAGCAGCAGCATCCCATTCTATTTTAGATTCTGTTTTTCCTTCACCTAGATTGGACAACACTATACATGCTGATTCTGATTGTCCTCTTGTACATGATGATTCCGCCTTAAATAAAGGAAATGAACGTTTGCATGTTTATTCTTATTCTGTGCCATTTCCTTCTGCTCTCAAAGCTAAAAAAATCAAAAATTAAAAACAGCACTATCTGATCCTGGAGTGGTTGAGATCTTACAGAATATCTTTTTAAAGATGTCACTTCTTAAGGCCATGGAATACATGCCAAAAGTAAAAAAGGGAATGAAAGAGGTATGTACCCAAAAGCGTCAACCAAGGAAGAACAGACGAAAAGAAATAGAGAAACACATCTTGACCATGGCCACAATTCATTCCATTAGCAACCTTTCACAGAAAAAGAAAGACAAGGGAGCACCTCACATCCGTTGCCATATCTTTGATCAAGAATTTGATCATACTCTTCTCGATAGCGGTTCCTCCATTAATCTCATGTCTTCCTCTTTATTAACTGAATTCCAGTTAGGGCCTCTTAAAACTACCAGAATGATCCTTCAGTTTGCCGATAGATCGATTAAGAGGCCAAAAGGAATTTTAGAGGATGTTATTGTAACGGTGCAGGGAATGAAATTCCCTGTTGATTTTGTCGTCAGGGATATTGACACATCTGCATCGTTACTCCATACCCCGATCAGACTAGGTTGATTGTTCCTCCGAACGGTCGAAACAGCAGTTGATTACAGTACTGGAGAGATCATCTTTCACTCTCGTAGTGACAAGGTAAAAATTGAGACGATCTCTGATCCTAGACCATCACTGCCACCAGCAGCAGATGATACAGAGAAAGCTATATCAGAGCCAGATGACTGTGATTTTCTTGCTGAATTCAAAGAGACGGATATATTCACAGATTTTATAGATACCCAGGAGCTCCTTTCCCAAAAGAACTCTCTGGAAAGCACAGTTGACGTGAGTTCCCTTGGTGGTCCAATTGAGATAGTTGCCAATGAGCAGTTTGAGCAGAGTTCTGAGGTCCAGATATCTGAGCCATTCGTTGAATTTCCTGATTTTTGCACAGATGAGAGACATCTTTCTGAGATTATTGCTGAGATATTTGAGCCGTTCATTGATAAGAATATTGAACATCCTGATGAACCATTCCTCTCTGAGCAAAGATCATTCATCGTAGATTTGTTAGATATTCTATTTGCTGAGCCGTCAATAGCCAAGGTGGATAGTCTACAGAGCACAGATCACATACCGTCTTCAGTACAGTAGCAGAGGTTATCGCAGAGCCAATTCAAACCCCACCTGATCTCAAGGTTTTACCATCAACGTTGAAATATGCCTTCCTTGCCCCCCCCCTCCAAATGTTTCCAGTCATTCTCAGCTCGCAGTTGACCGTTGAACAAGAATCTTGCGTGCTAGAGGTTCTTGAGAGAAACCGCAAGGAATATCTCGGATCTCCGTGGGATCAATCCGACATTGTGCTCGCATCATATCTACCTAGAGGATGACTGTAAACCCTCCCGTGAATGCCAGCGCCGTCTAAATCCAAATCTAAGGTAGGTTGTCATGAAGGAGATCAAGAAATGGTGTGTTGCTGGCTTTATATATCTCATTTCTGATTCCAAGTAGTTCATCCCTTTACATGTGGTCCCGAAGAAATCCAGGATCACGATCATAAAGAATGACCATGGTGAGGAGATTCCGACCTAGGTACCTACTTCATGGCATGTCTGTGTAGATTATCGACGCCTGAACTCAGCTACTAAGAAGGATCACTTTTCACTGCCCTTTATTGATCAGATTATTGAGAGGTTGGCAGGGAAAGAGTTCTTTTGCTTCTTGGATGGGTACTCGGGATACAACCAAGTTGCGATCGCTCCTGAGGATCAGGAGAAAACTACTTTCACTTGTTCGTTTGGCAGTTACGCCTTTAGACGGATGCCCTTTGGATTGTGTAACGCCCCCGCTACATTTCAAAGGTGTATGTTGGTCGTTTTCGCCGACATGGTAGGTAATTTTCCTGAAGTCTTCATGGATGATTTATCGGTCTACGGGGATAGTTTTAACAAATGTCTTGCTCATTTAGACCGAGTTCTTCAACGTTGTTGTGAGGTAAACCTAGTGCTCTCGTGGGAGAAGAGTCACTTTATGGTGACTAATGGGATTGTATTGGGCCATGTCATCTCCAAACATGGTATGGAGGTTGACCCGGCTAAGATTGATGTGATTTCCAAGTTAGAGCCACCGCAGAATTTGAAGCAGTTGAGGTCATTTTTGGGACACATAGGATTCTATAGGCGATTCATAAAAGACTTCAGCAAAATCGCCAGACCTTTGACTGAGCTTCTATGTAAGTGTTGGGCACGAAATTCATGGGATGGAAAGATAAATTAGTTGGTTGTGTCGTTACTTTCCCCAAAATCTCGTGCCAACAAAAAAATTATTTTTTTCTTTTTGCTACTTATTAACCTGTATAGCGGACAGGGTCGAACTCAGGGAGGCTACAATTCCCGAGGGTTATTCAATTAATCGAAAATCAATTAAAAGAAAACAAGAATCTCAAATGACAACTATCCTTGGTTTTTGTGATTTTTTTTATCTTTTATTTTTTAAAATTTTTAAAGATTTTTAAATTTTTAGTGATTTTGATTTTGCATTTTTTTTAATTTTTTTAAAAATAACATGAAGCAATATGAACAAGGCCAAAAATATACTCACACCAACTCTTTTGAATTTTTCAATTTATCAAATAAGTTTTGAAATATTTTTGAGAATTTTTGTGGAATTTTCAGATGCTTTTGTATTTTTCTAAAAATCAAAAAGTGAGAAAATAAGGAAATGTGCACAATCTGAAGTAATTTGCAACTTAAAAATATTTTAATTACCCAAAACTCCTGACAATTATTTTTATGACAAACTAGAAGCAAATATATAGAAACAGGAACTCAAATCACAATTTTTGGATTTTTGTAGAATTTTTTATGATTTTTAGAAGATTTTTGATATTTTTCAATTTGTTTTGGTTTTATAAAGAATTAATGCGTAAAAATTGGTCAGAAATTAAAAGACAATGAAATACAACTACTCTACTTTTTTTGGAGTTTTTGGAATAATATTCGAATTTTTAAGAATTTTGGAATTTCAAGCAAGGAAAAATGATATATTTTTTATTTTTTAATAATACCAAATGAAGACAAAATGCAATGAAAAATTTATGCTAAGAAGATAATCACATCAGCAGTATAAAACAATTTTTTCAGAATTTTTGGACTAATAAAAACATTTATTTCAATGAAAAGAATAAGCAAATTATTGTTCTGCAGTTCAGGGATGGAAATGTAATTTATCAAAGTTTTTCTACGAATAATAACTGAAATAAAATACAAGAGAAAGTTTGAAATTTACCCAACGAGGAGCATGCAAAACATGTGACTTGATTCCAGCAGGGGCTTCTTTGTCAATTTTGGAAACTTTGGAGGTTCCAGGGGCTGAACTGTAATTTGTCCAATTATTTTAATCCCACAAGATTTCTAGGGCTCCTGTGTTATCTTTCTTTTCTTTTCACAGCAAAGCACGGAGGGAAGACAACAAGGGGCGTCGCCCCTCCTCTTCCTCCCCACGTGGGAGCGGCGGGCTGGAGGAGAAGGCGTGGGCGGTCCGGTGGCGGATCGACGGTGGAGGAGCGGTTCAGACATCGGCTTACGCGCACGGGCATGCGCGCACGAGGGGTGATGGATGTCGCAGCAGACGGCGCGGGGCAGCAGTCGGCGTGGGAAGCGGCGCGAAGGAGGTCGTGGTCCGGCTCTTCAGGCGGAGTTGGAGTTCTGCAGTGGGGCGGCGATGCGATGCGGTGGATGTCGCAGCGGGAGGGGGTCGAGCTGTGGGCGGCGCTGCCGCCCTTCTTGACGGACGGGCGAGGCGCGGTGGGAGGTGTGGACGGCCGGCGCAGGAGGTGCGGGTCGCGGCTGGTACAGGGGCGAGCGCGCGGAGGCGCGCCGGTGGGCGGCTGGGGTTGATGGCCCGACCGCCACGTGTTGATTTTTTTATTTTTTTTCTTATGTAAACAGTGGATAATAATGAAAAAACTTTTTTTTATTTTTTTTGTAAATCCGAAAAACAAGAAATAGAAGGGATAAAGAAATTCTTTATTTATATTTTATTATTTTTTTGTTTTTATATGACCCTACAAAACAGACGTTAGAGACGAAAAATAAATAATTTTTTTATTTATTTACAAATCGGAAAAATGAATGGGGATTCGGCGAAAGTGAAAAATTGAATCCGATTCTCCGACCACCGTACGTGGTCGAAGTTGATAGATCGTGGGAGATAGAAATCGAAGGCGGAGAGATCGAGAAGATGAGATGAAAAATCGAGTCGATGGGGGAATAAATCGAGATGAATTGTTTTAAGATCTAGAGAAAATAAAAATGATAACGAGATAAAAATGCGAGAAATAAACTACGATTAACCTAGATAAAAGTGCAAAGAAAAATGCGGATCTCACCTTAGGAGCGGAAAATGGACCGTGATCGCCTCGACAAGGTCGACTCGCTGTCACCGGACGGCTTGGAGGCTAGCCACAATTCTCGACGAAATTTTCTTTCGGAGATCAGGCTCCTCTCTCTAAAGATTGATCAAGTTGGAATGAGGAAGATTCAGCCATATAAATAGAAAAGATGGAATGAGATTTGAATTTTTGAATTTTATTTGGATAAAAAGATAAGAGAGATGAAAATGGAAATGGGTTTTCGAATTTTTTTTGGTGGAAGAGATAAAAGAGATAAAATGAGAAATGAGAGAGATGAAACTATTTACAAAATTATCTAATTTTTTTGAATTTTCGTCACTTTATTTATTTGAATTAAAAAATGTTATTTTTTAATTTTTTTATGATGGTAAGTTAAAAATAGCAACTATATACATATACTATATACATATGTGACATTATATACAAGGGTAAATGAAGAAATTAGCTTCTTTTTTTTGTTCTAAGGATTTTATTAATTTTTTTATTTTTATTTTAAATAATTAGTAAAAATATTTACAAATATATACAAATACAATATGCACAGAATACATGTGAAAATTGCACAAACTACCCCAGAAAACCGACTTTTCAACCATAGCTCCAAAAATTATGAAATCACAGCAATTTTGAAGATAATTTAATTTAGAATTCAATGGAAGTGATATTGGTTCAATTTGAGATCATATGAAGCCGGAATTGATCTTTCAATTAGTGCTTAGTGGCTTTTTCCAAGTGTGGTTACTTTTATTATTTACATGATTTAATTATGCATTCATTTTCATTAATTAGGATACATTTTTATTTACAACTTTTGTTTTGAAAGTTATTCGATTTGAGGTCAATTAATGCACAAATAAATTAGTGTTAGTTTTATACAGATACACAAAATAAGTGAGAATTAATTACAACAACATACATAAATTTTTTTTTGATTTTCTACTTAAGGACCCTATCTCCCCCTACTTTATTCCTGGTCGATCAGGTCACTTCTCTCGGGGATCGGGTCAGCCTGCATACAGTCTTCCTTTTTTTATTTTCTTTTCTTTATTTTTCCTTTATTTCTTTATTTATTTATTTTAGGTTAAAATTAAAAAGATTGGTACAATATTTACACACAAATGCAAGTTAGTAAGAATATGGAGTTAGTGTTATATGCAGGTGTTTTGTAAGGGATTTTAAGCTAAAATAAATGAATAAAGATGACGAATCGCAGATTCATCAGTAAGGAGACTGATTTTGTTGCCGATGAGCAAGTCCTCCTTGCATTCAATCAAATGAAAGAAATGGTTACTAGTGCTCCGATCTTATAGCCACCTGATTGGTCTCTTCCTTTTGAGAACATGATGGACGCATTAGATTTCGCAATTGGAGCAGTTTTAGGATAGAGAGGGGATGGGATACCATTTGCTATACACTATGCTAGTAAGACTCTGGATGAAGCACAGCAGAATTATACAGTTACAGAGAAGGAGATGTTAGTGGTTGTGTTTGGGCTAGAAAAGTTCAGATCTTACCTCATCGGCTCACATGTTATTGTGTACACGGATCACACTGCCATACGATATTTGCAGGCAAAGAAGGATGCCAAACTACGCATTATCAGATGGAACCTTCTTCTCCAGGAATTTTATTCAGAGATACGAGATAAACCTGGAGTGAAAAACGTTGTGGCAGATCACCTTTCCCGTATCACAGACACGGAGACTTCTGAGCAGAATATGATTCCTATTTCTGAAACCTTTCTAGATGAGTCCATTTTGTCTGTGGACTCGCTTCCATGGTATGTGAACTATCTTGTCTCCAAGAAAATTCCACAATATTGGTCGAAGTACAAGGTAGACATAAATCTGTCAGAGATTCGTTATTAGTAGTAGGAGGATCCGTACCTATTTCGTGAGGGTACGGATTGTATCTGGAGAAGGTGCATTCCTCAGGAGGAACACACCAGTGTACTTGAGCACTGTCACAAGTTAGAATCTGGTGGGCATCATTCGGGGAAACACACGCAAGCAAACGTTTTACAGAGTGGCCTATGGTGGCCCACATTGTTTAAGGATGCTACAGAGTATGTTCGAGGTTGTATTGATTGTCAGAAAATGGGAGGAACAGTTGGTTCCAAAGATACCATGCCCCTAAGATACATATAGATTTCTGATGTTTTTGATGCTTGGGGAATAGACTTCATGGGGCCATTTCCTGTCAGTCAAGGATTTCAGTACATCCTGCTCGCCATGGATTATGTTAGTCGATGGGTGGAGGCTATCCCCACCCGAGTCGCAGATAGTCGTACGGTGTGTTCCTTTCTCAAGGACCATATTATTGTATGGTTTCATATTCCCAAAATACTGATTTCAGATGGGGGAAGCCATTTCATTAATAGAGAAGTAAAGAAGCTTGTGAAGGAGTACGACATTGAGCACAGAGTTGCATCTCCTTACCACCCTCAGACTAATGGCTTGGCAGAAATTTCAAATAGGGAGATCAAGATAATATTGCAAAAACTTGTACGTCCAGATAGGAAGAACTGGTCCCAGATGCTTAATTAGTTCTATGAGCTTATCGGACGGTGTACAAATCTCCTTTGGATATGTCTCCCTACAGATTGGTGTATGGAAAGCCTTGCCACCTGCCAGTGGAATTAATTCATAAATATTTATGGAAAGCCTTGCATATACTTAGGGATACTCTACCCTAAGTATGGGGGGGTGATGTTGTTCATATCGTGCCTTTGTGAGTCTATACATTCTCTTCATCAGTTTCCCCCTATGTACATTCTACTATACTTAGGATTACTTGATCCTAAGTATAGGGGGGATCACCAACTTCTCTTCTTTTTATCTTTTCTTTGAGTCATTGTAGCATAGGAGTCTTTTCACCTTTCTATACTTAGCACGAGTTATGTCTTCCTTTGTCTCTCTCTGATCACTATGAGGACATGGTTCGAGCTAAGTAAAGGGGGGTGTCGTATATATAGTATATATATACTTTAGACATAAGTCGTACATTTAAATACATTTATTTGGGGGGTTATGTGTATAATTTTGTAAAATCTATGTGTATAGAAAAAACAAAACGAAAATGAAAACAAAAACAATAAAAACACAAAAAAAACAAAAAAACAAACAAAACAAACAAAACAAAACAAAACAAAACAAAAAATCTTGTATATATTTTACTAACCCTTTTTCCTTAAAAAAACTACAAAACCAAAAATCTATAAAAAAATTGCATAATTAAGAAATCCTTTCTTTCACATCTGCATTTTTCCTCCCAAAAATCCATAAAAAGTTCAAAATTAGAAAATTGTTCAAAAAAATGGTTCTTTTCACATGTGCATCATTCCTTTTCAAAAAAAATTCTCTGCATTGTTCATATTTTGCATTTGCATGTGCATTTTTCAGGATAGTATTGATATTTAAACTATGTCTGGAATAAAATTGAAGAATGAAGCTTAGTTGGACCTTAACCCACCTAATTCTGAGAGGAACTTCACCGAGAAATAGGATTTTAGAAGCTTCAGGTCTTTGACTTAATTCTTTGAGTTCCACATGACAATGTGCAGCATTTGACTCTTAGTGTCTAACCTGGTCTCTTCATTCTGGGTACAACTCTGGAATAGGGAATTAATTTGTACTTCCGTACTATGCACTTAGCTCAACTCAGACGAGATGTTGGAAGACAGTGTGAGTTTCTTTTCTGGTAGCGTGGAAATCTAAAGGCCAGAGTACGTGTTGAAATAAAGCTTCGGAAAAGGGATGGACGGCTGGGCATTATTTTTTCTAAGACCCCAAAACATGTACGGAAAAAAAATATTCTATATCCCTAGGGGCACAACAAGATCCAAGCAGAACCACCAAAAATCCAAATATAAAGAAGCCAATACCAAATAAATATCTGACCAAAAAGGTCCAAGCTTCAAGAAAACCTGCAGATCTTAGCGGAGACTCGGCTACACTGGCCAGCTTCACAAGGAGAGGTGACTACACTAGTCACCCTCCAGTTCCTTTCTCATTCTTCTAACTTTCAAAACTAAAGTTGTAAATAAAAATGTGTCCTAATTAAAAAAATAATTGCACAATTAAATCATGTACAGAATAAAAGTAGCCACACTTGGAAAAAAGCCACTAAGCACTAATTGAAAAATTAATTCTGACTCCATATGAACTCAAATTAAACCAATCTCACTTCCATTGGAATCTAAATTAAATTTTCTTTAAAACGGCTGCGGTTTCATAATTTCTGGAGTTGCAAGTAAAAAGTTGGTTTTCCGGGGTGGTTTCTGCAATTTTCCCATTTATTTTGTAAATATTGTATTTTTATATATTTGTAAATTATTCTTACTAATTATTTAAAAAAATAAAAAAATATTAATTAAAACATAAAAAAAGCTAATTTCTTTATTTAACCTTGTATATAATGTCATATATGTATATAGTATATTTATATAGTTGCCATTTTTCATTAACCATCATAAAAAATAAAAAAATAACATTTTTTTAATTCAAATAAATAAAGTGACGAAAATTCAAAAAAATAGATAATTTTGTAAATAGTTTTATCTCTTTTACTTTATCTCATTTCATCTCTTCGACCAAAAAATTCAAAAATTAATTTCAATTTTCATCTCTCATCCCCTTATCCAAAAAATTTCAAAAATCAAATTTCATTCCATCTTTTCCATTTATATGACTCCTTCTCCCTCATTCCAATGGGATCAATCTTTAGAGAGAGGAGCCCCATCTCCAAGAAAAAATTCATCGAGAAAGTTTCCTAGTCTCCAAGCCGTACGATGACAGCGAGTCGGCCTTATCGAGGCGATCACGGTCCTTTTCCGCTGCTAAAGTGAGATCCACATTTTTCTTATTTTTATTTAGGTCAATTGTAATTTATTTCTCGCATTTTTTTATTCATCGTCATTTTGTTTTTCTAGATCATTAAAAAAATTCATCACGATTTTGATCCGTTCCGACTCGATTTTTCGTCTCACTTTCTCGATCTCCACGCGTTCTATTTCTATCGTCCACGATCTCTCAACTTTGGTTGTGTATGGTGATCGGAGATCGGATTCGAATCCCTCATCTCCGCCGGATCCTCGTTCATTTTTCGATTTGAAAATAAATAAAAAAATAAAATAATATTTGTTTCTTTTCCTCTAACATTTGTTTTGCAGTATCATTAAAAAACAAAAAAAAGATAAATAAAAATAAAAATTCTATATCCCTTTTTCATTCCTATTTTTCAAATTTAAAAAAAAATAAAAAAATTCTTTTATTTATTTCTGTATACATCTCAAATAATAAAAAAATTACAAAAAAAATAAAAAATAAAAAATTGCCACGGGCTGTGGGAACATCACCCCCCGCCGCCCACCTCCGCCACGGCTGAAGATCGGTCCGCTCCACCGCCAGCTGGCGCAGCCCCTGCTGCGTCGACCTCTTGACCGCGCACAGCCGCGTGAGACCTTGGTCGTGCCCCTCCTTCCAGGCACCGTCGTTGACTTCCGCAGCTTCCCCGACCCCCAGCGTACGGTCCTCCGCGCGGACATCGTCCCTCCGCGCCAGCGCCGCTTCACCATCCACCGGTCGCGCACCCCTCAGCAAGTGGCGCCGCCGGCCCTCCGTCAAGCAGGACACGCGCTAGCGCGCGCAAGACCCACGCTAGGTCCCCCTTCGCCATCTGCCCTTTCATCTTGAAGACGAAGGGCTTCGAGCAGTGCGGTGCTTCGTATTCCGCCCGACCGCAGGCCCTTCCGCCCGACCGCATGCCTCCACCAGCCCGCCTGCGCTCCTCCACCGATCTACGCGAGGCGGCATCGCCTCCCGTGACCCTGCACGCCAGCCCGCCGAGCTCTTCCATCTCCATCCTTGGGCGAAGGCCACGACTCTTCCCTTGGTACTCCATTTGGACCAGGAAACAAAGAAGAACCTAGGGTTTGGATTCAATAAAAAAGGGGGAAATTACATTTCATCCCCTGGAACCTCCAAAGTTTCCGAAATTGTCAAAAAAGTCCCTGTCAGCCTCTAGCACATGCCAAGAACGTGATATATTGGTAAAATTACGATTTCTCTCCTGTGCTTTATTTCTATTATTTATTTGATGCAAAGACAGAACTTAATTACATTTTAGTCCCTGAACTGCAGAACAATAATTTGCTTGCTCTCTTTGAATGAAATAAATGTCATATGTGATCCAAAAATTTTGCAAAAATTATGCTATGCTTCTGATGTGATTATCTTCTTAGCATAATTTTTTCATTGCATTTTGCCTTCATTTATTATTATTAAAAAATCAAAAACATGTCATTTTTTCTTATTTGAAATTCTAAAATTCATAAAAATTGAATATTGTTCCAAAAATTGCAAAAAAATAGAGTTGTTGTATTTCATTGTCTTTTAATTTCTGACCAATTTACACACATTAATTATTTATAAAACCTAAAAAATTGAAAACATCAAAAATTTTATAAAAATCACAGAAAATTCTACAAAAATCCAAAAAAAGTGATTTCAGTTCCTATTTGTAGATAATGGCTTTTAGTTTCTCTTAAAAAATTTGTCAGGATTTTTGGGCAGTTAGAATATTTTTAAATTGCAAATTACTCTAGGTTGTGCACATTTTCGTATTTTCTCGCTGTTTGGTTTCTTAGAAAAATACAAAAACATCTGAAAATTGCACAAAAATTCTCAAAATTATTTCAAAACTTTTAAAACCTAAAAATATTTTTTGGATTTTTCTAAGCATTTTTTTATAAATTGAAAAATTACAAAAATAGTTAGTGTGCGTATTTATGATATTGTGAATATTACTTCATGTTATTTTTTAAAAATAAAAAATATAAAAAATCACAATAATCAACGATAGTTGTCCTTTGAGATTCCTGATTTCTCTTAATTAGTTTTGATTAATTGAATAATCCTCGGGAATTGTAGCCTCCCTGAGTTCGACCCTGTCCGCTATACAGGTTAATAAGTAGCAAAAATAAAAAAATGTTTTTTATTGTCACAAGATTTTGGGGAACGACAACGACACATTTATTCACCTTTAATTTCCATCCCACAAGAAAATTCGTGTCAACATTCATCCAGAGTCTTGCTAGCATAGTGTATTGTAAATGGTATCCCATCCCTTCTCTGTCTTAAAACTGCTCCAACTACGAAATCTGATGCATCCGTCATGATATCAAAAGGAAGAGACCATCAGGTGGCTGTAGGATAGGAGCACTAGTAACCATTTCTTTCATTTGATTGAATGCAAGGAGAACTTTCTCATTGACAAAAAAATCATTCTCCTTACACAGAAGCTCAGTCAAAGGTCTGGCGATTTTGTTGAAGTCCTTTATGAATCGCCTATAGAATCCTACGTGTCCCAAAAATGACCTCAACTGATTCAAATTCTACGGTGGCTCTAACTTGGAAATCACATCAATCTTAGCCGGGTTGTCCTCCATACCATGTTTGGAAATGACATGGCCCAATACAATCCCATTAGTCACCATAAAGTGACTATTTTCCCACGTGAGTACTAGGTTTACCTCACAGCAACGTTGAAGAACTCGGTCTAAATGAGCAAGACATGTGTCAAAGATATCCCCATAGATCGAGAAATCGTCCATGAAGACTTCAAGAAAATTACCCACCATGTCGGCGAAAACAGCCAACATACACCTTTGAAATGTAGCGGGGGCGTTACACAATCCAAAGGGCATCCTTCTAAAGGCGTAAGTGCCAAACGGACAAGTGAAAGTAGTTTTCTTCTGTTCCTCGGGAGCGATAGCAACTTGGTTGTATCCCGAGTACCCATCCAAGAAGTAAAAGAACTCTTTCCCTGCCAATCTCTCAATAATCTGATCAATAAAGGGTAGTGGAAAGTGATCCTTCTTGGTAGTTGAGTTCAGGCGTCGGGAATCTACACAAACACGCCATGAAGTAGGTACCCGGGTCGGAATCTCCTCACCATGGTCATTCTTTACGATCGTGCTCCTGGATTTCTTCGGAACCTCATGTAAAGGGCTGACCCACTTGGAATCTGAAATGGGATATATAAAGCCAGCATCACACCATTTCTTGATCTCCTTCATGACAACCTCCCTTAGATTTGGATTTACACGACGCTGGCATTCACGGGAGGCTTTACAGTCATCCTCTAGGTAGATATGATGCGGACACAATGTTGGATTGATCCCATGGAGATCCGAAATTTTCCATCCTATGGCCTTGTGGTTTCTCTCAAGAACCTCTAGCACGCGAGATTCTTGTTCAGCAGTCAACTGCGAGCTAAGGATGACCGAAAACATTTGGGTGGGACCCACAAGAAAGGCATATTTCAACGTTGATGGTAAAATCTTGAGCTCAGGTGGGGTCTGAATCAGCTCTACAATCTCTGCTATTGTACTGGTAGACGGTATGTGATCTGTGCTCTGTAGACTATCCATCTTGGCTATTGACGGCTCAGCAAATAGAATATCTGATAGATCGCGATGAAAGATCTTTGCTCAGAGAGGAATGGCTCATCAGGATGTTCAATAATCTTATCAATGAATGACTCAGATATCTCAGCAATAATCTCAGAAAGATGTCTCTCATCTGTGCATAAATCAGGAAATTCAATGAATGGCTCAAATATCTGGACCTCAGAACTCTACTCAAACTGCTCATCGACAACTATCTCAATTGGACCACCAAGGGAACTCCTGTCGAATGTGCTTTCCAGAGAGTCCTTTTGGGGAAGGAACTCCTGAGTTTCTATAAAATTCGTGAAAAGATCTGTCTCTTTGAATTCAGCAAGAAAATCACAATCATCTGGCTCTGATATAGATTTATCTGTATCATCTGCTGCTGGTGGCGGTGATGGTCTAGGATCAGAGATCGTCTCAATTTTCACCTTGTCACTACGAGAGTGAAAGATGATCTCTCCAGTACAATAATCAACTGTTGCTTCGGTCGTTCGGAGGAACGGTCGACCTAGTATGATCGGGGTATGGAGTAACGGTGCAGATGTGTCCATATCCATGACAACAAAATCAACAGGGATATTCATTCCCTGAACCGTTATAATAATGTCCTCTAAAATGCCTCTTGGCCTCTTAATCGATCTATCGACAAACTGAAGGATCATTATGGTAGTTTTAAGAGGTCCTAACTGGAATTCAGTTAATAAAGAGGAAGGCATGAGATTAATGGAGGAACCACTATCGAGAAGAGTACGATCAAATTCTTGATCAAAGATATGGCAATGGATGTGAGGTGCTCCCTTGTCTTTCTTTTTAGGCGGAAGGTTGCTGATAGCATGAACTGTGGCCATGGTCAATATGTGTTTCTTTGTTTCCTTTCGTTTGTTCTTCCTTGGTTGACGCTTTTGGGTGCATGCCTCTTTCTTTCCCTTTTTTACTGTAGGCATGTATTCCATGGCCTTAAGAAGTGGCATCTTTAAAAAGATATTCTGTAAGATCTCAACCACTCCAGGATCAGATAGTGCTGTTTTTAATTTTTGAATTTTTTAGCTTTGAGAGCAGAAGGAAATGGCACAGAATCAGAATAAACATGCAAATGTTCATTTCCTTTATTTAAAGTGGAAACATCATGTACAAGAGGACAATCAGAATCAGTCTGTATAGTGCTGTCCAATCTAGGTGAAGGAAAAACGGAATCTAAAACAAAACGGGATGTTGCTGCCGGTGAAGAGGAAGAATCTGCGACTGGTATATTCTCCCTTGATGATGGTGATCTGCATCTGCCTGGTGAAGGTGGTGGCGAAGGCGGTGAAACTCCAGATGTGGGTGTTGCTATATTGGGCCTCTCGACTGTTGGTGAAGGAGATAATGTAGAAGATGCTCTCTCAATGGATCGATTTCCCAACCCCAACTGCTGCGTAGGCGGCTGCAATCTCCTACCACTCCTGAGATGAATGGCATCAGATAAACATGTAAAATCATGGGACATACCTGTCTCGGGGGTTGGTGGGCTTTTAGCTACCTGCTCTTTGCGTCAGAAATTTTTGGGGTTGGCTTCGACCTGTGCTGGAATCAGTGTCTTGGTGGTAGTCAGATCATCGATCTGCTGAGTCAGTTCATTCATGTTAATCATATGCAATGCAAGCTAGTCCATTGCTGGATTGACTGAAGGAGCCTCAGGTTGCTCATTGACTGGTTTTCGTTGAGACTGATAGTGCAGAGGTTGTTGCTAACCATACGGATTCTAGTATGAGGAGGAGGGGGATAGGATACTGTCCATAATATGCAGTCTGATGCTGGTTAGGTTGAGGGAAATACATGGACTGCTGTTGTGGCTGGCCTTGTCTCCAGTTTTGGAACTGAGGTGGAGACTGGTACTGAGGTTGGAACTGATGGTGCTAGTACCGGTACTGCCGTTGTTGTCTGCCTCCTTGAAGCTGGTGGGTGGGTCTCTTACCCTGCTGTGAACCCAACTGGCCTTGCCCTGACGGACGGGGCTGGTTTCGCTCACGGTCGAACCAGATACCATTCACCTTCTGAATGACAAGAGGAGGTGGAGATGGTTGCTCAGGAATGTAAGCTACTTCTTGTTGGTACGGAGCTATCTGATGTCCATGCTGCTGAGCTTGATCAGGTGTCTGCACGTAGTAGACATGTTGAACTGTAGATGGTCCTCTACTACTCTGCTGGGTGGAAGGAGTCTGCTCCCTAGTAGCATTCGTACTGTGGACTGCGCTGATCATACTCACAAGAAGTTCCAGGTGCTTTGTTATCTCATCCATCTTATCCAGGTTCTTTTTCCTCTGTTCGATCACATGAAGCTTATCGAGTTCCTTGGATTGCTTCTCAATTATGTCTACTTTGGATAGGTGGTCTCCGATGATGGCCAGGTCCGTACTATCCACCTTATCCACTTATTGTGTTGCCGTCATCTTGACATCCTTGTGGGATACTGCAGGGGTGGTGACGGGGTGCTTCTGAAAAGCACGTGAAGAAGAAAGAGCTGCTGAACTTTCTACCATCTCCTCAAAATTTTGATAAAGGACATCCTCGTAATTGTTGAAGTGGCTTCCCCCACAAGTGGCATCTACCAGCTTCTGATTCTCAATGCTTAAACCCCCAATGAAATTTTGTACAAGGCTTGTCTTAAAATCTATTTTATCTTTATGCATTACAAAGAAATTATTGGGAGACGGGCAACAAGCTGTGCCGCCAATCCCTTTTGTATGGCAAATCCAATTCTTCGGAACACAACATCCATAGACCTGGGGACCATAACATTTCTATGCATAATTTTCTGGACCCTCTTAAGGAGCTCTATAGCTTCAGATGCCAAGAACCCAAAGGTATCAAACCCGAAAGGGATGAAGACATGTTGATTGTCAATACAAGCCTTCTCACGTTTAGCAACTTTGGCTGAGGCAGCTTTCTGTGCAGCGTATCCCGCAGTAAAATCACTTTCTATCGGACCAACTAATGGAGACACTCCAATTAGATCAACACATGCATGTTTTCCTCCAGCCCAACCAAAAATTAAAACATCCGCTAGTCTGAGTGTGGATCTCCCCTCATGTGGATCAGACAAAAAATTCACAGGTGCTTCCTTCTTTGACGCAACCCCAGCCTTCTTGAGAACATCATAGAGGACATCTATGACAAGATCATGTCTATATTTAAAACCTGGGAGTTCACGACAATGAACGACATGCTTCCCAAAGGAGTCTAGGCAAGATTTGTGACATACTGGGCATGCCTCATCTGCTCGGAATAGAGGAATCATAAGGCGATATCTGAGAATAGTACGATACTCAGTAGGTGACATATGCATTCAAAGACCATCAATAGGAATAGCTAGAAGAAAATCTTGAGCATGATCAGATTGCAAACACCGAAAAATTGCCTTTTGTCTAGCCGTCATGTCATATTCAACCTCAATTTCTTTGACAATTTTGATAAAAAGGGAACTCGCCAAAGCATTCTAGGCTTTAGGGGGGATGGTATCCTTGTTAGCAAAACATGTAAGATCTAAGGATGGGAGTTTGACATGTAGACCCTCCAAGGCATCCAAAAAACAGAATCAATATCACACCCCATTGTTTCGTAAAATGTGATCTTGAAGCACCCAAGATTGAGCTCTATATGCCACAAAAGCATATGAAGAAGCCTCAATAGCGGAGTGCAGTCCTAAGACACCGAGCTTGATTGGTAGGGATGCCACCCACCATTGAAGGTCGCCAAAGAAAGGACCTCCACAAACCACAATGTCCTCAATAGCTTCACGTAGCCCTCTGTCAAAAAAAACAGCATCTTGGACCATGCATGTGGGTTGACATGTCCTTAAGCCAAATATGAGCTTGGCTGAACCATACAAGATCGTAATAAAAGAAGTTCACTCTGTGGGTCATCAATAGCTTTGGTGGCTCTCCTCATAGCCAAGTCTTCAACAAATCTTTTGTCCATGCTCACTGCACCTCCAAGTAGTTTCACTCCTACCACGGACCTTCCAATATCAGTGGGAAATAGTCCTTTGCGGACCTTCTGTCCATCATATGAAGGCCAAAAAATCTCAGTTTTCTTGATATTCAGAATAAGTCCCAACTCAGGGCCTCTACGTTGTATAATGTCAAGCACCTTGGCGACCTCTAATGTGTCCCCGATGATAGTCCCATCATCAAGATACCAAGCATGGAGAAGGAGTTTAGAGTTGTCTCTGATCTCATGAATAAGTGGGTGCAATGCAAGAGAAAATAGAAGTGGACCGAGGGGATCACCTTGCTGCACTTCGGTAGTCAACCAAATATGATTGTCTCCAATATATAGTCTGACAGTCTTACAGAAACTCCACCCATGAAGAAATAGATGGACATCGCCTTCGAACTTCATAGAGCATCGAAGCTTGTCTTTGGAATATCATGATGAGGGAATTTCTTCGTCGGATCTTTGAAACGTTCCCACGCCTTGTGAATAGGCTCATGGGGCATCTGGGAGAAATTAGCAATCAAAGATCGCATTTGGTTGAGTCGTCAAGTGGATAATACTTGTTTAGAAATGCGGATCTCAACTCTTCCCAAGTAGTGACTACCTTCCCCAAGTGATTTAGTCAGTACAAAGCTTTGCCCATTAGACTGAATGGAAAGGTTGTCATCTGCACTACCTCTGATGGGACATTTGGGTAGTGTATTGTTCCACAAATGCGATCGAACTGCTGGAGGTGTATATAAGGTTCTTCATTAATATTTCCATGGAATATTGGGAGAAGAGGTAAAATAGTAGGCTTAATCTCAAAATGCCCATGAACTACAGGGATTTGTATCCAAGAATTTGTCTGTCCTGCCCCTGGATTATAAGCATCTTTCAGTGTAGGCTTAGCCCTAGGTTCTATGTGAGGTTCTTCTCCCCCCATTCCCACCTCCAGGGTTTCTGTTATCCCCCTCTCTCCTGTCTTCTCTTTCTTGTCTTATCTCGAGAATCATATCTCTCAGTGTGGCCTGAAAATTAGCCTGCTCTATTAACTGTGCTTGATTTGATTGAATGGAGGCTAACATGGTACTATTGATCTTGCTCTGTTTCGACATGGTTCCCTTTCCCTTTGGTGGCATTAAGTGTCCGGCTTCTGACTCTGAAAATGTATATGCCACTCGATTAGTGCTTAGAATTGATGGAGTCTCATATATCAATTCGAGATTAAAGTCAATCTCAAATAGTGGATTTATGGATGTTGTGAATTGTGAAGTGGGGAAAGAGGAATATTCGTGAAGTGTGTCTCCCCGAATAGAAGGTGAACAGCTCGGAGCGTAGAATGAGTTCGCGGAGTCCGAACGAGAAATACTCCGGTCCGACATCTTCGAAATCAATAGGCAGGATGCGAGAGCATGAACGTCAATGCAAGAGTGAAAGTGAATGAAGGCGCAACTGCGTAGAAGGATCTTTAGCACTAACAAGCAAACACAATACAAACCCCCAGTTCACCAACTCAACTCAATGTGAAGACCGTGAAGGTTCAGTCAATTATCTTGTCAATTTTAGAGTTTGGTGAAAATACATCAGAGTGGTTAAAGCGAGCGTTTAGGAACCCAATGCTCTCAGGAGACTGTCCTAATCCCAAAGTTAGATCTTTCCCAGCTAGTATGAATTGCGTACCGTTCACCGGCTACCCGATCAATTCAATCCGTTAAGGACGTCGCGTGCCGCTTTACCGACTACCGGAGAGATCCTCACTGGAGAACGACTAACCCAAAATAGTAGCCTGAAAAGAGTTCGGACGTTGTTCTATCCTAGTGTGTGGGTCGCTCTCTCGCTACATACAAACCAAACAATGAGGGGGATACTCTCACCAAAACAATGATTTTTCCTTGTCTTTATCTTAGGGTCGAGTTTTCTTTAGCAGTCCTGTATTTTAGGCAGTTGTCACTTGGTTAAAATATTTTCAAAGAGTCTCCTACTGAGTGTCCAATTTCCTTTTTAACTTATGTGAGTGAAAATAAGGAAGGAGATCGGAAATGCCAATGCGCGATTAAAAACGATGATGCATGTAGGGGTTAGAGATATGTACCTTGTCACCAGCACTATACATGCAAGTGATCCGCGCAGAATTTAAATACAGAAAAATAAACTAACCTATATGATGCAAGTGAACCGTCCAAGATGATAACTTCTATTAACGGGCAAGAACAAGTTAATTTGACTAAGTTCAAATTACGTTCTACTCTACAGGCACAAAAATTCTTTTTTAGGGTGTTTGGACCTAATTAATTACCTGGCTCAAGCAAATTAATTAAAGCAATCAATAGGTGGCTCTCAAAATCCGCGGAAAACAAAGAAAAATAAAGGCGATGAAAACAAAGCCGGTGAGGTCCCCCAAGTGCACCGGCACTTGGCGAAATAGACCCCGCAACAAATGAATGTCCGTTTATAGAGTTCAAATGCTAGAAAAGGAAAACTCTCCCTCTCTTTTTCCGTCTCTTTCAATTATTCTTCTCCTCTTCTCACGCTATCCTGCGGCTTGGTGAAGAATCAAGCCTCCTCCACATCGCTTGGGTGCTTCGGCTCTCCTAGGATCGCCTCCTTCGCTCCGCGGGCCCTCGCAAGAAAAAGAAAAGAGAATGTGTAAGAAACACAATTATCAAATATAAGAGAAAAAAATGAATGGATGCAGTGGATATAAACAATGAAGTGAATGGAAAGAATGTAAACAGATATTTACAACAAAGAATAGCTGGTCAAAAGAGAAACTTAACTACCCTCGTCGTGCCTCCCCGGCAACGGTGCCATTTTGTTAGCACAAAAATTTGAAGGATGGATAAATTGATGATAAATAGGTCATCGTTGTTATCCCCAAAATCCCGTGATAAACAAATAATTTTTTTTATTTTTGCTACTTATTAACCTGTATAGCAGACAGGGTCAAACTCAGGGAGGCTACAATTCCCGAGGGTTATTCAATTAATCGAAAATCAATTAAGAGAAAACAAGAATCTTAAAGGACAACTATCTTGGTTTTTGTGATTTTTTTATCTTTTTATTTTTTATTTTTTTTAAATTTTTTATTTTCTAATTTTCAACTTTATAGTGATTTTGATTTTGCATTTTTTTAATTTTCAAAAATAACACGAAGCAATATTCATAAGAAAAAGAAATATGTACACCAACTATTTTTGTAATTTTTCAGTTTACCAAAAATGTTCAAAAAAATCTAGAGAAAATATTTTTTAGTTTTAAAAATTTTGAAATGTTTTTTGAGAATTTTTGTGGAATTTTCAGATGTTTTTGTATTTTTCTAAAAATCAAACAGTGAGAAAATGTGAAAATGTGCACAGCCTGGAGTAATTTACAACTTAAAAATATTTATATGCCCAAAACTCCTGACAATTATTTTTAAGACAAACTAAAAGCAATTATCTAAAATAGCAACTGAAATCACTATTTTTGGATTTTTGTAGAATTTTCTATGATTTTTGGAAGATTTTTGATGTTTTTCATTTTTTTGGGTTTTATAGATAATTAGTGCGTGAAAATTGGTAAGAAATTTCAAGACAATGAAATACAACTACTCTAAGTTTTTTGGAATTTTTGGAAAATATTTGAATTTTTATGAATTTTTGAATTTCAAACAGGGAAAAATGACATGTTTTTGATTTTTTTATATTAATAAATGAAGGCAAAATGTAATGAAAATTTTATGCTAAGAAGATAATCACATCAGGAGCATAGCACAATTTTTGCAAGATTTTTAGATCACAAATAACATTTATTTCATTCAAATAGAGCACGCAAGTTTTTGCTCTATGGTTCAGGGTATAAAATGTAAATAAGTTATGTCTTTGCATCAAATAAATAATAAAAATAAAAAGAGAGAAAAACAATTGCAATTTACCCAGATGTCACATGACTCGCATGTGCTCTTCTGAAGGTGGGGACATCTCTGCAATTTCTGAAATGTCCGGGGATGTAACTATAATTTTTGCCCAATATGCTAAGAGGACTTCTGCTATATTTGAACATCGTCTGGGCTGAAGTGAAATTTTCCCAATAAAATAATAATTTCTAGGAAGGGTTCTCTTCGTTTCCAAGCAAAAGGGGGCAAGAGGCAAGTAGTCGCCGCCCACCCCTTCTTCTCCCACACGCGGGGCGGTGGCAACTCTGGGTGGCAGAGACGGGAAGGCTGGGTGGCGGCGCCGCTGTGCACTCGGAGTTGCAGCGAGCGAGGACGGAGCAGCACGGGGTCGCGCGGTTCGCGATCGCGCTGTGGAGGAAGGTTGCTGCTGGAGCGCGGGGCGGCGAAGGCTGCAGGTGGTGCGAGCTGGAGCGCACAGGAGCGGTGGCCGAGGGTCGTGTGGCTGGAGGTGCGGAGGAAGGATAAGTGGCGCGTGGAAGGACACAGTGCACAGTCTGGACGGGAGGTGTGGCGCGCGTGTTGCGCGATGGAGAGGCGGCGCCTCCACGCTGTTGGAGGTGTTGGCTGGAGGCATGGTGGCGGCCGCGCACGCGACGGCGGAGGTCGGGCCAAGGACGAAAGGGGGGGCGGCGCCTGGAAGGCAGCCGTCCCCTTTTCCTTTTTTATTTTTTTATTGTTTTTTTGTAAACAGTTAATAAAAAGAAAAAAAAATTGATTTTTTTTGTAAATCCAAAAAATAAGAAAACAGGCTAAAGAAATTCTTTTTTTATTTTTGTATGACCCTACAAAACAAACGTTAGAGGATAAAGAAAACAAATAGCTCTTTTTTATTATTGTTTTTTATTTATTTACAAATCAGAAAATGAATGAGGATCCATCAGAGGTGAAAGATTCGAATCCAATCTCCGGCCACCGTATGCGACCGGAGTTGAGAGATCGTAGACGAAAGAATTAGAAGGCGGTGAGATTGAGAAGATAAGGTGAAAAATCGAGTCGGTGGCGGATCAAAAACGTGATAGATTTTTTTAATGATCTAGGAAAATAAAATGACGATGAATAAAAAAATTACGAGGAAGTGAACAACGATTAACCTATATAAAAATAAGAAAAATGTGGATCTCACCTTAGGAGTGGAAATGATTGTGATCGCCTCGACGAAGGCCGACTCGCTATCACCGGACGGCTCGGAAGCTAGACACCTTTTCTCGACAAGAAGACTCTCAGAGATCGGGCTCCTCTCTCTAAAGATTGATCAAGTTGGAATGAGGGAGAAGGAGCCATATAAATAGAAAAGATGGAATGAAATTTGATTTTTTTTAATATTTTTAGATAAAGAGATAAGAGATGATAATTGAAATGAATTTTTGAATTTTTTTGGTTGAAGAGATGACATGAGATAAAGTAAAAGAGATAAAACTATTTACAAAATTATCTAATTTTTTTGAATTTTTGTCACTTTATTTATTTGAATTAAAAATGTTATTTTTTTATTTTTTTTATGATGGTTAATTAAAAATAGCAACTATATACATATATGACATTATATACAAGGGTAAATGAGGAAATTAGCTCTCTTTTTTAAAAAATAATTAGTAAGAATAATTTACAAATACATACAAATACAATATTTACAATATACATGGGAAAAATTGCACAAACCACCCCAGAAAACCGACTTTTCAACCGTAACTCCAACAATTATGAAATCACAACCATTTTGAAGATAATTTAATTTAGAATCCAATGAAAGTGATATTGGTTCAATTTGAGTTCATATGGAGCCAGAATTAATCTTTCAATTAGTGCTTAGTGGCTTTTTTTCCAAGTGTGGCTACTTTTATTCTATACATGATTTAATTGTGCAATAATTTTTATTAATTAGGACACATTTTTATTTACAAATTTGGTTTTGAAAGTTATTCGATTTGAGGTCAATTAATGCAAAATAAATTAGTGTTAGTTTTATACAGATATACACAACATAAGTGAGAAGTGTTTACAACAACACACACACATTTTTTTTGATTTTCTACGTAAGGACCCTTATCACCCCCTACTTTATTCCTGGTTGATTAGGTCAAGTCTTGACCTTCTCTCGGGGTTCGGGTCATACTGTATACAGTCTTCCTTTTTATTTTATTTTTTTTATTTTTCCTTTCTTTCTTTCTTTATTTATTTTAGATTAAAATTAGTAAGAAGTGTACAATATTTACACACAGATGCAAGTTAGTAAGAATATGGAGTTAGTGTTATATGCAGGTGTTTTATAAGGGATTTTAAGCTAAAATAAATGAATAAAGATGACAAATTGCAGATTCATCAGGACTGCGAATCTTAACGTAATTAAGGAGTTAATTACGGTTTTGAATGCCTAGAAATGCATGCAAATCACTTAGGTTTTGTTGTAAATCAAATTATCAAACTTTAAACTTATTTCGCTTAATTTAGATTTAAATTGATTGAGATATGGTAAATTTAGTAAGTGAGGGTCATTGCTGAAATTACTTTCCTAATCAAGAACCTTGTGATTGTCATTTAATCAATTAGTGAAATTAAATGGTTTAATTTCTTGAAATAATTATGAATAAATATTTTTGAAATATTTGATAATAATTATTTCCTTAGATTACATTGCCTTAACCAATAATTTTTTAGATATGATCCAGATCACAAATTGGTTACATGATCTACATGATGTACATTCCAACAACTTCATCATGCTTCTCGAAAAGCATAGAAATCCCTTAATTAATTAGGTCGAATTGTTGTAGCACAGGATCAAAGGTACCAATCAAAAACCACATAAATATTAATCAATTAATACAATGTCATCGATTTTATTTATTTTACTTGGATAAGACCTACTATCAGGGCAACTCAAGACAATAAAAAATCATGTTTTTTAGATGATTTTTTTGATTTTTTGAATACTGCAAATGCAAATGAAATGCAAGGTATAAATGTGATACAAAATGAGCGTGGTTGTATTTTAAAACCATGGTCAATACCCATAGAAGGAATTTTTGATTTAAGGCTCAAAACACTTTATAAGGAATGGGACAAAATTTTTTCCCTTATTATAGAATGTTATCATGAGAAATTTTTTGAGGCAATTTTTAAAATGATTTTTGAATGGAATACAATAATGAAATGGAAACAAGGTGATAGGCATAGTATCTAACATCATCATTACCTATATAATATCTAAAGGTGATTTCAAACAATTTGTGTATTATCTAGATAAGGAATATTAAATACTACATGAAATGCATTTTTCATATTTTTCTAAATTAAAATGGATGCATGAAAATGATGCAAAATTTGATATTTTATGCAATTTTTGATGCCACAAGAAGCCAAATTGCATGAAATTTAATCAGATGGTTAAATGAGGTGGAGTGCAGTTGCGCACGAAATCTTGAGGATGAAAAAAATGATGAATAAATTATGTCGTAGCTATCCTTAAAATCCCATGACAAACAAACAACTTTTTTATATTTTTGGTACTTATTAACTTGTATAGCGGACATGGTCAAATTCAGGGAGGCTACAAATCCCGAGGGTTATTCAATTAATCTAAAATCAATACAGAGAAAACAAGAATCTCAAAGGATGATATCCTTGGTTTTTGTGATTTTTTATCTTTTTAAATTTTTTTATATTTCCAAAATAACACAAAGTAATATTCCCAATATCAAAAATACGCACACCAACTCTTTTTGTAATTTTTCAATTTATCAAAAAATGCTCATAAAAAATCAGAAAAAATTGTTTTTGGGTTTTTAAAGTTTTAAAATGTTTTTGAAAATTTTTGTGGAGTTTTCAGATGTTTTTATGTTTTCCTAAAAATCAAATAGTGAAAAAATGCAATAATGAGCACATTCGAGAGTGAATTGCAATTTAAAAATATTTTAATGTCCAAAACTCCTGGCAATTATTTTTAAGACAAACTAGAAGTAATTATCTACAAACAAGAACTGAAATCACTGTTTTTGGATTTTTGTTAAATTTTCTATGATTTTTATAAGATTTTTGATGTTTTTCCATTTTTTGGGTTTTATGAATAATTCATGCGTGAAAATTGGTCAGAAATTAAAAGAAAATGAAATAAAACTACCCTAATTTTTTTAGAATTTTTGGAACAATATTTGAATTTTTACGAATTTTTGAATTTCAAGAAGACAAAATGATACTGTTTTTTATTTTGAATAATAATAATGAAGGCAAAATGCAATGGAAATTTTCTGCCAACAAGATAATCACATCAGTAGCATAGCACAACTTTTGCAAGATTTTTTGATCATAAATAACATTTATTTCAATGCAAGAGAGCAAGCAAGTTTTTGTTCTGCAGTTCAGGGACTAAAATGTTAATAAGTTCAATCTTTGCACCAAATAAATAATAGAAATAAAGTACGAGGGAGGAAGCACAATTTTACCAATATACCACGTGCATGGCATGTGCTGGAGGCTGGTAGGGACTTCTTTGAAATTTATTGAAGTTCGAGGGGTTGAAGATGCAATTATTCCCCTTTTTATTTAAATCAAAACCCTAGAAGGGTTCCCTTCATTTATTCCTTCAAAATGGAGCCAATAGGGGAGAGGTCGGCTGCCGCCCAAGGTGCTAAGGGGGAAAGTGTGCCGCCACCAAAGGAGGGGCTCGGAGGTCAGCGGGCGACGTAGAGATGCGCGTGGCTCCATGCGGTGGTGAGGTCTTGGAGGTGCGGTGCGTTAGAGCGCGATCTTCAGAGGTGGAGGGGATGCAGTTGTGGAGCTCGACGGGCGGCGCAGCCGATGCTAGGTCGCGGGTGATGATCGGGAGGAGCGGGCGATGCTCGGGTAGTAGAGGAGAGGGGTCGCCGCCCCCTTCTTCAGATGTCGATGGCGGCGGGAGGGAGCACGGCCGCCGTTGGGGTCGAAGATCGCGCGGTCGCGGAAGGCTCGATCAGCGGTGGCTGGCGGCTTTGACAAGCGCACGACTCCGTGCAGTGGCGAGGTCGTGGAGGCTCGCGCACTGGCGGTCGATGGCGATACCACTGGAGGAGAGGGCGGTCCGACGAAGAGGGGGTCACGCACGATGGTGCTGGAGACAGCGGGGGGGACGAAGGGTGGTGGGGGGTTATGTCCCCGCAGCCTGTGACGAATTTTTTTTTGCAAATTTTTTATTGTTTGTTGTAAACAGTGAATAAAAAGAATTTTTTATTTTTTTGTAAATCCGAAAAACAAGAAAGAAAAAGGATATAGAATTTCTCTTTTTTCTATTATTTTTTTATATTTTTTTTTTGTTTTGTTAATGATCCTGTAAAACAAACATTAGAGAAAAATGAAATAATTTTTTTATTATTTTTATGTATTTATAAATCGAAAAATGAACGGGGATTCGGCGTAAAATGGAAGAATCGAATCCGATCTCTGGCCACCGTGTGTGGTCAGAGTTGATAGATCGTGGAAGATAGAATAGAACGCGTGGAGATCGAGAAAGTGAGATGAAAATTCGGCTCGGAGACGGATCAATCGACATGGAATTTTTTTATGATCTAGAAAAACAAAATGACGATGTAATTGAAAATGCAATGAAAGAAACTACGATTAATCTAGATGAAAATAAGAAAAATGTGGATCTCACCTTAGGAGAGGAAATGAATCGTGATCGCCTCGACAAGATTGGCTCGTTGTCACCGAACGGCTTGGAGACTAGGAAACTTTTTCGATGAAATTTTCTCTCGGAGA
Organism: Ottelia alismoides; assembly: GCA_037367405.1. NCBI lineage: Eukaryota > Viridiplantae > Streptophyta > Magnoliopsida > Alismatales > Hydrocharitaceae > Ottelia > Ottelia alismoides. The sequence continues at coordinate 5,940 of JAZKJV010011323.1, read as the reverse complement.
TCGGCTCCTCTCTCTAAAGATTGATCAAGTTGGAATGAGGGAGAAGGAGCCATATAAATAGATTAGATAGAATGAAATTTGATTTTTGAATTTTTTGGATAAAGAGATAAGAGATGAAAATTGAAATGAATTTTTGAATTTTTTTGGTGGAAGAGATAAGAGAGATGACATGAGATAATGAAACTATTTACAAAACTATCTAATTTTTGTGAACTTTCGTCACTCTATTTATTTGAATTAAAAATGTTATTTTTTATTTTTTTATGATGGTTAATTAAAAATAGCATATATATACATATACTATATACATATATGATATTATATACAAGGGTAAATGTGGAAATTAGTTTTTTTAATTAAATTTTTTTATTTTTATTTTTATTTTAAAAAATTAGTAATAATAATAATTTACAAATATATACAAATACAATATTTATAAAATACATGGGAAAATTGCACAAATCACCTCGGAAAACCAACTTTTTATTCGTAACTCCAAAAATATGAAATCACAGCCATTTTAAAGATAATTTAATTAGAATCCAATGAAAGTGAGATTGGTTCAATTTGAGTTCATATGGAGTCGGAATTGATTTTTCGATGAGTGCTTAGTCGCTTTTTTCCAAGTATGGCTACTTTTATTTTGTACATGATTTAATTGTGAAATTATTTTTATTAATTAGGACACATTTTTATTTACAACTTTGGTTTTGAAAGTTATTTGATTTGAAGTCAATTAAGGCATAAATAAATTAGTGTTATTTTTATACAGATATACACAAAATAAGTGAGAAGTATTTACAACAACGCACACACATTTTTTTTTGATTTTCTGCTTAAGGACCCTTATCTCCCTCTACTTTATTCCTGGTCGATCAGGTCAAGTCTTGACCTTCTCTCAGGGTTCGGGTCAGTCTGTATACAGTCTTCCTTTTTTTTTTATTTTCTTTATTTTCCTTTCATTCTTTTTTTATTTATTTTAGGTTAAAATTAGTAAGAAGTGTACAATATTTACATATATGCAAGTTAATAAGAATATGGAGTTAGTGTTATATGCATGTGTTTTATAAGGGATTTTAAGCTAAAATAATGAAGAAAGATGACGAATCGCAGATTCATCATTCCCATATGCTTTACCTTTGCTAGTCCCTTAGAAAACACTTATTTGAAAGAATAAGTGAAGAAAAAGAAAGGGAAAATAAAGAAAGTAGGACAATATCGAGTATTTAAACTTATCTTCATAAAATTGTAGTTTGGAGCTCTGTCGGACCTTTGGATTATTAGTGTGTCGGAACTTCTATGAGACTTAGAATTTTAAAATCGACAGCCTTCAAGTTCTACACGTCATTGTCACAATTTCGGCTCAGAAGTCATCTTAGATCAATCCTCTTCCCAAAGCATACCCTGTGAACATTGAACAATCGACTCATGTGTATGAATGATTTTAGCTCTTCCCATCCTGAATGTCGGACTACCATGCAAATCTCCTCTCCAATAACTCGTCCTCGGGGAGTTAGGTATTTCCTTCTAAGGTTTGTCGTGTTGTGTTCACAATCGAATTGGGGGAGAAGTTAGAATAATGAGAAAAGAAGTGGAGGGTGATCGGTGTAGTCACCTCTCCTTGTGAAGCTGGCTAGTGTAGCCGAATCTCCACCAAGATCTGCAGGTTTTCTTGAAGCTTGGACCTTTTTGGTCAGATATTTATTTGGTAGTGGCTTCTTTGTATTTGGATTTTTGGTGGTTCTGCTTGGATCTTGTTGTGCCCTAAGGATATAGAATCTTTTGTTTCCGTACATGTTTTGGGGTCTTAGAAAAAATTGTGCCCAGTCGTCCATCCCTTTTCCGAAGCTTTATTTCAACCCGTACTCCGGTCTTTAGATTTCCATGCTACTAGAAAAGAAACTCACACAATCCTCCAACATCCCGTCTGAGTTGAGCTAAGTGCATAGTGCGAGAGTACAAATTAATTCCCTATTCCAGAGTTGTACCCAGAATGAAGAGACCAGGTTAGACACTAAGAGTCAAACGCTGCACATTATCATGTGGAACTCAAAGAATTAAGTCAAAGACTTGAAGCTTCTAAAATCCTATTTCTCGATGAAGTTCCTCTAAGAATTAGATGGATTACGGTCCAACTAAGCTCCATTCTTCAATTTTATTCTAGACATAGTTGAAATATCAATACTATCCTGAAAAATGCACATGCAAATGCAAAATGCAGAGTTTTTTCCTAAAAAGAAATGATGCACATGTAAAAAGAACATTTTTTACAAATTTCTAATTTTGAACTTTTTATGGATTTTTGTTAGGAAAAATGTTGATGTGAAAGAAAGGTTTTTTTTTAATTATGCAAATTTTTATAAATTTTTGGTTTTGTAGTTTTTTGAGGAAAAAGGGTTAGTAAAATATATACAAGTATATACAAGAGAAAAAATTTAGTTTTTTGTTTTTTTTTGTTTTTGTTTTTTTCTTTTGATGATTTTACGAAATTGTACACATAACCCACCAAAATAAACATATTTAGAAGTGCGACTTATGTCTAAAGTATATATACAATATATATGACACCCCCCTATACTTAGCTCGAACTATGTCCTCATAGTGATCAGAGAGCGACAAAGGAAGACATAACTCGTGCTGAGTATAGAAAGGTGAAAAGATTCCTATGCTACAATGACTCAAAGAAAAATAAAAAGAATATAAGTTGGTGATCCCCCCTATACTTAGGATCAAGTAATATTAAGTATAGTAGAATGTACAAAGCGAAAAACCGATGAAGAGAATGTACAGACTCACAAAGACATGATATGAACAACATCACCCCCTATACTTAGGGTAGAGTATCCCTATGTATAGGCAACAACAACAAGGGTGATAAATAGGACGAATATGAACAACACAAATCATTCACCCCCCCCCCCCCATACTTAGGATAAAGCACATCCTAAGTATAGCATATATACATACACATGGAAAAGGGGTGAATGATAAAACAGGAGAAGAAAGAGTGAAATGAAAGGATATACAAGAGGTGTGGATGTACAAAGGTCAAGAAGGTCGAAAGCGGACCTTCTTGCAGGACCGCTGAGGTATGGATTTGACAAGGTGTAGGTCGATATTGGGATCATCATTATACATGAACTGAGTAGGATCGACCAAAAATGTATCCTCAGCGGTTTCAGATTGTGCAAGCCTAAACTGGTTATTGGTAGTGTGGTCATGTCCTTCCTGGGAAGTCTCGCAAACATAAAAGTAAAATGGCTCGAATCATTATTAGAAAAAGTAGGATAAATTTCAGCCTGGCGAGCCTCTACCGGATCATCATCTTTATCAAAAGGCCCAAATTCCTTTATAAAAGCAATCAAATCATATTTGGCTTGATCGGTCTCATCTGAATCAAGGTGAATAGAAATGGACTTTATTAGTGAAAGTAGTCGAATCATGTTTGTTCTGTCTAGTCTCAGAATCTGCCTTCCGCTCTAGGATGTCTATCGTGTAAATTCCACGGATGTCATCAATGCATCGCCACATACTAGAAAGGGGAACTCCAAGGTCTATGCTTTTCGAGTCTTCCTCCTTGAAGAGGAATTCTTGGGTTTCATTATCATCCAACATGTAACAAGAATCTCTGATATTATCATCGAGGTCAAATTCCTTGGGGTTGGCTAACACGGGCGGGCTCTCATGGGATGCGGATCTCTGGACAGTAGTAGGTGTAGTGATTAATACATCTCTCCCTACATCAGAATGGAAGTGAATTTCTCCTGATCCATAATCAATAACAGCTTCCGTAGAGGCGAGGAAAGGTCGTCCCAGGATGATTGGAGCGTGCTCCACAGGGGTGGAGGTATCCATGGGCATTACAACAAAATCCGAAGTAAAATTCATGCCCTGAATGAGAATGACAACGTTTTCTAGAATACCCTTCAGCCTCTTGATAGATCCATCAGCAAATTGAACTATGATCCTGGTTTTCTTGAGAGGCCCAAGATGAAGAGACTGTACCATAGAGAAGGGTATTATATTGATTGACGAACCGCCATCAAGGAGAGTGTTATCACAAGAATAGTCAGATATGGAGCAACTCACAAGAGATGTAGCAGTGTTCCTTTTCTTAAAATACGGACGATGAGAGATAGCGTAGGCAGTGGCCATGGTCAAGATGTGATGCTCAGATCTTCTCCTTCGCTTTCTCTTCTTGTGTTGAGGAGTAGATAAATCAGTCATAGCCTGTTGAAGTGGGGCTTTAATGATCTCATGAAGGGTGGCCACCACTTCGAGTTTAGTCAACATTTTTTAAATTTTTGGACCTCATCTATATAACGGAGGAGGTCAGAATCAGCATATACATGAGGATTTCCAAGAGCAGTCTGTACAGTGGCATCCTCGGGGCCAAGGTTGGGACATGGTTGTGTGGGTAAATGATCGGCCATTTGGTTGCTCTCCTCACAAAATGAATCAACAACGTGTCTCCCAAATTCTTTTTGGATTTTTGAAATTTTTTCATTTTTTTGTATTTTGGGTGATTTCAAGCTCTCATGATTATCCTCAAGTGAATCTATATCCTCAAATAGTGGTGCAACATTCTGGCTCTCATTCATGTTAAATAGATTGGAGTACTCGAATTCATATGCTCCATCATCTGGTTCAATGTCTCAAGTGTGGACAGCATGAAAGGTGACTCCAAAATCCCAGGATCGGGTGGGTTGAATGAGGGTGGGTGAAAATCAAAGTCCTCTGACTCCTAAAATAATGGGTTAGGCGGATATGCACAAAAATCACAAGGAAAGTCCTCCTGGAAAAGTGAAGGTGGATCAACTGGAGGGTACGAGGTATCTGCAAAGATCGGATTAAAATAACTCCAGTCGACCATCTTTGAAACAAAAGATGAGAGAGCACGAGGGTCAAGTCAAAAGATATGGAGAAAATGGCGCAAATGCACAGCAGGATCTAGTATGCACACAAATAATCAAACACAATACAAACCCCCAATTCACCAACTCAACGCAATGTGAAGATCGTGAAGGTTCGGTCTCTTAATCTTGTCTGTTTTAGAGTAAGGTGATAGTGACAAAGTTGTACAAACACTTAGGTTGGATTATGGGATTTGGGCACTAACCTTAGTATGTATGCGAGCAAGTTGAAACGAATACAATGAGGGGGTTACTCTCCCCAAAATAATGATTTTTCCTTATGTTTATTTTAGGGTCGAGTTTTCTTTAGCAGTCCCAAATTTTAGGCAGTTGTCACTTGCTTAAAATATTTTCAAAGAATCGCCTACCGAGTGTCCAATTTCCTTTTTTAACTTATGTGAGTGAAAACAAGGAAGGAGATTGGAAATGCCAATGCACGATTAAAAACGATGATGCATGCAGGGGTTAGAGATGCGTACCTTGTCGCCAGCACTCTACATGCAAGTGATCCGCGCAGAATTTAAATACAAAAAAATAAACTAACTTATATGATGCAAGTGAACCGTCCTAGATGATAACTTCTATTAATGGGCAAGAACAAGTTAATTTTACTAAGTCCAAATTACTCTCTACTCTATAGGCACAGAAATTCTTGTTAAGGGTGTTTGGACCTAATTCATTACCTAGCTCAAGCAAATTAATTAAAGCAATCAATAGGTGGCTCACGAAATCCGCAGGAACAAAGAAAAATAAAGCGATGAAAACAAAATCGGTGAGATCCCCCAAGTGCACCGGCACTTGATGAAACAGACCCCCACAACAAATGAATGTCCGTTTACAGAATTCAAATGCTAGAAAAAATCTCTCTCTTTTTCCGTCTCTTTAAATTCTTCTTCTCCTCATCTCATGCTATCATGTGGCCTTGGTGAAGAATCAAGCTGCCTCCACGTTACTTGGGTGCTTCGGCTCTCCTAGGATCGCCTCCTTCGCTCCGCGGGCCCTCGCAAGAAAAAGAAAAGAGAATATA